>JAHLJT010004567.1:32070396-32092716 GCA_031308135.1 Acheta domesticus | reverse complement strand
ATTATTATTACTATTATTATTCTACATCACGACTAAAGATGTTTTGAGTCTGCTTAATATAAAATCTACTCAAGGTTCCAACCAGCTACCAAAGGAGCAGATCTAGGGACTGTCGGTGCCTCTACAATACTTTGCGCAAAATGTAGTCTGTTCCAAAGTATTTTCTTGCACTTCCTAGTCTTTCGGATGACCTGGGAGTATCGCCATGTTCTTACACAAATTTTACGGAAACAAATCCCAGAGCTGCGACAACTATTGGGACGACCTGCGCTTTTACGCCCCACATATGGCTGATTTCGATTTCCAAACTCTTGTGTTTAAGATGTTTCTCTTTCAAGAGTCTATTCAAAACCTACATTACGAAAACTAATACTCTACAAAGAATTTCTAAAGGTATTTTATAAACATTCATTTTATGTTTTATGTACTTTATTATATCTTATGTAAGGTGATCGAAATATATGTTTGGTCGTTTCTCTCCAATCACACGAATCAAGTTAATATTTGTAAGAGGTTGAAGAGGATACGTCGAATTCTAGAAATAATACGAATATCATATCAAGAAACACGAAAAGGAAAAGTATGATGAATATCTAACGGTGTGTGTTTATATTTTTTCCCAAACACCAAAACAACAACTGAGTCATCTTTACAATTCCACTTAAATTTTCATCCCAAAATGCATCAAGAATAATTATGAAGAATTCATTTAAACGTGCCCACAAATCTCCATGCCGCTCGCACATCCTCGCCGTGTTCGCAGCGGCAGGCGAGGCGAGCCCTGGGGGCGCCGGGCGTTTTCGCACGGCCCCCTAAAGCCCCTCGCCGGCGCTCAACAGTTGCTCTAAAGTAATAGCCTGCCGGTGGGGGGGGAGGGGAGAGAGAGCGACGGCGGGTCGCGGTTCGGCGCTCGGCCGCTGCGCTGGCGGCGCCTGCCCGCGCTGCCGCGCCCGCCGCCGCAGCGCCACCGTTCGCGCGCCTCGCGTCGCCGGCTCGCTCCACGCAGCCGTAATTGCAGCGGCCGCCCCTCGGCGGCGTCACCCGCCCGCGAGCCAGCCTCCCCTTCCCTACCCGCACACTGCATCGCCCCGCCTCGCCTTACTCTGTCCAGCGCCACCCCGACCCTCATCACCCCCATCTCAACTCATCCTGGTCCATACTCTCTCGTCCTGCCCTACTCCGTCCCCCCGCCCACACAACTACTGCCTGCTACTCCCCGCCTTTCTCCGGCCTTCCCTGTCCACATCACCTCGCTTCACTCCGTCCCACCCCACCATCTCCAGCTACACCCTCACCTTCATCACCCCGTCCCGCGTCAATCCGCCCTGGCCCATCCTCCCTCGTCCTGCCCTACTCCGTCCCCCGCCCACACAACTACTGCCTGCTACTCCCCGCCTTTCTCCGGCTTCCCTGTCCACATCACCTCGCTTCACTCCGTCCCACCCCACCATCTCCAGCTACACCCTGACCCTCATCACGCTCGTCACGCGTCATCCCGCCCTGGCCCGTCCTGCCTCGTCCTGTCCCCCGCCCGCACAACCGGGCTGCCAGCTACTCCCCGCCCTTCCCTGCCCACATCACCTCGCGCCATCCCGACCCTCACCACCCCGCCCTACGACAACCCGCCCCGCCTCCGGCCTTGACCTTGTCATCTGCCTCTCCCCCGCTTCCCCGCATCTCACTGCTCCACAGCTCCCCGCGCCCCGCGCCCCGCCTCGAACTCTCCTCTCTCCGCATCAGCGGTGCCCGCGCCCTCCCCGCCCCCTGCCTTTTCCATCCCCTCCTTAACGTTCCCGCCCCTCCTCAACCCTCGCTCCCTCCGCATCCCCCTGATCTCTTCACTAATCTCCGACGCCTACTCGAAGACTACAGCGAGCCCGAGGACATTTTCTATAAAAAGGGAAGGAATTCTCAACTTAGAAATATTTTGGTGACTTCCCTTTTTCTTTGTGTGTGCAATGTCTTCTTTTTATTCACAATTTATTTCTTTGTCTCCCTTATTGCCTTTCTTCGTTTCCTTTTCTTTTCTCTTTTCTTTTACACTATTGTTTTTTACACTCTTCTTACGCTGATTTCATTTCGTTCTATTTACCTTTCTTTTGTGTTCATCTGTATGGGAGAGTGTGTGAAAGAGAATGGAAGGATATCAACTCTAATTAACATTTTTCTAATTAAACACCGAGTGCACTGCGTTCACAATGAAGAAGCAATTAGTAAATAGTGTCACGTGATAAATGGAGTGCAGCAAAGAGTTGCATATTTGTTATTATTTGAGAAACTTTTACAAGAAACAATTAAATTACTGCAGAAACATTTCCCGCTTGTGAGAGAAAAATAGGCAGGAATGCGACTAAATACAAACGAAAACGTCAATATGATAAAACTAAATTATGGTATATACCAAGTCGTTTTCTTTGCAGTATTTTAGGTGTACTTATCATTTACTTTTAAATGTTTGCTTATATTTTGTAATGTAATAAATAAAACTTTTCATAAAACATCCAAGGGAGAAATATTGTCAGCAAACCTTACGTGAAGTAAATTTCAAGGAATCGTAAAGAATCAAAGCCATATTACTTCCATGCGTCGTCAATGTCTCTACAACAGTTGATAAACTACCTCCGAAACGAAACAACAGGGACAGAAACATTAACTGCAAGAATAAAACGCCCTCGGAAGTCATAAAACGTGCCATTTCACGGGGCCTTTATGGGTCGTCGCAAAGGGTAGATCCCCTTGGCGAACAGGGTCATCATGATCGACCGGCCTCACAGTGACATCCCTGCACCCCCCGTAGGGAGGCTGGAAGATGCCGTAAATGGGAAAGAGCACCATAAGGCATTGGATACGTTCAGTAGAAACTTGCTCCATCTCCTGCACACAAGAGTATCTACGCTATTACAAGCATTTCGCACTCAGAGGTGTATGTGTTTCGAAAGAGAAGGTGGAATGGTTTTATCTGGGTGGCCATCCACACTTCTGTTCTTGTGAAAGCAATATTAAATCATGTTGCATCCCTTTACTTCCTTGACTAATCGAACGCAATATTTAACTAATCAAATGTTCGTGGGTATGTACAGTACACATATATTCTTAAATTGTATTACTGTTATCTAAGAAATAATACTTTATTATTTCATTCCTTTTCCTCCTACTTTACTGAAGCGTGCAATTTAATGAGTTAAATGTTTATCTTTTTAAAATTCTCCAACAAAAAATATTATTTTGTTATATTCTTCATTATCTCAAGAACTTCTTGGTGATGTACATGAATGAATTCATTACGAAATGAATCGTTGTACTTTTTAGACATATGTTTATTATCTTCACAGACAAAAACGCGATAGCATTTTATTTTTCTCATCGGGTATTTGTAAACACAGGTATTTTTTCTCGTTGAGTTGTAACTCTTTTATTAAACTCTACCACTCAGCCTACCTTCGAGTTTAAATCAAATATTTCATTGTGTCAGTCACTGGACAGAGAGGAATGTTCGTTTTTTCGGTATTTCAAAAATGAGAATGGTGCATATTCCTATGCGGTTTCGCTAATAGTTTTAATATGTCCAATCTAATTTAGGTCTATATAAAAATGAATAGAAAGTGAAAACGCTTACGAGATTCAATAATAAAATGTGTAAATATGTCATGCAATCAAAGATCATATGAGAAAAATTTAAATTAAAATGTATATTAAATTTTTCCCATAATACCGGAAACAAAAAGTGGACAATGAACCGTGCAAAGTTAGGATGCCCATCAATTTATTGAAAACATGCGTATCAATACTCACATATCCATTACTATCACATTATATTGATATTTCCTTCGGTGTAGTCTAAGAATTCTTTAGTTGTCTCATCCTCGAAAAACTTGAAAATCAAAATTAAAACTTTTCACTAATAATGGTCTCAGCATTCTCCACTATGAATTCAACTGAGTGAATCGGACAAGGTAGCGGAAGGAAAGATCGCGCGCGGTCTGTGGTTTGTTTGTTAGGGTACTGTTTCGGCATTCGCTTGCTGTTGATCGTAGAAACCACGTAAAACAACCGATCAGAGCAGCCGACTGCTAGACTTATCCTACAGACTACGACTGAACTCGCCCTAGGTGACAGGCTAGAGACGAAAATCCTGCCACCGCCGTGTCTTGAACCTCGGACCTCCGGTCAGAGGCACTACATTGATATCAGTTGTTGCCCTGAGCCACCAATCTCAGTGCTCCATTCTTAATTTCGTCGTTAATTAAACTTGCCTGGGTCTTACTCCCCCAGAGCTACCTCCCAGCGCGTTGTCTTTGCGCCGGATGCTTCTGCTTCCTCATTGAGGACTTCCTCGCCAGCGTCAGTGAGGGCCATTGGTTACGCTTCGTCCTCTTGGTTGCATGTGTTTGTGCTGCTGCTGCAACTCTCAAGCACTATTCTTCTTCCTGTTGTGTCTTCATGTCTTCCCGGCAATTTGTACTCTGAAAGAGTTGCTTCCCGAAATGAAATTCTCTCCGGAAAAATGCTCCAAAGAGTAAGTTTTAATTTCGGTAGGATGATCTGAAAATATATAGAAGGTTTTTGGCTTCTTCAAAACTGTAGTTCGCAACATTTGTTCCTGGAAGAGCAAACCTTTTCACGAATTGGTGAGTACAACGTCTTGAGGTTTTTTCCATAAAATCGAAGGTTATTTAAGACCTCGCACAACTACTTCCTGCTCGTTTCACAATTGGTACATTTTTAAAAAAGAACACGAAAAAATTAAATGTATTGGAAAAGAAAAGCCCTAAAACATACGTGATAATTTTAATATAATTCTTAGAGAACGTTACGCAAAATCACTTTTTATTTAATGTAAAATAAAGTGGAAAACTAAGTCTTCATGTTCTTCCATCTTTTAATGAGGATAATTTTACTTTTATGTTCTGAGAAAGATTAATAATATGAATCCTATTTCGTATTACATCTGTTCACTTTTCAAATTAACAAATTATAAAAATCCACTTTCATATTTATTTTGCAGAAATCTGAATTTTATGGATGAAGCAGCTGCAACGGTTATTATCCATCGCTATCACCAGACTTTATTTTGCAATTTTCACTTTTGTTTCTCTTGCAATCAGTGGAAAAGCGATTGGTCTAACTTTTCTAAAAGGAGAAAAATCAAAACTTGTTTTTTCTACTGGAAACTTTTTGTATAGGTTAATACATTTTATAATTTTAATTTTTTGTGTTTATCACTTAACGGCATTTTTCCTGACTACCTTTCCACATCGTCTACCAAGATTGCATACAAATATATTTTTATGATACTGTCCACTCTACAAATAGAACAGCTAAGCATCTGTCAATTAGATTCCATTTTTAACTGAATTTTAAAAACTTCAGCAAATCGAAGAATTTTCATTCGCGTCTCCAGTTTGTCTCCTGAGATTACCCATGGCCAGTGACCCGTTTTTTTAAGTCTCATCACTTCCTTATGCCTAGCCCATCTTATAAATAAACCAGGATGTTGTTGTGTTCCTTTTCCGGTGGAATGTGAAATCCGCGCCAATTTACACCTGTGCATGGGAGAGTTCCCTTCTCCAGGTATCACCTCCAGATGGGGACCGCTCAAGCCGAAACAAGCACCACTGTGCTCTCCCAACATTATCCCGACTTATGACCTCGGTAAACGACGCGCCCGAAATCCATACTCGCTCATCCAGTTTTCTTGATTAAATCTGGCAGAGGTGGCTCAGGATATCAACTGATGTCACTGCAATTCCTCTGACCGAGAGGTCCTAGGTTCGAGTCTCGACAGTTGGAACGATTTTCGACACTAGCTGCATAATTAGGTCGAGTTCAGTCTCGGTCCGGAAGAGAATTCTAGCGGCCGGCTGCTCTGATCGGTAGTTTTCCGTGGTTTCTCCGATGAACATCAGGAGAATACCGGAGCAGAACCCTAAAAAGCGGACGACGGACTGCCAGCGACCTTTCCTTCCCCTTCCATGTCCTGCCTTCACTCCTTACTTACACACTTAGGCTAACATGCCCTACACTACCACACTTGTCAGTGGACCGGTCGGGAACTTAGAGCTTACCCCGGCTGGGGCGGTGCCCCATTGGTGGGAGATACCCGTTTGAGGAAAACCCCGCTGGCTGACGGTAGGCCGGCGCCGGATCTCGCCATCCAGCGGGGGGAAATCACTGCCACCCCGGAGCAAAACATGCACTACACTTACGGCAATAATCACCTAATAAATTGGTGCACCCGGTATCACTAGCAATCAATCAATCAACTGATTAAATTCTGCAATACGGAAAAAAGTTGCAGATTCTTTTGAGACAGTAACTCCCTCCTGTGATTCGACTTATTCGGTTTTTCTTTCTTGGCGCGTGGGGGGGGGTGTCATAAAAATGGAATATTTCGATTGTATCGAGCAGTGCTGGTGATCATGCGACTCCTAGCGGCACAACCGAGAAATACCGTGAGATATTCCACTTTGATGACACACCCCCGCGCGCCAAGAAAAAAAAAAACTTCGTTCGTGTCTTCAGTTTCCAATCAGTTCATCAGAATTGTTTCATTGCATTAGACAGTTCTCGAGCAGAACCCTTCTCTACTCGCCCACCGCGAGTAGATGCACGTGCGTGACGCCATCGTGTCGCTAATCGCACGCGTGTGTCTAATCCGCGCCGAGAGGAGGATTCCGCCTCGCCCTTGGCGCAAGGACACGGCTTCACGAGCTCCTTGGGGGCGTGGGTGGGGCGAGGCGGGGCGGGGCGGGGTGGGGTGGGGGAGGGGTCTTCCACGGCCTTGTGCCCCACTTCGCGCTGCCAAATGAGCGAAGGAAATCGCGGAGGAACCGGGAGGTTGCTTCACGGCGCCGCGCCACGCCGCTCCGCGCCACGCCGCTCCGCGCCACGCCGCGCGAATGGTGAGAGTTGTTCTCGGGCTCCTCGCAGACGGGATAATAGGAGTTAAGGGATCGTAGTAGACTAATCTTCTTCTGTAAACGTTATCCTCGTTTCAGTTATTGCTTGTTATCGGCCTGTTCTTCCCTCGATTTCCATCACAATAGATCGTAAAATGTACGTTTCATAATAGAATTTTATTGTAGAATTGAAGTTTTATTTTTATTACGTGAAGTAATTCTATATTTTCTTGTAAGTGCAGATTAAACTTCTTGAATTCTTCACTTATTTGTGTACTATATATTTATTACAGAATTCCGACAATCCCTAAACTCATTGATATTAGAAATAATTTTCTTCAGATCTTCGCAATTTCTCAAATCGTAATAATTATGGTTTCAAAATATATCATTTACACTATTTTGGAGTATGTACTCATTTCCATAAAATCTACATTAATCAAACGAATATGTCTGTTAAATTTATTCAATAATCATTATTTTTATTGCAGAAACCTTTGGAAATATTTTCTGAGTTGTCGCGAGAAAGGAATGAAAATGTTGCTGGCTCATGGCTGTTATCTCATTTTTACTGCTTATCTATCTAATAGTATCCCACGCTTACAGAGAAATATGAACTAGAAATAAGAGAAATTCTACTGAATCACTGATTTATTATAAAACATTACTCCCTGCACAATAACGAACCATACAATATTGTTTTCCAACACAGTAACACGCACACTGCACAAGAATATCAAATATAATGCTCGTAAAACACTGCAGTAAATAAAATATTTAAAAAAACAGTCTGCACGAATACTGCAACGACATATAATCGTACACAAGGTTTCACAGCCTAATAGTTTTTTACACGTCAAGCGTATTTGAAAAGTTACTGTTCCAGAACGCAACACTTGAACAGCAAATATTTAATGGTGAGTAACCTCTTGAGGCTTTACTGTCGCATGACGTCTATGTGAGACGTAGTATGAGAGTAGGTAGAATAAAACATCAAATATTTGCATTATTCAGTCAAAATCGAAACTTTTTATCTTTCACGAGTTTCTGCTTACCTAATGAAACAAAAAATATCTCTGACACGGCTGGGACTACACAATCTTCTTTCAGTTTCTGCGAGTACCTATTTGAAATTAGTAATATAGATGGTTATTTGTGCGTTATCAACCTGCGTAACTTTTCACTATTTTGAAAGATAATCCCTGTTGAAACGTCACTTTCTTGGAAAGTTCAGTATTATATTCTTTACCAGTAATTTTCCGAAGGTCTAAAGCAAGGATGTCGCCTGTCTTCAACGGTATTTAAAATATACTTATATGGTCCACTAGAATGTCAATGAGAAAAGTGTAAAGGTACAAAATCAACGGAAAGTGTTTTTTACACTTCGTCGATGATCAAGTGTGGTGGCAAATAATGACGATATTGCATACATGATGAGGAAATTGAGTGAGGAATGCAATATGTGGCGTTTCAACATTATTAGGAAGAAGGCACAATACCTCCCAACAGGAAAAGAGGGGATAAATATTCAGATATCTTTTAGTGTTGTAAGTCAAAAATGTTAACCCCATTTATCTTGGAAGATACATAAAAAAGGAAGAGCCATGTGAACATGAAATACGGCCCCGTATAAATCTGCGAAGAGCCAATACACAAGTACTAAATCCATTGCTTTGGTCAACAAAGATTGGGTGGAAAACAAAGTTAAAGATGCAAAAGGATATCGTTGAACGTATGGAGAGGAAAACCGGTCTATCACGAAAAAAAACTGGAAAATATTGAAGCTGTACAAAAGGGACTTCTTGAGAAGAACCTCCAAAGAATCCAGACTTCATCATATCACCAAAGAAGAAATAAGAGAAATACCTGTCAAGCTACATCGCTATTTTCCATCGTATTGTAGGCAACCAGTTAATGTGGTATCGACATGTCAGATTAAGAGAGAAATTGTTACCGAAAAATAGTTTTTTTTACTAGCCAGACGGAGAAAGAGAAGACCGCGAGCAACTTGGATTCAGGGAATTGAAAGAACAATGACGGTGAGAACTGTGAGTCGAGAAGAGTAAGTCTCCCAGGATTGGATGCTGTGAGAGTTGAAAAGCGGGATTCGGCAAATGTGAGGATCCATAGGATTCCTGCTTGATGATAATGATTATCACAGAGTTTGGCATCAAGGTCTCATGTTCAAACTTAAAATCAGTGGCACACCCAAAGACTTAACCAACATCAATAGTTTCATTAACAATAGAACTTTTTCAGATTCAATAGACAAACATCTATCGAACCCCAAACCAATTTTGGATGACAAAGGGGACTTCCTCCCCTTTGTCACCTATATTATTTAATCTTTACACAGCTGATATCCCTGCATCCAACACAATCAATACAGCAGAATTTGCAGATGATATAGTATTGTATTGTTCTAGCACATCACTTGACATATTAAGAAACACAATACAACAATAAACCAAATCTATTCTTGGTCAAATAAAATGGAAATTAAATGTAGCCCGTGTAAATCAACAGCAATCAGTACAAAAATCTTTTCATTAAAAACAATTTTAACACCACCTCTCACACTGAACAATAACACCGTTCCTTGTACTCCGCAAAACAAAACAGTAAAATATCTAGGACTACATTTAGACACTAAACGTAACTGGAAAGAACATATAAACATTAAAACACAACAGACAAAAGTTAAACTAATCCAATTAAAGCCATTAATAAACAACCCCAGTAAAATAACAATAGAATCTGCAAAGCTCGTATATGCAGCTATAATAAAACCCTTTAATGCTCTATGCCTGCCCTGTCTGGGTTAATTCAGTAAAAATCAATATCCATGAAATGAAGGTCATACAGAATACTTTCCTGCGAACAATCACCAATACACCCTGGTTCATCACAAACAAACAACTTGTAAAGAAATTCAAGTAAAACCTATCGTACACCACATCACTAAGTTATCCCATAATTTTTATAATATTATGTCATCAATTACACAACTATCCCAATACAATCTAGGCAAAGCACACGGAAACGCTACCAAAATAAAAAATAGATTTCCCAAGCATATTTTTTACATTCAATTTGGAAATGTAGATGATTCTTAGAGAGGTGTGAGGTGTTCAGTTGGTTTTCTCTCCCTCAGAAATAGTTATAAAGAAGTAATAGTTTAGTATTTTTAAATAGGTAGGAAGCATCAAAAACATGTGAAAATGTTTGAACTGTTAAAAAATGTTGAACTGTGAAACCATATATCCTGTTCAAAATAATAAAAGGAAAAATATGATAATGACTAATTTTGCGAAATCTGAATTGTGAAGTTGCGTGAAATTCAAATCATAATATATAATATAATACATTATACGTGTATTAAACATTGAAATAAAATGTAAAGTGAAATGATTTCTGGAATAATGTCCATGCTGAGAAAACCTTTCCCTTCATTGTGGATCAGAATTAATGTATACTTAATTAGAAAGAAATATCAAGGATTTGCAAAACTATACACGACTGAAGGATTCTAAACTGAGGAAAGGCTGTTAGATGAACAAAAGTAATTTAAGTTGTCCCAAGCAAGAAATAGTGAGAGTAACAACGTGTAACATCGAATCTCTCATGCTCTCTCCCAACAGCCAAATGCCGAAAGGTGAACTCGGAAAGTAACTGAACTTGGCATTTTTTTGCGAGAGTACCATAAAGGAAGCAATAGTACAAGAGCCGACAGGAACGTACAGGTTTCTTCTGCGTTCTGTCTTGAAGTCGAGTTCATCTCCTCTGTCGAGCGTGTTTCTTTTTTGTCTCCTCTTCACGCTCCAGCACGCTTCCTGGTTTGCGTCTGCCTGTGAATACACTCAAAATGTGTAGAACGACGTATCGTAGAAATGTTAACAAAGTACGATTACTGTGGTTTATACCGCGTTACTGCAAGTTACACCGCGTCACTATGGGTTACACCGCACCCTGTCTTTTCTTCCTCATTATTGTTCCTTCCTCTCTCCTTGCTCATACTCTCTCTCTCTCTCACACACACACACACACACACACACACACACACACACACACTTACACTAGCGACAGACATGCGACAGACTGTGTCTCTCACATGTCTGGAGTTTAGAGTTCGTCCAGGCTGGTGCGGAGTCCTGCTAGAGGAAGCAAGCCCTGCTAGTGGAAGAATTTCCCTGCAAATCGACGCGTAAGTCACACATTTCACGGGAGACAAACCAATCAATCACTCACTTATTCACTCTTAAAAATGTACTTCTGTACAGCTTCTAGTAACAGCTGTTACTTTAGGACCTGCACAGCCTGTTAAGAGGTCAATTTTTAGCGTTAGTACTAAAAGTGAGGCGATGCTCAAATGTTCAAATAAAACTGTGAATATAACAAAGAAAACAAAATACTTTCGTCTATTATACATCAGCTACTAGTGAAATTAATGTAATTTAATACATAAAAATTTATTTGCATACTTGAATTAAAATAAAATGAAAGTCACCAAGGTTGTACAACAATGGTGTACTGCTCGTATGATAAATAATTGTAAAAGTGAGGGCACGTGGCTTCTTTATGGGATCAACCTCTTGCGACCGGAGTGTGGAAAGTTGTCAGTTGGAGTAACTTATTAGAAACTGTTCATTATATGTAATGTTAACTATAGTTTAAAGTACAGTTAAGAATATCAAAACTATTGTTTAAAGAAGTAGACCTCCTTCACGGAGATAAGTTTTAAAATTCAATTCCCATGATCCAAAATTTTCCTTCTTTTCTGGGCATTCTCTCGCCTTGCTCACATAGAAATTTAGCCTATTTTACGCTTCCTTCTCAATTACAGGTTTCATGATATATTTTTGTTGTTCAAATGTATGTTGTTCAAAATTGTTATCTGTAACATTCAACCTATACATTTGTCTGAAATGAATTACCTTAATGCCACCATTTTCCATAGTAATTAATAATAGCTGATGATAAATTGTAAATATTACATAAAAGTAATAGAACAAAAACAAAGTTATGAACTGTTTTTTAAAGCCTTGAAAATGTTTATCCTTCGAAGTTGTTGGAGATATCGGTGAAAACTAGCGTCTGGCAGTGAGGAGGAACACGAATCAAGGCTTAAATTGTTTCTCTTAATTGGAACTGTGTTTCGTCGTTCTCGTGGAAAGTGTAAAGTGGACCATCACACGTTTCTACCTGCGTGAAACTAGCTACCTCCTATAACCTGTTTTTGTCCTAGATAAAGTATTATTCAACATTTAAAGTCTTAAATGTAATATGACACACATGCATGACTAGAAATAACATTTTTATATGCGTTTTATTATAATGGATCTTCACAATAATGTTCAAATATTTTGTTTCTCTTAGCTATCTGTAATATGTCAAAGATTTGAGATATTATTTGTAGATTTTCAGTAGTAAGTTCCCGGAGTCATAAGAAGTATCTTACGTTCACACCTCCAGTACTACGATCATAATCATACTAATTCGATAAATATAATACAACATAATTTGATATTTAAATGTAACACAATGTAGCAGAATTGTATTATTCCGTAACTTAATGTTGTAGACGTACACTTACAAGGGGATGGGGAAAACATATCTCCACAGGTATCAAAAAAATAGTGTTTTCGATATTTTTCGTAAAGATAAAGAATTTAGAAAAAACAAAGACAGTTAATTAACCTGAATACAAGCAAATTAAAACGTCACACTTCCGTATTTCTTCCTAGGAATTTATTTGTCGTCTGTTATCACATTTTCGTCTTTAACTCGGAAGTAATGAGTGGTGTATTGTCAACTTTTACCTCTCCTACATAAATCCTCTCTCCTACATCTAGTGGCGAAAATTGATCAAAGTCGGGAGTCGAACTCTAGGACCTTCTGGTCAACACTACTGCCGAGGCACTAATGTCGGTGCTCAGCTACCACATCCAGCCTGGTATTCCCAATCGCGGCGTCGATCGGCCGAAGCCCCGCCCTCGCCGGCTGCCTGCTACGACGCGCCCGTGTCCGCGCGTGCTGCGCCACCGCCCGCGGCCCAGAGCAGGGCGCCCGCGCGAAGGCCAGGCGGGCTGCGAACTCGGGACAAATGAGGGCCCGGGTTCACAGCCCGCCGCCCGGCGGCCTTGGATCCTCGTCGCCCGCCCGCCCGTTGGCCCGGGCGAGGGGGATGGGGCGGGGCGGGGCGGGGGCGGGGCGCCGAACGAGGAGCGCGCCTCGGCCCCGAGCGACAGGCGATCGCTGCCCGCCCGCGCGAGCGCGGGGCCTCTGCGCAGGTGCACTAGCCCGGCCACGGATGGGTTGGGTTGATGGATTGATTGTTCGTGATTCCGGGTGCGACAACTAATAAGGGTCATTATTCCCGTAAGTGTAGTGCGTGTTTTCTTCAGAAGGTGGCGGTGATCTTCCACCGCTGAATAGCAGTATCCGGCGCCGATGTACGGTCGATTGATTCGTCATTCCGGGCGCGTCAACTAAACAGGTGATTATTCCCGTAAGTATAGTGCGTTTTTTTCATCGGGAGGTGGCAGTGATATTTCCCCGTTTGATGACGAGATTCGGCGCCAACCTACCGTCGACTAGCGGGGTTTCCCCCCAACCAGGTATCTTCCACTAGCGGGGCACCGCCCCAGCCGGGAAAAGCTCTCAGCTACCGACCGGTCTCCCGGCATGTGTGGTAGTGTAGTGTATGTTAGTGTGTGTAAAGAGTGATGATAGGACAAGGAAGAGGAAGGAAAGATCGCGCGCGGTCCGTGGCCCGTTTGTTACGGTACTGCTCCGGCATTCGCCTGGTGTTGATCGAAGAAACCACGGAAAACTACCGATCATGGATTGGGTCTGTGAGACTTACAACGTACCAAAAACTTCAGCCACTCACACACCGATAATACCAGAAGCCTGTCTTTAGGTTGTGTACTTGATTATATGCTTAATTTGTTTTCTGCTTGGTCTCTCAGACCTAACTCATCCTGTAATCGTTCAGGCACGTATTAGTATTATTAGAATTATTTATTATCGCGATATAGATAATTATTCTATTTTTGTGTAGAATTACGTATAGCTTAAGTCAAATTGAACTGTAATGCCAGAAATTAGTCAAAATTTCTAGTGGAATGACGAGGATGGTATTAAGGAGGCCTTATTGTGCTCCTTCTTAAATTTACAAAATATTTTTTGATAAGAATAAAAACTGCATAATATATTAACAAAAATGTTTTCTTTTATATCAAACTAGCATAATGAAGTCCTTTAACAATGAAATGAACAAAATATTTGCTATGCAATTCTTGTTTTTTAACTGGGTCTCTCAGACCAGCCCATCCGTTCGTGTTACATTTTTGCACCCATCCGTCGCCCGGCTAATGCTCCGCTGCACAGCCTGATTGAACCCGTTCAGCAGCAAAATGTATGTCCGTAAGGTGGTAATTATTTGTTCAAAAATCCGGAGATGAAAATTTCCTTAGTTAGCTTACTAGACATGTATATTTATTTGTTTATTTGTTAATATACTAGCTTTAAGTACACAGCGTAGCTCTGCCGCGATCTGTCTTTATTTATCAGAGTCATCTGCTAGAAAAGGGAATGAATAATTTATAACGGCTGCCGATCTATCTATAGTATAAAATGGAGGCAAAGTTATTGAGATCCCCGTCCTTCTCATTCCTGCCTTTAGATTATCGTCCGCAGCTGTTACTCCGCACCACCCTGCTGCGTTCCACTCAGTTCCGCTCCTTTCGTCTCAGAAATCGCCAGTCCTCTCCTCCCTCCCCGCTCCTCTGCGCCTCTCTCCGTCTTGCCCCCTCCCACACCCACCGCCCCAAACGGTCTGATCCGATCCTCGCTACCCTGCTCTTCGCTTGTCCCGGACGTCGTTCCCCGCCTGTGGGGAAATCCCCGTTCGGAGAGTAATAATCCCTGAAAATATAATGTAATTTATGCCAGATGCAATGTTTCTTGAAAACGGATCAAATATAACTATGTTAGAAGTGAGATCATGAAACATAGCTCTTACCTTATTTTATTTATGTGAAGTAAAAATTCGTGTCCGTTTTTGAAGTTTGTTGATCACACTGACGAATGCAGTACA
This sequence comes from Acheta domesticus, assembly GCA_031308135.1. Taxonomy (NCBI): domain Eukaryota; kingdom Metazoa; phylum Arthropoda; class Insecta; order Orthoptera; family Gryllidae; genus Acheta; species Acheta domesticus. Next base: position 32,077,716 of record JAHLJT010004567.1, on the reverse strand, counting down.
TCTGAAATGCCTTTCAAAACGAGACCAGGTACATCAAGATCTTGACAAACAATGCCACTTCCTTTCTGTGTTTCCCGGAGGAAGGTCAGATGAACTTTGGGAAAAGTGCCACCTTTCTGGTACTCTCTCACCAACATTTCTAGCAAATTAAACACTGCGTTTGCACGACTCTCTAAAACACCTTTCCGTACAGAACAATAGCGCCAGGTGTTCCTAATTGCGCTTTGAATGCACACAGAACAGAGTAAACAGGAGAATCAGTGGTGTTGGATTCTCCGTACTTTACTGGATGGCCACAGGTTGAACGTCTCATTTAGGACGCTTGGAACTTACTTAGTACGTGTTTTATTAATGCGTTAGAAAGCTCTCCGAAGCATCAATGATGTCTTTATTCTTTGCAGCTGGGAACGTAAACATTTACATTTCGATTGAAACAACCAGCACAGGCATGAATCCTTGTGAATCCTTCACAAAGATGCTAAGAGTTTTAACTCATTCAGCAAACGAATAACTTCTTCCATAAATTTGAATATCAAATGAGAAAGTAATCACTGATGTATTGTAGACCCTCACGTCAATTCAGTACGTTCTCCAAAGAATGTTGGTTGTCTGATAGACTTCGGTGTTCTTAATATTTTGTGTTAACAAGAAGACCTGAGAAATTGAAATGTAATGTTTATTAAAAACGTTACCAAATATCTTTCAAGCTTCACGTAAGAAGAATTTATACGTTTAAAGTTAGTAACCTATCATTAATGTCTGTTATTCACAGTAATGTAAAATCTTTCACGATAAGTTATTTAGATAATAAAGAGACTTTATTAAAAATATAATTATTATATATTACAATTTTATAACCATTACAATTAAATTTTCTTAAAATTCCATGAAAATGGGAAATTGTAGTTTAAAACAACACAGCTGATAAATCATTAAAAGTTTGTAAAGTCTTAACTACATGTTTCTCAGGGTCGTAACGTTGTGACTTCAATTTTTTTAGAAACATATAATGATTTATCAGCTGTGTTATTTTAAACAACAATTTTCAGTTTAATGGACTCCTAAGGTAATTTTAATTGTTGTCTTTATATAATTGTTTTTAATAAAATTTGGGTATGATATAAATAACTAGTGATAAAAAATTTTACCTTTGGAAGATAATGCATACACAGGTTTAACATGATTTTATAAGCATTATTTAATCGTACAGGAATGAAAAGGATAGGAATCACCTCAGCATTATCTGGAATTTCCGTTGTAAAATTCGTGTTTAAGATTCATTTGAGGAACATATCCTCATTGCTTTCCGCGGTGAACGTCTTTTAAGCATTTTGTCTTCCTCCCCAAAGAATGGGACGTTTCGATTGAATCCCATTCTAAGTCATGAGCTGTTTTAACAAAAATATGAGTTGTTGAGTAATAAATAGTGTCACTGAGATGAGAAATTTCATTATGTCACGCATTCCCATTATTTTTCTGTGTGTATAGACCTTTGAAAGAAAAGACCTTCTGAAAGGTGGGCATGACAAAATGTCACGATGACAAAATGACAAATTATGACAAAATGACATACATGACAATATGTGACAAAAATATGACAATATATGACAAAAATGACACATATGACGAAATATGACAATATGATAAAATGAAACGAACAATGTTTTACAGCTAACTTCTCTTACGATGCGTAAACCAATTTTCAAGATTTGTAAGACCATAGGAAGGTCCCGGCTCGATTTAGAATCGTAACAAATTTTTTTGATGACCGGAATTGGAAATAGAACTTATGTGAACCGTCTACTGAGAAAAGAGTATATTCTTGTCTCATTTGATTTCAGGCTATAACTCCCAAGTGAATGCTCAGATTTGAATAAAATTAATAATACAAATGTCCAAAATCTAAATCTAATAAAACCTATCAACATACTGTTTGAAAAAATGTTATAACCATTTTACTCAGGAGTGTCTGGATTTAACACTTACTACATTTGAACATTTAGTGAGTTTTTATTCAATTTGCTGTTCCCAGCGTAATGCTGGTTAGTAATATAAAATATTAGACATTGTTGCAATAAATACATCTACCAATTCAGAAGACAGGTTTAAAATGATAAAAACTGCATTCAATTAACATTTCTACGTCATTAAACTATATATCAATCATTTTTCATTATTTACTTCCATTACAGTAGACAATTGTATTACAAAACCATTTGTGTCTTACAGGTATAGAAATTGTGTGTACTCGTAGTTCATTATTTTCCAGGATCTCATCCAACCCGATAGAGACAGTTCAAAAAACAAAATGAGTAAATGCCTGACATTTTCTGCAGTTACTTCTTTTTTTGCATGTTTTCCTGCATTTACTTTGGTTTGTAAAACAATATGTGGAATATTTAAGGGGCTTATAATAAATAAAATATGGAATATTAAACAATATTAAATTCTCTTTGTCTGCTCACAGTCAATAATTATAATACTTGTTAAGGCAAATAAAAACTTACAAATGTATGATGACAGTGTTTGATCAAGACATTTCGTTACCGCTTATCGCTTTTCTCTAATTATAATCACATTCTTTGCAGCTTTGTTAGAACCGTATAATTTCTGAAACTGTATGATGATGTCGTATTAAATACATAAATCAATTTATTTCATAGAAATATCGGAATAGTATAAAAATATTTTTAAAAATTCCAGTCGCCGCAGAAAAATACTGCAAAGCTGTCACACCTGAAGTACGTCCACAGTACCAAACTTCCAGAGTGTTATTACATCAACGCCTACACACGCAATTCACTTTTCAGCATTCATTACTACGATCGCAATGACACTAATGATTTTCCAATTGATCAAGAACTACCTTTACAGTGACTATATTACACACGGCTGAGTCATTCAGGAAGCACGAGCACCTAATGCATAAACATGTAGGTCTCTGTACGCACTCAAATGATAGCAATTTCCTCGTGAAGCTCCCTTTGGCACACGTTCAGCCGCGGCCATTCATATCGGCGCCGCGCCCAGCCCGGCCCTCGCACGCGCCCACGTGCCAGACACGTGGGCGGACGATTCGCACGCCAAGATTATCGGCGCGCGGTCTCTAATGAAAAGCGACAGAACATGTGATTAAACTTGCGTGGAACGTGTGAGGAAAATTGCCTGCTACGATGGTTTAGAGTCAACACCGTTGCTTATGCACCATCGTTGACCGGTAACTCCTAGCGTTCCAGTTCCGACGGCCGGGAGCATTTTCGAAATTAAGGCGGCTCCACACACTCGCTATTCGGCGAACAGAGAACAACCGCTCGCCGAATCTCGAGTAGTGTGATGGGTGGCATGCTATTTGTCGAGTGACGAACATTCGGCGCTCGCCCTACCCACCGCGTGACGGTCTTTTGGACACATCAAAGGGAGCGAACATTCGCCGAACACGTCAGCTGTTCGGGATCGGGCGAGCAGTAGTTCGCTGCTCGGCGAATGCCGAACAAATGGAGCCACCTTGAGGTAGATGATTAGAGTTCCACTCCTGACTGAGGAGAATTCTAGCAGTCGGCCGTTCTAATCGGTAGTTTTCCGTGGCTTTTCCAATCAATACCAGGTAAATGCCAGAGCAAGATCATTACAAACACGTAAACTGGCAGCGAACCTTTCCTTTCTAAACCTTGTCCTTCCCTCATTCTTTGCACACAGATTTACTCGAACTTGCACAACACTACCCCGCATTTCGGGAGACCAGTTGAAATCTAAGAGTTTGAACCATCTGACGTACCAGCAGAGGGAACAATTTCACTCCTCGGATTCAACATAAACTCTATGAATGATCTTGGCTCTCCGGGTGACGCCGCGTCGAAGGCTGCGTAGCGGCGCAATAGCACAGAAGAAGCAAAAACGTGAAGCTCAGGAGGTAAAGAATAGTAATTCAAAGGAACTTCATGCGTAGCAATTAGAGCATTCTTTGCGTATTAAATGACGTGTGTGGAATTACAAAACTATCGACAGCATTTTCACCATTTAAAATCCGCATTTCATAATCAGGTAATCCACATGAATCCGTCCTCTCGTTCGTCTATTCGCCCACCCACGCGTCCGCCTGCACGTCCGTCCGCTTGTCTGTCTGTTCGCCCATCCGACTGCCCGTCCGTCCATCCGTTCGTCCGTCCATTCGTTAGTTCGTCCGTCCATCCATTCGTCCGTCCATCCGTACGTCCATCCATTCTTTAGTCCGTCCATCCGTTCGTCCGTCCATCCGTTCATCCTTTCATCCGTCCATCCGTTCGTCCGTCCATCCGTTCGTCCGTCCATCCGTTCATCCGTCCATCCGTTCGTCCGTCCATCCGTTCGTCCGTCCATTCGTTAGTTCGTCCGTCCATCCATTCGTCCGTCCATCCGTACGTCCATCCATTCTTTAGTCCGTCCATCCGTTCGTCCGTCCATCCGTTCGTCCGTCCATCCGTTCATCCTTTCATCCGTCCATCCGTTCGTCCGTCCATCCGTTCGTCCGTCCATCCGTTCATCCGTCCATCCGTTCGTCCGTCCATCCGTTCGTCCGTCCATCCGTTCGTCCGTCCATCTGTTCATCTGTCTGCGCGTTCGTCCGCACTCCCCGTCCGTTTGCCCGTTCGGCTGCCCGTCTGTCACTCATGATTAGATCCCTTCTTATCCACTGTTTGGGTCATGCGATGTGTCATTCAGGCGTTGCGGGTGGGAAACTGACCATTTCTTTTAATTTTCTTTACGAATATCATTTTTATTTTTGTAATAGATAGGGGCAGAGAATCGTAAACATTGTTTGCTGATAGGTAAAGTTGGTATTGTTGGGAAGGATAAGCATGTTAAAAAAATATTATAGAGACCCCTTCCGGTCCAATATTCGGGGCAAGCATGGTGTCATTCGGCGCGTCTCTGCCTGTGGGTGGGAAACTGGCTATTGCTTTCGAATCCATCTAACCTAATTATCTCTAAAATGCTTTTAAAACTGTTTAGAGTATCTAAACTAAACTAGAGATACGTATTGGTTTGGCGGCGAGATGTCGTTAGCTTTTAAAATGAAATAATTATAGGCGTTGTCATTGCCAGCAATATTATTTATTACAAGAGCAGTTTCCGATAGCTTAGCCATCCATCAACATCAGTTTCCTGCCCACAGGCAGCCCACAGGCTTTTGGAAGCCACAAACCGACTCCCTAGCAGTCAACTACGTAGTTGTTTTGTGGCTTCCAAACAACAGGAAACTGATGATGACCGAAAGCTACTATTGTAATTAGTAATATTGTTGGCAATGACATCGTCTATAATAATTAAAGATACGTACGGAAACACTTCTTTTCTAGATTAAATGCGAAGTTTCTCTGCATTTTGCCAGTAAAAGGAAAACAATTATGATTTACTCCTTATTGTAATAGTGAGTAACCCCGGTCTCTATTTGATCTCGATTCTGACTCCATATCTTTCCCGTTTCTGACCAGTGCAATATTAAGCAGCAAAGCAAATTAATGAAGGAGAGCCTGTAGATATTAATTTGAGTACAATGTTATTTATTCTTTCATTTTTATTCTTCCAATATTTAACATTTTAAACCAATTTTTAATAAAAAAGCCTTTTTAAATTGTTTTTGCAAGTACCTGAAGAGGGAGATAGAGAGATCTACGAAACGTATATTTCCAAGCAATAAACTTGTCAACCACCTTTGCAAATGAAGAGCATAATTATTTATATATTTTAGTAGAATTATTATATTTATTTATTTATATATAGTATATATTAATTTCATCCAATAGTAATCTTCACTGCTACAAATCGACTTGGGATATTACCCAAATTTATAAAAGGAAAAATAAGAACTGGATGTATATGTATATATTTTTTAAGTTATGTAAATTTAATGAAGGCATTGCATCTTATTTCTGGAAGTCCGTATTTCAAATATGCGGTCGAAGGTAACCGTGAACTGTTGGAGGACATTTTCCACACTTGCCTCTCAGGAAAAAAATGTCTAGTATGGCACGTGCAGATCCTTGCCTATTTAATTTGGTTCTTCTGATACGTTTTCCAGGATGGCAAAATAAATTCGTACTTTTAATAGAAAAAATTGTCATTATTCTAACTTTGTGATTATTATTATTGTCATTCCAAACTCTATATTTCGAAAAAAGAGAATTAATATATGCCACAATATGTGTTGTAAGGTATACAAACTCTTTCATGTTGATGTATTTTTTTCTTTTTTATCTAAATAAATTTTTTATAATTTATTTAAAAGTATCTTTTTGCATTGGAAATCAAACGTATCACTTGCTACAGAATTGTTATAAACGAAATTACAGCATTCTTACATACCGTATCCATTTGAAGATGAAAGATATAATAATTAAAGAATAGAATCTTTGCATTAAAATATTTTCTGACATCAATCAAAAGTTTAACATATAGCTACTTTTATGAACCTAAACTTTTATGATTCACATCAATTTAATTGATAGTCGCTAATATACTATTTACATGCAGTTTGTAAGTCGTGTAAAGCTATAGAAAACTATAATTGTTATCAGAGGTAGTAATATAAAATTGTCTAATCTATTTCAATTTGCCAGAACCACGACGAGGGCAAATGTCGGTTCATCTGACTGAATAGTTTTGGAAACATTAATTAAAAGATTACGTCTTTTATATCAAAGGAACCATTCAAGACAGCGATTCCCAACCTCAAATCGATTGTCAGGAATCCCAACCTCCGATATCCCCTTTCTGTCACGGGCAAGAAGAACTCATTAATGGGGACAATTAAACGTTCGCCCCCACCCCCGAGGAGAGCTGAGCAATTAGGGCGACGACAACCAAATTACCCGGCGGCGCGCGCGGCGGCGTCTGGGGAAATGGACGTGGCGACCGCGGAGGCGGCGCCACGTGGCACGGCGCAGGCGGCGGCGAAAATTCAGCGCCTGGCCCCGCCCCTCCTTCCGCAGCGGGGTGGAAGACGCTGAAGAGAGAGAAAGGGAAGCGAGGGGGAGAGAGCGACTGTGGGATGAGGGTGGGCTAGGGGGATCGCAGCCAACGCAGAATTCGGGAGGGTCAGGAAGACTCGCGGTCGTATCGAACGTTGGAGGAAGCAGGCTCCGACTCCACAGATGAAACTTCTGTGAGAGGGCTCAAAGAGACGAGTTGCCAAGATCTTGGTAACTGTGAAGTACGTATATCAGGAGAGACGGGAGCAGAGGACTTGCATTGCAAGACATATTAAATTGTATCACTATGTGTCGATTACAGAAACTCCAACGCGTTTGCTGTATTACTGCCCAATTTGTTGTCATAATTTGA
>JAHLJT010004567.1:31763883-32069396 GCA_031308135.1 Acheta domesticus | reverse complement strand
ATTATCCGCGATCGCGTGCTTGAGTCTTTTGGCTGGGACGATGAAAGCTTCGGTTTGTAGCTGACTACCGCAACACTAATCTGGAAAGTCCCTATAAGTCTATTCCTCCCTAATACTAGTCTAATACTAGTCTGGAAGACATCCTCATTGAGTCCTGTATCACCAAAGTGGTCTCTAGTTACCGCATACATACTGCATTGAGTACTTCAAGTTCTGCATTTGGATTCGGGTACTTCGAGTTCTGCTCCTGGTTTCGAATACATCGAGTGCTCGAAACAATACGGTACGTATTTGTATATAGATACAACACAGTATATGTTTTCTGCCACACCAACATCCCACACTTAAACTGCAAACATCGAAAACAAAAATATCGATACTTCCAGCAGAGCACCGTCCGTGATCCCGACTGCTGCGGCAGTGACTGCACCCCCTTCCCCTCCACCCCCGCCCCCAGCGCCGGGCGCTTTGTATAAGCCAGTGGCGTAGCGTGACTCCGACGTTTGGGGATGCTCAACAAGAACACACAAAATGTCACTATCAACTACTTCACTAACAGGCGAACGCAACACAAGGCAGATACACTGGAACTACTTCCACGATCTCGATTGCTTACGACGGTGTAGGCGCTTCCCACAAAATCCTCACAGCAGTCAGGACTACCGATGTCTTGAAAGCAAATTATACAATGGCTCAGCTTTAATTCTTGCACGCGAATGGCAATGAGACCACTTCTTAATTTATACATTGCAGACTAAAATAATATTTAACCTATTTAAGGGATAATTCAATTTCTTGGATATTACTTACGAAATAGTAGACAGGCACTATTTCTACAGTTTGTGCCCATGGCCAAGGGGGGACTCCCGAGTGAGAGACAGAAAGAGAGAGATCATTTACTGACCGCCTGAAGTGTGCTGCGCTCTCGTGCACAAACGAGCTTCTTCCCGCAGTGGATACTAGCGTAAAGCAGTCGGGTTTCTCTGGGCCAGGGGTGAAGAGGGGTGAGGGGAACCTCGCTACCTGCGCATGCGTCATTGCTCGTCGCAATCTCGCGGCAGACGCTAGAAGCATTTTAGCTTTCCAGCAATCACAGGCCAGCTTCAACAACCCGCCGAATTCAATCATAGGAAATCAAATAAAATTAATACAAAACGTGTTTTGCTCAACGGACCACTTGTAAGATTATCAATACAGTATTCAGGGTTCTTATTAATATTATATACGGGGATGCTCAGCACCTCAGCAACTCCTGACGCTACGCCACTGGCAGAGGAAGTATCAAGGAATTCCATGGCAAGCACAGAATTTGCGCCCTGTCAGATACTTCAAATTAGGGTTGTTGTTATTTGTTCTGGATGGTATACTCTACATATCGCTCCTTGCGAGGGGCGCCCATGGCACGTGCCATGTCTGCCATACCGTAGATACGCCTCTGGCCACTGGTATAAGCGCTCCGATCGGCGGCCGTTGGCGTTTCTTTCACAAAGGTCCGTCTGCATCGCAAGCAGCTGTGGAGGTAAAGGTCGCGTCGAGCCGCGCCGCGCCGCGCCGTGCCGCGCCGCCCGTTCCGTAACATGACCATAAACGCAGAGCAGGGGCAGCGCGCGGAGGCTGAGTGCCGTAATTATTAGACAATAGATGCCGCGCGGTCTGCGCTGGCCGGCGCGGCGCACAGTGAGTTGAAATGGTCTGAAACGCTGCGCATTGGATTTCACGCGTAATTCTCTTCAAACGACGCGTTCAAATGCTGCGGGCTACAGATATTTCTGTGGTTACGGGGTAAAAGTTCTTAAGTCAATTTTTGGCGAACCTGAGTTAAGTACTGAAGCTACAAGTTAAGTATAAGTATCTATATTTTATTTTAGTAAAAGGCCCTTATTCAAATGTTGCCTCCTTTACAACAAAAACGCCTTTGGGAAGTAGTGTTGAGCATAAGAAAAAGCATTGACTTAATAATCTAACCCTTGTTTTCTCTAAACCAAGATTTTTGACTCAAGAACTTTTACCCCGTAACCACAGATTTAATATAACATCTAAAATAACTAATTTTTATTAAAAAAAAATAAATGTCGATGGCGCCACTCTAATTTTTAATAATTATTTTCGTGCTGATTTGACGGCGATTTCAAAGGCACGCAGTTATAATCGAAATAGCAAGGTGTACAAAATACAATGTAGGAATGTAATTGGATTTTAGAGGTATCTAATTTCAAATTTGCTATCCAATTGTAAAAGTAAAGTTACGAATCCAATACGATGAACATGTATCTGAAAATGTCATTCGATTTCAATTTTTAAATCTGAGAATTCTTGTGAACATTTACGAAGCAGCTGAAACGGATCCTTTTAACTTGCTTTGAATATTTAACAAAACTTGAAAGTTCTTGAATATCCTTACCAAGGCTTTATTACATTTTATGATACAAATTAATTTTAGAAATTATGGTGTTGTTGGTACTATTTCTGAGAATTTCGTTTTTTCTTGCAATGCACGCATTTCAGCTCATTTCAGACCACTGTGCGGCGCAGGGACTGTCAATTAAGTGAAGCGAGGAGGCCGGGATTGAACCCCGGCGCAGGCGTCGAGCCGTGTGATACTATTATGCTGCACCAATGTGTCGTTAGCAGCAACATGCGATCATTTGTAGCTAACTGTCCGCTTATGAGTCGTATCGTGTTACTTTCTCTCTGATAAATTATTCATTTAAGCATTTATCCTTTTTAATACACGAGAAAGAAGTACTTTAAATGAGGTCCTTATTTTACACTAGGAAATAATTCTAAAAGATCGTGGACTGAATTGCAAACTGAAATGTCACGGACAAATACTTCATAATTTATAAAATGGCGTGATGAAATGTTAGATTGATTTTAAAAATAAAAAAATTACATTTGTATTTAAAATTCTTGTAAATTAATTTGAAAGCGTAATTCGTTTTCACTGTATTTTGTATTGGAGTTTTACATTTTTCACAACTGAAAAATGAACGCAAGAAACGATTATTCTAAATGAAGGAAAGCACGTAGAAATAAGGGAAAATGCAAATATATTTACAACCTATTCATAAATTAGCATTAATGCCTCAAATTACACAACTGTGTTCATGTCTGTTCGTGATAGTTCGGACACTGACGAAAGTCAGAGTCAGGAGCAATTTCGAGAGTGGAACGCACTTTCGTGGACAAACGGGAGATTTTGTGTCAACGTGCGAAAGAGCAATACTGTCACAGCAGCAAAACGGCAACCGCTCCAGTCGAAATGAGAGACATGTAGTACTTGATGGGAGCCTTTGTAGGGACAGTTGAAATGAAGTGAGAATGGAAGGGACTCCACTAATGAAAAAGTTGGAAGCTGACGAAGAAAACTGTAGAAGAGACTCTGAACTCTTAAAATAAATAAAACACTAATTGCAGGATTCTTACATACGTTACGATATGAAATTATTCATCATCTTATGAAATTAATATTTTCAATGCAAGTCTATTCTAATGCTTAGTTTCTAAAATATGATACATAATACATTTGTGAGTGTCCTAAACGTGTACGTGTTCAATTTTCCAATTCTACCAATGATAGATTCGTATTAAAACCGATTTATCTACAATCAATTCAATTCCGCCAGAGATGTCGAGTCCGCAATGGCGGTCGTCATATTCCGTCACGGAATTGTGGCGGTGGAGTAGGAGTGATTTGACGGCGAAGGCGGGGCGGGGGCGGGGCGGGGCGGAGACAGGGAGGCGAAGAGTCAGCGGCAACTGCCGATGGGCCGACAGTCTTCTCTGCCCGATTGCGCACAGCTCAATAAACCTTTTCGTTTTATTCCTGCTTGCCTTTTTTGGTGTCGCCCGCCGCCGCGCTCCTCCTGTTTGTTTATTTTCCTTCTTGCGCGAAACGAGCGGGCGGGCGCGTCGGGGCAGGGGGTGGGGGTGGGGAGGGGTGGGGAGGGGAAGGCGCCCGCGGGAAGTGACGGCCGCGAGTAAGGATCCCGCGACCGCCGTGGGAACAAGCGCTCGCCCGTCGCCGCAAGAACCACCCGAGTGCACGCAGGCAGCCGTTGCGTTGGTGTTTGGATGGAGTGTGTTCAAGTGGGTGACTTGGCGGATGCGGCCAGCACGAGATGGTGACGTGGGGAAAGAATGTGGAGAAAAATGACTGGTTCTGTGGGTGAACTCTCTTGGGAGATGAGCTAACGAAGTGTGGTTTCGCTCGAAATCAAAACCAGACAAAAAGCACAATAAAAGTATGGAAATCATATACGTATGGGCCAAAACATTGGCCCAGATAACACTTTTTTAGATATCCCTGAATTTTAGAAAATTACAAAAGTATCAAGTAATGCGAGATAGCAACTGATGTTGGATCACTACTAGTTAAAAAACTATGTTGTGTCTCTACTAGTGTAAATAAGTTGAAAAAAAAGTTTGTTTTTTTTAAGGATTCAACTGAACATCCACTTATTTGGCTTATTTTATTTCACTCATTCTCTAAAAAGAGAAAATATGAAAACAACTAATTTCAATTACAGACAGAATAACGCTGCGAATAGAATTACCAACATTTTTGTACACAGACAACACATGCGTGTCTCAAAATGCGCCAAGAAACGTGTGAGAAGCCATGTGAGTGAAACTGGATTAATAGTGGTGGACGTCTTGCTGTGTCTTAATGAGCTCGTCCCATTTCATTCGCTCCTTTAAGCGCCCGTGAGATATGCGGCTTGACAGTGCTTCTTCCATAAATTTCTGTAATTTACCTCCTGAGATAAGAACATATCCATCTCATTCTGAGCGCGTTTCTGTTTATTCTCTACGTAAAGCCATTTATATGGGCCATTTCCCTGCCAGGTAACGTTAACTTCGTTGAAGAGAATAATAGTCACTTGTCCTGAGACAAAATATGAAGTAATGATTTAAAGGAACATTACACGATCACGTTTAGTATGTGCTCTATTAAATTGTTAAAATGTTACAAGTAATGAAGTTCTAATATTTGAAAAAAAAAACTAATATAATGAATGTGTGAATTTTGAACAACGATGTATTGTATTATATTTGAATTCATGTTTGTAATGCCAAATTGAAAATGAAAGTGAAAAATCTGTTTAAGGAAGACGAATAGTATTCTTATTAAATGAAAATATTTCCAAAGAGTAAATTATCCATAGAAAGTATTTTGATCAATTCAAATTGTTTTTCACGTAAACCTTAAAAGTATTAGTAGGTAACAGTATTAAAACAGTTTAGGTCACCACGAAAATAAAACTTATGCGTTTGTGTAATTTCAAACAAACTTGTTCGAATACAGTTTCTAATTACAATTACGATTTCACCCAGTAAACCCAAGATAAAACTGCGATAATCGTCGTTCTGTTACCCAGGACACGTTTTTAGCAAACGACGCCATCTCCTAATTCAATGGGGAGCGCGAGAACTCTCGCAATGAGCGGGTGATTAGGAGGAGTTTCAGCAGCGCCAGCAGCGCCCGGAATCGGCCTGCGAGGAAAGCGCGTATTACACACAGCGTAATCATCTCCATCCGGCGGCGCATTCCTTTGTTTCGGAGTCCGATATCGAGTCGCTAATCGCCGGGCGCATCCCACTTTCGAGAATCGAGGCCAGCGGGCGGCTTTGCACACGGCGCCGCGGGAGCGCGCGCTCTGTTTCCTAGGCTAACTGGCAGAACCCGCCCCGCCCCGCCGCCGCCTTCGCCGCCACCTCCGCGCTCGCCACGCACTGGGCCCGAAGGGAAAAAAAAAAAGAAACGCGCGCGCAAAAAATAAATTAATAAAAACAAACAAAAAGAATGAAGTGGTGAATTCCAAAATTGTCATTTTTGATACGGGTGGCAAAAGTGACATTTTATTTTGCGAGTAGAAGAGGTCGCATTTACAAAAAATAAATAAATTAAAAACAAACAAACAAAAAGGGTATGAAGCGGTGAATTCCAAAATTGGCATTTATGATACGGGTGGCAAAAGTGACATTTTATTTTGCGAGTAGAAGAGGTCGCATTTACAAAAAATAAATAAATTAAAAACAAACAAACAAAAAGGTATGAAGTGGTGAATTCCAAAATTGTCATTTTTGATACGGGTGGCAAAAGTGACATTTTATTTTGCGAGTAGAAGAGGTCGCATTTACAAAAAATAAATAAATTAAAAACAAACAAACAAAAAGGGTATGAAGTGGTGAATTCCAAAATTGTCATTTTTGATACGGGTGTCAAACACATTTTTTTACGAGTAGAGAGGTCGCAATTTACAAAAATGGCTAAATTAAAACAAACAAATTAAAAGGTATGAAGTGGTGAATTCCAACTCATTTTTGTACTATTCACCGTCACATTTTTATATTGCGATTAGAAGATTAATTTACATAAAATAAATTTCTCTCATATTAAAGATGTGAAGTATTCAAATTGGAAAATGATGCTTAAGAAAGCGATATTTTATTTGCGAGGAAATGTCCATTTACAAAAATAATAAATTCAAAACAACACACAAAAGCATATGAAGTGGTGAATTCCAAAATTGTTTTTGAACATGCAAGTAATATTTCATTTTGCGAGTAGATTAGGTCGCATTTAGACAAAAAGCAATAATTAAAACAAAACAAACAAAAAGGGATAAGTGGTGAATTCCAAAATTGTCATTTATGATACGGGTGGAAAAGTGAAATTTATTTTGGAGTAAGAGTTTCGCATTACAAAATAAATAAATTCAAAACAAGACAAAAAAAAGCTATAAGTGGTGAAATTTCCCATTGTCATTTGATCATACGGGTGCAAAAGTGGACACTTTTTTTTAATTTATTTTGCGAGTAGAAGAGTCGCGGTACAAGGCTGATTAGCGAGGTGCAATCCTACAAGCAAATAAAATACTTTTACCACTGTGTACATAAACTATTTTAGTAGACGCTTGCAGACCATTTTGACTAGTGGCTATCTGAAAGATAAATTTTCGGTAAAAAGAATAGAAACTCTTATTTGACTATTCCCGTCACTTTGGTATTAATTTAATTTCCGTAAGCTATCCTTCATATTGTGTTGAGAGAATGCGCCAGTCAGAGTGGCCGCACAATATTAATGTTGAATCTCAAAATAAAAATTGCTTAAGAAACTATATTCTTCTGGAGGCACATTACAGGATTGGTTGATATATTACTGGCCCCACGTAGGGATTTGAGTTGACAAAGTAATAGTTAACAGCTATTAATGTGTAGGTGTCAAGTGTACGGTTGAATATGAATCTCATTGGGAGGTGAAGGGCAACCGGCTGTCGGATGGATAAACACCCCAGGAAAATAGTTATTTATGCACCAAGGGTGCTAAGGGCTCTAATGATTGAGGTACTTTGGCTCGAGGCCTTTTTGTCGCCCAAGATCATTAGAACCAGTTAAACGCCTTTAGTACATACATAATTTTCTTTTTACCTAATTTTATTGATTCAGATTTACTTATTTACTGATTAAGTAGCTGTTAACTTGACTCGGTATTGTGTTTTCATATTTCCCTCCCATAATTCCTTTTCATTATTCCCTCCGTAAGATAATACGTAACAACATTCAACTGTTTTCATATAATCCCTCGTCACCATGATCCTTTTGATCCAGGTAAGTTATGAAGTAAATATTGAGCTCCGTAGCGAAGGAAATAACAAGCTATAACGTATGAGTAAAAACAAAATTGTCTTCCTTGACTGAGGCGCGTGCCAGGAATGACGTTCAGGTGCGCCAGCGCTGGGCCACTGTGCGCCGTCACTGAATGGAGGGTGCACGGATTAGGCTTCATACTTTCACAAATTATGTACGAAAAATTCCTCTTTCGAATGGGATGGTCACAAGTTCCCCCAAAAAACTTTTATTTTTGAGGTTTTGGCCCCGTTTTCGCCGTCTAGTCACACCGTGCGGCGGCGCGTGGCCGAGCAGACGCCACCGCCGCATGGCTGCAGGCGCTAAACGGCGGCAGACGCCGAGATCTTGCACAAAACTGCAATACCGTTTCCCTCAGGCTGCTTAAACAGCGCCCGCGCGGCTGCAGCGGTCCCCGCGACTTTCTCGAGTGATTTAAAATGGCGGGGGCGACCTTTCCGCCAAATTGCTGCGTTACTACGGTTGGGGAAATAAATTACATAATTTACATTTAAAAGAATTTTGTTTTCTTCTCTTAACGCAATTGTTTGCGATATTCAGTGACAAATTACTCCTGCACAATCAAGAGCTGTTTGCGAACAAACTGAACTTCTGCCTGCTTTTTCATGCCAATGGTCCCTAATACGAAGAATGACCTTCAGGAGAGGAATAATCAAGAAATAATATTCACTAAGACATATTTGTTCTGTTTGAAAACTATTTAGACGGTACAACACATTTCAAAGCACGATTGCATTATCCCCTGGTATCGTAAT
This sequence comes from Acheta domesticus, assembly GCA_031308135.1. Taxonomy (NCBI): domain Eukaryota; kingdom Metazoa; phylum Arthropoda; class Insecta; order Orthoptera; family Gryllidae; genus Acheta; species Acheta domesticus. The sequence goes on along the minus strand of JAHLJT010004567.1, from coordinate 32,060,988 downwards.
GACGCAGAAGTGCGTCCAGACAAGTGCACAAGTACTGACACAGCAACATTAGTTACAGATTTTCGCTGTTAGGACACGATCAAAATAAAAACTTCCGCAGAATTTGTTTAAGGTCGCTTTTTAACAACTTGGTCATATAGCGATTACTTATGATTGTTGTGACTGTAGAGGGAACCAGTACGAAAAACTATGTAACGACAACACGAACACATACAAACATCCACGCCCGAGGCGGAATTCGAACCCGCGACACTTCGAGCCGAGTTAGCTACGGCCCATTAGCCTTAGCGTCTTCGGCTATCCAGTCCGTCTTCCCCAGTATTATCAATTACAAAATTATGCATTTTCCCTCAAACATCAAAGCAAATATTTTATTTGGTAAGTTGTTCCCAGAATGAAATGATGACAGGTGTTGTCATTGCCAACAATGCTATCAATGCCAACAATGCTGCTCGTGACCACAGTATTGTTGGCAATGACAACACCTGTGATCATTTAATTTTAAATGCAAACGGCTTTCACCACAAAACCAATGTTACCAGATAATACGGGTGGAGGCGCCTTCCACACTTCCCTCCTGGAGCAACTGCCACTGATTCATCTACCTAGCGCTGGGCGCGCGGCTAGTTGGCGAATCCCGGCGGAGGCTCCGCGCCTTCGTCAAAGCGGGGCGACCTTGCAGGGCGCCCGTGGCGGCGCGGGCGCGTGGCGATATGCATAGTTCATGCACCTCGCCGCTCTAATTTCGGCTGCCGCAGAGAGGCCCGCCGCACTTTCGGCTGTTTGCACCGGCTCCGCCGCGCGGGGAATTGTTTTTCAAAGTGGCGCCAGCAACGTATAATTAATCAAGTCGTTGAGGGTCGTTTACAGCGTACGTGACAGGTTTCTGGTATAATGTCATTATCCTCGGTGGGTCCAACGCCGCGCGTAACCGGCTGAGCCAAGCTGCTGCCCCGCTCGCCTGCTGGCCCCCTGGCCGGCCCGCTCGCTCGCTCGCGTTCCACTCGCCCGGCCTGCTCGCTAGCTCGCTGGTTCGTCTACTCGGCCTGTGTGCTTACCCAGCTACTCGCAATTCATCTACACTTCGATTTAAACATAGCTGTCACTTACAAGGTCACGAGCTGGAAGGAAAGGACAACACAGTCCTCTAATCGCTAGCTTCGTTAGTGCTTTAAGTTTTGGTATTGGAACTCCCGATTGGATAACAATGTCCCCCTCTCCTTCCAGCTCGTGACCTTGAAGTGCAGCTGTGTTTCAACTGGAGTATACCTGCTTAATCGTCATCACGCTGTATCGTCTGGAGACTTGACTGCTTGCTCCTCTTCTCTCTCTTCCTCGCATGACTGCTAGTGTAACCATTTGCTCACAAGCGTAAACACTACGCCGCTTGCTGACCCACTCGTTAAACCTACTGGCTCGTTTCGTCGCCCACTTGCTCAGTTAATCAGCTAGCTATTCCGCTCTACAGCTCTCTCGCTAACTCGACGGCTAGCCAACTCGCTAGACATCTGGCTTGTTATGTTGCCCGCTAGCCTGTTCGTTACGCCGCACTCTCACCTGCTCTCCCTATTCGCCTCTCCACTCTCCCGCGTGCTCGCCAGCTCTCTCACTGGCTCTCAATGGTCGGCTTCTCCATTCTTTCATTAGTTGCTCGCCACTAAACATCTGCTGTTATCTTGCCCGCTAGCCTATTCGTTACGCCGCACTCTCGCCTGCTCTCACCTATTCGCCTCTCCACTCTCCCGCGGCTCACCAGCTCTCTCACTGGCTCTCAACGGTCGGCTTCTCCATTCTTTCATTCAGTTGCTCGCGACTAAACATCTTGCTTGTTATCTTGCCCGCTAGCCCTGTTCGTTACAACCGCACAGTCGCCTGCTCTCCCTATTCGCCTCTCCACTCTCCCGCGTGCTCACCAGCTCTCTCACAGGCTCTCAATGGTCGGCTTCTCCATTCTTTCATTTAGTTGCTCGCGACTAAACATCTTGCTTGTTATCTTGCCCGCTAGCCTGTTCGTTATGCCGCACTCTCGCCTGCTCTACTTATTCCCCTCTCCACTCTCCTGTGTGCTCACCAGCTCTCTCACTGGCTCTCAATGATCGGCTTCTCCATTCTTTCATTTCAGTTGCTCGCCACTGAACATCTTGCTTGTTATGTTGCCCGCTAGCCTGTTCGTTATGCCGCACTCTCGCCTGCTCTCCCTATTCGCCTCTTCACTCTCCCGCGTGCTCACCAGCTCTCTCACTGGCTCACTCTCAATGGCCGGCTTCTCCATTCTTCCCATCAGTCGCTCGCCTGGCATGCCTCCCAACCTAACAACCCATCCTTCCTAAATCTCCTGCAGATACCTCGTAATCGGTTTACTTGCTGCGCAGATAATATGACAGGCGTAGCCAACGCGTAATCGTGCGCCACGCATCTTTCGACGCGGGAGCTTTGAGACGTCATGCCATGCGTGGAAACCCTTGTCCCGGCTGTCGTTCTCCGACGCGAAGCACACTCAATGGTGGGACATTGTGTTCCAGCGGATTCTGCCCGTCGCAGTTATTAATATGTTAGTAAATGATTGTGAAAGTGTTTACACTAGCTATAAAAACACCATAATGGTTTTAATCAATGTAATGTTTATAGATGTATATCTAAGAAAAAATGGATATTTTATTACTTTACTATTTTTCAGTTATCGTAAGAAAAAGTTCGACTGTTCATCTACAATAATATAAAAACATCCAGTAGAAAGCTATAAAATTCCGAAACCCTAATGATCCATAAACTAATTATCAATTAATGTTTAGGATCCAATAAAGTCAGTAATTAGCTGGGAAGAAAATGGGTAATGAAATATTCCTTCATTCAAGTACTAAACGAATATCCAATATAGAAAGGACAAGAATTAACTGCATTTGGCGTTTTACTGAAAATTAAAAAGTATCCTAAGTGATCTGTTATCCCAAGTTCTCACCAATACTATTAATTATTTCATGTAATATTCATTTACATAATTATTACCTTTTATATAATTCATTTCAGAGAATTGCGCCCGATCTGATGGGCGCAACGCAGTTGAAAAACACAAAAAAATCAAACTAAATTGTCATTAATTCTTTCTCCACTTCTGTTTTCATGCTCATTTCGAACAATTTCATGCCGATAGAGTCGAGCTGCAAACTATCGTATTGCTTTAAGTATCTTTCGCTCGCGGAGCGTTAATTTCCAATGCCCCGTGCTATGCAGCACTGCAGCTGCGGGCAGGTCTATGGAGAGGGGTTGGGGCTGGTACATCGCCCAACAAGCCCACGAAGCCCATCATCATCATCATCATCATCATTTATTATTATTATTATTATTATTATTATTATTAATTCAACATTTATTTCATTCAATTAATATTTATTGTGCCCTATCTTTTGTAGATTAGCAAGTTTATATATTTTCAAAATTAAAAGGCACGTGCAGGTAACTGACACAATACAGAGTATATTACGTCACGTTGTGGAACACCGCCGAATCCACGAAAGCGGGCCATTGTGAACAAGTCGAGCTCCCGAAGGTTATACGTTTTATCAAAGCGTATCAATACTAGTGGCGTGCAGCAGCAAAAACTTATGAACAAAACCACACAGAATTGGTTTCCAAAAATCAGCACGCGACAGTGTTCTAAAATAACAAATAAAATACTCTCGCATATCCCTACAACAAATTAAAATAATTTAACATAGTCTTCACACACACACACACACAAAACAGTCTTCACAAAGCAATAACATAGTATAGTATAGTATACGAGAAGACGTATAATTTACACTGAAGAATATCAAAATCGTCGTTGTTCCATAACGTAACATGTGAATAGCAAACATACTAGCGAGTGGCCTCTTTCATAAAGCTTTGTTTGTTGCATGACGTGAGGTACTTCGTAAGTAGTGACGCACTCAATATTAGAATCAGTCATATGTAGTCAATTTGGGGAGGGGCATGAACTCCATGCCCCCCCCCCTGGATCCGTCTGTAATACATAATTCTAACATAAATAAATATTAAATTCATTTTACAATCAACGAAGGTAACAAAAGAAAACTCTAGGCATTTTGTGATCGGAGGATGGACCCATGCCCGCCCTAGATTCGCCACAGGCTCGAATTTCCTCCGGGCGGTCCTGGCTGCGATTGGCATAATTCTAACATAAATATTTAAATTAATTTTTGCCAATCAAACGAAGGTAAACAAAAGAAAACTCTAGGCCTTTGGGATCGAAAGCATGGGACCCATGCCCCCCGCCCTATATTCGCCACAGGCTCGAATTTCCTCCAGGCGGTCTTGGCTGCGATTACATAATTCTAACACAAATATTTAAATTAATTTTACCCAATTAAACGAAGGTAACAGACGAAAACTCTAGGCCCTTGGGATCAGAGAATAGGACCGTCATGGCCCCCCCTGATCCGCGACTGGCTCGAATTATCTCCGGGCGGACCTGGCTGCAATTACACATTCTACCATAAATATATATTTAAATTAATTTTGCCAATCAAACGAAGGTAACAAAAGAAAACTCCAGGCCTTTTGGGAGCGGAGCATGGACCCCATGTCCTCCTAGATCCGCGACTGGCTCGAATTTTCTCCGGGCGAACCTGGCTGGCCGCGAGGCAGGTGGCTTCCCTGGCAGGCAGGCGGGTGGGTGGGCGGGCGGGCGAACGCAACGGCGCGGGGCGGCGGCGGCGGCGGCGGCGAGAGAGAGGGAGAGTGGGAGAGAGTGGCCTCCGCGTGCGCGGTACCGTTCGGCGCATCCTGCCGCGGGTGGCGCGGCCTGGCGGCGGCTGGGCGGCGGAGCAGAGGCAGGCACAAAAAGAGAGGCGCTCTATTGTCTCTGCGCGGCGGAACTGGATCCGCGGGAGGCGGGGGCGGGAAGAGGAGGGGGAGGGAGGGGACGGGGAAGAGGAATTTTTGCGGAGACAAATTGCGGTGTAAGCGCGCTCGCGGCGACGACAGTGCTGAATGAGGCTCCGTGCGTTATTTCGTTGCGGCATCGCGCGATGATACTCTTTTGCTGGACGTACGCGACAGTGAATCACGCTGGATTGTAGCATCTCACGAGGTGTCGGTTATTGCGCGGAGTGGAACCACGCACGCGGAAGTTAAAGAAACAAAAGAAGCACAAGATTCGGCATTGTAGCGTAAAAATATTTAAGGCGTGTGAAGGAAGATTGATTTTATTTTAGACATGTGCATTACCATTTCTCCTTTTTGGAAATGGGGAATTAATATTATTGAGATGTGAAAAATGAAATCAACTTACATCATTTTTTTAATAAAGTTTGAAGTATATTCCCTTCGCACTTTTTAAATTACCAAACACTAAATTAAGATAAATCTAACGAAGTAAGAGGGAGCTTCGAAAAAATGACCTCCCCGTCTGCTTACGCCCTAACCCAGTTCTGGCATTATGGCATGCAAATCTCTGGAAGATCTGTGGATTGAACAGATAGAAAATAAAGATGTTTAAAAAATTAAATGTTCACCAGAAATAGAGGAGTTTACTATCATATTTCAATACGGAAACAAGTATTTGTTGATGATACATCAATTTATTGTCTCTTATGTAACTGTTTATACAGAAATTCTTGATACATTAATCAACATTTTAACGAAGAACGTAGGTACGTTAACTAAGGCAACAGATACTTTTCGGATAATATGAAGGCACAATGAAGCGTCCTAAACAAATCCTGAACCTCCGAATACGCACTACTCGAACTGCGCAGAGATTAAAAAGTTAAAGTGCTTCGCGCTATGCAAAAGTCGCTATTGACATCAAAACACATCGAATAACGACTTCTCTCAGTTGAAAGATAGAGGAATCTCAGTTTGAAAAATAAGGATTAAAAATTAATCAGTGTGTTTATAGGTTTCGTATTTCGCAACGTTTCTCCCCCTCACAATATCACATCCCGCAACCGTTGGCACCAAAAGATGCTGCTTATCAGCAAGCACCAGATCTTGATTTACGGGACAAGAAGGACGGCAGCAGCGTAGCGTGATCGCGAACGATCCACGTGATGCAATTGTGCCGCACAATGGCTAGGCTTTCGGCTCCTACTTTCAGAGCGTGTCGATATATTGTGTTTGCTGTCCGTTGCGGCTGCGTGACCGTTGTTCACGTGAGTGTTATGTGCGCTCCGTGGCCTGATACTCGTTGGCCGGCGTCTTGAGGCTGCGCTATGCGCCGCGGCTGCTGCATCTGGGCCCATAACTCGTTTCGAGTTCGCCTGCACCTTTAAGTTACGTCGTAAAAGCGCCTTGAGAATGGAAGAAGGTTCAGCATCAGGAATTTTTTTGTTCGTGGTGTTGGTGGTGGCGACGCCGGCGGTGGCGTTGGTGGTGGCTGCGATGGATGCTACAGGGGTGGGCAGGGGCGGGGCGAGGATGATGGGGGAGGGATGGTGGCTGCGGCGGTTGCTACAGCGATGGCGGGGTCGGTGGCGAGGTCGGTGGCGGGGTCGGTGGCGGGGTCGGTGGCGGGGTCGGTGGCGGGGTCGGTGGCGGGGTCGGTGGCGGGGTCGGTGGCGGGGTCGGTGGCGGGGTCGGTGGCGGGGTCGGCGGCGGGTCGGCGGCGGGGTCGGCGGCGGGGTCGGCGGCGGGGTCGGCGGCGGGGTCGGCGGCGGGGTCGGTGGCGGGGTCGGTGGCGGGGTCGGTGGCGGGGTCGGTGGCGGGGTCGGTGGCGGGGTCGGTGGCGGGGTCGGTGGCGGGGTCGGTGGCGGGGTCGGTGGCGGGGTCGGTGGCGGGGTCGGTGGCGTGGTCGGTGGCGGGGTCGGTGGCGGGGTCGGTGGCGGGGTCGGTGGCGGGGTCGGTGGAGGTGGGGGGCGGGGACGTGGCTGTGGTGGTGGCGGCGGCGTTTGCTGTGGCGGGGGTTGTGGTGTGGGTGGTGGCGGAGGCGCGGTGGTGGTGGAGCGGGGCGGGGGCGGAGGCGGTGGCGGCAGCGGTGGCTTAGGAGATGACGGCAGCGGAGTTGTGGTGGTATTGGTGGCGGTGTTCGTGGTCGTGGTCGTGGTTGTGGCGGTGGCAGTGGCGTGCGGCGCGCGCCCTGTGCAGGTGTAATTAGGTTTTTTGTCGCCTGCGCACCTACTTCTTCCTTACTGTGGCTACGCCTTGCGCACCGCCTTCCGTTCATTCACCAGCGCCGGCGTAACGCAGAGGGGAAGGAGGAGGGAACTGGAGGTGATGGCTTTCGAGGGTCGCTGTGACGAAGGGAAGCCAAGATTTTACTCGCTTCTGTTGGAAAGGGCGGAAAACGCATTGTGTCTTGCAGAGCCTTTGGATCAGTAAATGTCGGAAGTCTATGGGAGATTTATATGTTACGTATCGGTGTCATTTTCATTTCAAAACAATATTTCAGTGGGGTCATTTCAGAAAATTATCAATAACCTGTCTTTCTGTTCGTTGATACTGATGATAAAATCTCGTAATGGTTTTTCCTATCCAAGAATGACATCAATTGATTACAGATGCATGGTTTTGTTCGGGCCATCAGGAACTCCTCATAACTGAATATGTAATTAGGATTTAATACAGTATTAATATGACTTTCTTAAGATAACGTATGTATCCCATATCGAAATAGATTCAGACATAAACAGAGTCTTTGTCGTTTGCTTCTACGACGTTTTAAAAGATACATTCAAGGCATGCGCCTTATCACTTGACTAGAGTTGCAAGAACTCGATTGCTTGCAATCAGAGAGAACAATAAGATGATATCGCTGATCGCGCGGTAATAATGCAGAGAGTACTGTTTTTCACGATCTGCTCAGAAGAAAGCAACACTGAGAGCACTTAGCCATAGTACTTGGGCACTGCTTGGAGCTGATCCAAAAATAAATCATTGAACAGAGATTTTTTTCGGAAAAGTCAAATTTTAAGCATGTATAGAGAATGTAAGGATTCAGCCTAGTAACTATTATGTATTGCGTAATATTTACTTATCATTAACTGCTTTCAAAATACCTAATTAATTCTTAAACAACGCGTTACTTCTCCGAAGACTGCTTACTAATTCAATGGTTGAAGGGGAGAGTTGACTTCCCTAATTCACCCTTCCTCACGGCCCCTCACTCTCCCTCGGCTCTTGCACTTGCAGCAGGGCACATGCGGTGCGGTCGGAGGATCCGGGGCGGGAGGGGAGGGGCAGGGAGGGGAGGGGTGGGAAGGGCCGGGGCGGGGAAGAGGGCGGGGCGGGGCGGTCTGCGAGAGACGAGGCCTCGAGAGCCTGTGCGCAGCGCGAGGGCGGGGAGGAGTCGAGCGCAGGAGATAAGCCTGCGGCAGGGCTGCTTCCCCCTCCCCTCCCTCCCTCCCCACACGCCCCGCCCCCACAGGCAGCACACCGCGAACAATGGCCCCGGGCGCCTTCCGCAGGGCTCTCCGCACACACACACACACACACACACGCACACACATATGCGCCCACGCACCACACGCCAACCCCTTCCCCTCGCTCCCTAGCTCGCTCGTTCGCTCGGGCATTGCAAGCCGTGCAGGTTGACGTAGGCTCAGGCTACATACTAGCAATTAACCACAACACGAATCAATAATCCCATTATCCCACAAGCACTCTCCAGTAATTCCTAACTTTTGATTTATTATCTCTTTTGGTCTAACAATTACGAGACGCGAGGGTTCTTTTAATGGTAAAAATATTAACGTGTATACATATTTATTTCCAAAAATGTGATCAATTAATAGTATGCTATTATCGTATCACTACTTGTGATTTTATGTGTATCTTATGATGCAGTGCCAGTTTTCTTCAACAGTGTTGATGAAAAATATTTTAAACGTGTTGATGAAAAGTATTTCACAGTTTGAAAGAGAAGATTTCAATAGCGAATTGCTTCCTGTTCAAGTACATTTTCTAGTATGACCAGTATTTCAAATAATGATTGTATTAACCGTAAGAGTTTCATTTTCGCCCTGGGAACATGTTCATTTTGCTACATACAATACAGTGAAGAGGAGATAGTTAGGGATTGAACAGAAAGAATATGACTTACGTGTAGACATTTAATAAATGGAAATTTCTTTGGTTTCATGGATGTGCATGTCCTATTTGCGCACACATTTCTTCGCAAAATGTAGAAAATAACTTTAAATGATTTTCGATTAATACTATCTTAATTATTTGTGTTTTGATGTTCTCCTGAGTCTGGTAATGTAAAGTAAACTTTAACTGAAAGACATTGGATCTAGATGGAGATGTAAAAAAATGAAATTCTAGATCTCGTCAGTGAGAAATCTCTTCACCAGGAGAAATCAAAACAAACATTTCAAGCAATTTTGAGCAGAAGGAAACATCATAACACGTGAACCGAAGCGTTTATTTTTATGCAAGGAAACTCAACGACTACCACACATTTCTGAAATATACAATCTATAATCGGACGGAATATATGTCAAACAGAGAAAGAAAACAACGGAAGCAGTATAATTTTAAATATCGACTCGTGGATCCGAGCATTAAATGCTTTTCTTCAAGAACAGAAAATGCGATTTTTCTTCCTGTTCTATAGTGTCTTCAGACGAAGAAACATATTCGTCAACATCTTTCGTGTTGGCTGGTTTATTTTTTCCTATCTTTTCTGCATACATATGCCTATTGGAAACTCCCATGACATCTGGTTTCATCGCTGTTGGTTAATTTCGTTCTCAGATTCGTCGACGGGCATTCTTCACAAAACGGAAGTCAGACTGCTTCACACATGACAGACATGTTGACGCGGGGGCTTCGAGGCGTCGCAGAAAGATGCTCGCGCCGGCGCCTTCGCCCCCGACGCACCCTGTCACCACGCCGCCCTCCCTTCACCCTCCCCTCACCCCACGCGCTATTAATACCAGCGAAGGCGGGTTGCCCGCCACGCCACGCCCCTGCCCCTCGCGTTTTTCGGAATTCGACAGGACCACCACAGCGCCGCTAAATATACCTCCGCTCTGAAGCATCGAAAGTAAAAGTTGCAGGCCGGAGCAGCGAGCGCATGTGTGGTTGGTGCGTGGACGGGAGGGGACGGGCGTGGAGCGCAAACCGTCCCGTTAGCCATGGGAGGCTAAACAGCTGCGTGGGAAAACGAGCAAGTTCCAGAAAAAGTCTTTCTTCCAAGTGTCGGAAAGTAATATGTGGTGGAGACATACACAATGTAAATAAATTTTGAACAACAATGATGGAGTACCTACATTGCGCACTGTCATAAACTGGTATGAAAGGTAAACGCACTAATTGGTATTAAAAATTAAAGCATTTCCTGTTTTCTTCATTGAAGAATTTTAAATTATTTTCGTGTTTAGCATTTGCGTTCTAGAAGGTTATGTACTTGAAATTCAGTATACAGTTCGCATACACCACACACTGTTTACAAATCAACACACCGTTCACTGGATGAATCATTCGGTATTCACAAATCAAATCATTCACGACAAGTGATCAATATACAAGCACTTTGGGACAGATGATCATTGTAAAAGCACTTTGGCAACAAAGTGGACAACGATTATAAGCCAGCTAGAGAGCAAAATTTTGGCACCTTTTTGTTAGGTATGGTCTGAAGCAGAGGCGTATCTAGCTGATCTAGGTATTCAGGAGCCCATGGCAAGCAAAGAATTTGCGCCCCTGTCAGGATACCGCAAATTAGGGTTGTTGTTAACGAGTATACTCAACAGTGCCCCTTACAAGTGGCGCCCATGGCACGTGCAATGGCTGCCATACCGTAGATACGCCTCTGTTCTGAAGGGTTTATGGGAATGTTTGTTTCCATGGGGGCTGTAAACACGGAAACGAGGCGGAGGAGAACGAGGAAGGGGACGCCCTGACGGCGAGAGCATCGGTCCATGGGGCTCACCATGCAGCAGCTTGAGTCGCGGCGGCGTCGCACCGACTTCCTGGCGGCGGTGGTCGTCGTGGCTGCGGCTGTGCGCCCCCCCGCGCGCGGCGACGCCTCCTCCGCGGCGATCCGTCGCCCCTGCGGCTGCTGCTGCGCTCCGCACACCCACCACGCCGCCCAACGTTCCAGGCGAGACACTCTGGCTGTCACACTGCGGCCACGCTGCCGCGCATGACACCCACCACCAAAACAACAACCCACAACCACTCGCGGGGCACTGCGCGCAGCCGGAGCACACGGCTGCGGACGCTCACAACTGAGAAACACGCACAACACGCGGTTGCAGCGGCGTCGGGGCCGTCGGGCGTCGGCGGCAGCAGCGTCGGCGACGAGCGGGCCTCGCGGTTAGCGCAGGCGGACTGAGGGGCCGAGCGGCGCGGCGGCGGGCGGTGGCGGCGGCGGCGCGGCGCGACCGGCGGGCCGGCGGCGGCCGCGGCTTTCGTTTCGCTCGCCCGCACGAGCCCTCCCGAGCGCGCCCGAAGCGCCCCGAAGTCCCCGTCGGCGGCGGTGGCGGCGGTGGCTCGGCGGCTGCAGCGGGAGGAAGGGACCGACGAACTCGGAGACCTTGTTTGAGGTGCATGCCGCCGCGGCGCGCCGTCCGGTGCCTTTGTCCCGACCACGCCGCGAGTGGCGGGTGGGGCGGGGCGGGGAGGGGAGGGGAGGGCCGATCGCCCGCGCGGCGCCGCCCGCTGCGAAGGAGTGCGCGCTGGGCCAGGGCGGCCTTCGAGGCCTTGGACGCCCCGCCGGCGCCGCGCCGCGCCGCGCCGCGCCGCGCTGGCCGCTGGCAGACGCCTCCTCCGGCGCCAGGACCCGCGATCGCTCGCGCCAACCCTCTCCCGGCTTCTCACTCCGCAACAATACCGCATTGTTAGCAATGGCGGATCAACATGTCCCTTCCCTAATGGTCTACTCTTTTCGTTTGTTACCTTCTTTTATTTGGCAAAATTGATTTAAATATCTGTGTTAGAATCACGTAATTATTAAAAAAGTGTATAGAATAATATAAACTACAAAAATAATATACAATATAACAAATATGTTTATTATGTCACAAAAAATGATGATCCTTGCGCCCTCCCCCAAAAGATCGGCTAGACCCGCCCGTGATTGTTAGTCACAAAGTTATCCTAATGGGATCCTACATGATAGGAGAGTCCTCGAATACTCCAAATTTCGAATCTTACTTATATAACCATTAGACGCAAACGTATGCGAAGAACACCTGCTATGTGGAAGAGTCTGGCAAAGAAGAAATTATTCGCAGCTTAGAATATTCTGCCAGTAAACCGAGTTTCTAAAATTTGAATGAGATGTAGTATGTGATGAGAACCCATTCATACAGGTACTGCGGTAGTAAGATCTGCAAATTGAGGCAGTTTTTTCGCAACAGAAGAGTGTTGGAGTGGATTGAAATCCCAGGTAATTTTCCACCAGGAGTCACCACGTGAGTTTCGAGTTGCTTCGGTGGTTTTGTTTCAAACTATTTGCCAGTAAGCGCTATAAAAGAAATCCACCACTCGGCCCTCCGTATTGCTTGTGTGTATTTCCATCTCTAATAATTGCAGCATCCCGTACTGCCGTCATTTCTTGCGTAAAGCCAAGAAATTTTGTGCACAAGTATTATTCTACTTGATATTGTTTTTAGTAAGTTTTAATCGCAATCTGCACGTTTATTTCCAACAAAATGTCCCTGCAATCCTTGCCTCAGAAATCATTACTGAAACTATTACTTATTAATTATGCTGAGTTAGCCATTTTTCTGGTATTTTTAAGCTCGATGCCCGCATGGTATTTAACAAGACTTTTTTTTGTATACACAGAAGCTCTAAACAAATGTATTGGTATCATAAATTCCACCACCACCTGCGCAATGAAAGATTTTTTTTTTCCACGTAAGTCACCTTTATATGCCAACAACTCCATTTGAAGATACCTTCAAATTGGGTAGAATGGCGTGAATGGGGTGAATATGGCGTGGTTTCATCGACCCTAGGAAGATCTCTGTGATCCAACGCAAAAGACCAGGGGTGGTATTCGAATTTACTACCTTTAGGTCAGAATGCAAGTGACTGTGTAGGAGACTTACTTTGAACAAAGCCCATAACCAACTAGAAGCTTCTCCGCAAATACAAATATCACATTCTTTCACAAAAACAAATGCATTTGCATATTATGAAGTATTCTTAACGTGACCTAATTGATCTTCGTTTATGAGACGTAATAAAAAGATATGTGTATTTATTCAGCAATTATTGATAATTAATCCTCCCTTATTTTTATCGAAGGGGTTTAGAAAGTAGAGAGACCTCTAGTCTAGATATAGTTCGCCAGCAGAAACACATTGGAAAGCACTACACGCTGTCCAACTATTTCCATGTTGGTCTCATTTCTCGTTAGCACATTCATCACAGAAACAATGTTGGTCCACAGTGAATATGAATTGAAAAGTGCGGTTTCAATTACATTCTAATTATATCAACAACAATTTTGATATGTCCTTTAATAATTCACACGCAAAGCCTTGTCTTCGATGATAAATAAAGTCGCCACGATGACCATGCAATTTTACTGGCTCAGAGAACATAGGAAATATTTTGAAGAATTTCGTTTTAATAATAAAAACAATACAATTATAAATATATCAAATATTTTATAATAAAAATATAAGCGTGTTGCGAAAATACCAAAAAGTATTCGAACTTAGTTATTTAATAATGGAATGTGTGGAAATGATTAAACACTGGTCAAAACCAGACATTCCATTACCGTTAATAGAGACATTTGCGATAAAATAATATTACGATCCACATTTGCACATCACTTTTTATTAACAAACAAAGGGTTTCTGATATTACAATGTGTAATCAAGATTCTTACAAGAAAAATACAATTTGTATTTCTACGTTTCGGTTCCTTCACAAAGCTTTTGTGTCTTTCTCGGGGATTAAAAGTAGCGGAAGTTATTAATAGATGGCATCACTGGACATGCATAACTACAAATGTGAAGGCTATCAGCACGTAAACTGAATACATTGAGAGATAAAACTGAAGAACATTATGCTAATAGCGAAAACAGCTCAACAAGATATAATAATCTTTCAACAATACAAATACATTACACTCATGATATGAAATGGATAAAAGAAACAAATCGAAAATTGATGTCGCAATGTAGTAATAATAAATAAGTTAAGTTCATAAACAAGTTCAGTAAAGTGTTTATTATAATAATTCTTGGCCTTGATTAATTATATGTTTGTTTCGTGTGAATGTTCACTATTTTCAAACTTCCTTAGATGACAGTATTCGAAACTTCGTGTGATTCGATCGCGTTCAAAGTACATCATGACATACAATAATTCCGTGCAAAATAAAGCGAATACGAAGAGGAAAGGTGTTGGTTGTTTTGAGAAACCTCTTAATTCGCTCGAGAAGGTCGAAGAAACCACGACGAACATCAGACTGATTGCCTCGCAGCCTGAAGACGGTGCTTCGTGATCTCTGAAGCCTGAAGGTGCGATGTTAGGTGCTTAGCTTTCCACTCCACAGACGTGATTTTACCTTACCACACTTGAAGTAGCAAATGACAGAAAAAACATTGTTCATTTTATTTTAAATATAATGTAGCGTGCAAATTGAGTGGCAATTACACACAATAATTTTAAAAATCCGTGTTTCTTTTCATATACCTATTTTCCTGCTAAAAGAATAAAAACGAAATATTATATTAAGAAGAAACTAGTAGTGCTACAACAGCACATACTTTCTTGCATATTACAATGTTATAGTTATGTATGACGGTACGGCCATAAATATTTCATTAATTTCAAACAGAAAAATTACGAGAAAACTACTAACTTTTACAAAAAAATTGTAGTACATAACTTTTTTAGAGTTTATTTTGTATAAAAGACATTGAGGCAACAATCTCTATCTTCAACAGACTTGTAGTTTTGAATTTTTTTTACAATTTTTGAAAAAAAAGATCAATACCCACTAATGGGCGTCATATTTTTACCGTCTCTCAAACATATTCTCAAATATAAGTGGAGAAAATTTAAAGAAATATTCAGAGCGGATTTTGAGAAACAAAAATTTCGTAAATTTCAAGCGCAAATTACGTAAAAACTACTCATTTTTATTAAAATTTATAAAATTTAATTTTCATTTTTTGCAATTTTCGAAAAATCAGGGATTTCAACGAAAATGAAATCAGCATTATTCTCTTAGCCATTCTTCGCACTATTCAACAACAAAATTTAATAAAAGAATTTGAAGCCTTTTTTTGAAAATTTTGAAAATTTCCGAGGGGCTTTAAGGAAAGTACCCCAAAATTAAAATGTCGGTTTCAAATTCCAGGAGACGCGACATCAGTCAGAACGATTACGAATTATCCATTTTCGATCAATCATTTCATTTTTTAACATAATCATTTAAATTATCAACACACATTCCCAATGTTTCTGCAAGTAGTTTATTCATTCACAAAATTTTCTTTGAAGGTCGATAAGCCGCTCGAAGTCTCCATTAGTCCGAAATTTTTGACAAGTTATTTTTTTTTTGTTTTGTTTTCTTGTTTTGAGAGTAGGCAAATTTGCATCTGAAAGATGCTTATTCTGCCAATTTCTCTTGAGCATCACAGTTTAAGTACTTTGGATTAATGTAAAATCACTTTTTTGCTCACCATTTCCGAAAGTTTTTTTCGCTATCAATACTTTTAATTTTATCGAAAATGGCGCGTTGTGTTCCCTTACAAAGATTTTACCTTTCTCAACGTAATCGATGAAAAGAACTTTCGATCCCAAACACTGTTGCCATCACTTTTTGGGTGGAGAAAACGTTCTTAATTCCTTTTGGAGTAGAATTACGCCTCAATGTCCATCGTTTGGTTTGGTGGTTCTTTTCTGATGTGTGGAATGAATCCATGTTTTATTGATCTCACTTAGTCTTTGAATTCTTCGTCCCAAATCGTCAATTGTTGTCCGTATCGAATTCGAATTTGTTTTGGCATTAGCCATCCGTCTTACACGATGTTGTTCCACAGGAATATATTGTGCAAAATTAAATACATTTACTTGGTTGAGATACCTAAGATTTCAGCTAACTTACACAGGTTTACTCGACTCTCTACTGAAGTAATATCAAGACCAAATATTATTTCTGGCGTGATCACTAATTTAAGATCTCAAGATCCCGGTGAGTCTGCAATTGTTTTTATTCTCTCGCTTGAACTCGTTGATTCAAAGTCGAGCCGGCTAAGAACATGAACCACTCAATAACCAGGAAATCATTCCAAGGATTTCTTGTAGGTATTTTATTTTGCAACGGATTTACATATCATGTAGAAGCGGCTAAGCTTGATTGCCGTTTAGCCTCCATAACTGAATTGGGAGCATCCTGGCGGGACAGAACGAATTGAGGTGTCCTCAAAAAGTCTTTCACATAATAAAAATTATATTTAATATGGTGATGTAATGTGGATTCGGTTTATCATTCTAAACAGAACTTAATCACTCAATTTTGACCATTCTAATTTCAGATGCTGAATTCGACTGTGATTAAATTACTGATAAACTACCAAGTAACTACGGATGGCCATAGAACAATAGAAATTCAATTTTTGAAATGAAGGATATTCAGTTTTAGGGTTTTAACAACAACATACGCTAGTTTGCGATCAAGTAACTCAGAGAATACATAAATCAAGTAATTCAGAGTATACAGAGTATACATCGTATAACATCATATTCAATAACATAACATCGTATTCAATACAATATTTACTCACCAAATCTCTGACACACACGTAAAGACTCTTGGATTATTCTCAGAAGGTTGAAAATAACACTCACCTGGAAAAGAGAAAACAAAAATAAGTGAATTGTGTTGAAATGATTTAAGTAAATTATATAATCTATTATTAAAATAAGTGAAATAAAATATTAACTTTATAACAAGCACACACTTCATTACTTATTATTCTGTTTTTAAATGTAAAGAATGAATATAGACGTAGAAATCGAAATTTGAATGTTTTTAATTAACATGTTCATAAATTGCAAGCCATGTCTAAAAAATAATGCGTCTCTCTCCTACTGAAATAAATAGTGCAGGTAACGTTATGGTTTGAACTAATAACAATATTTTAATTACAATATATGAAATATATATTTTTATTTTACTTAAAACTTTAAAAACTCTGTTAGTATTTTTCAAAATGTACGTAAATTGAGGAAGAAGACTTATCACAAGATATTATTTGTAACGAAAATTACGTAAATATATATACGTAATATTCGGCAATAAGTTCATAAATATTAGTGAGTCAATTAGTTGGTTATTTTTTATTTATTTCTTATATAGTGAACTAAATAACCATGAGAATAAAAGTGCCTATGCTGAGATCAGAAACAAAATAAATATTGGACACCTGAACATAAAAAGCTATAAACCGATGAGCCAGGTCATTGAATGATGCCAACAAAATTTTTAAAAAATACAGAATGTGTTTTCATCAAATATTGAAAACCGCTAATTAATTTTAATATAATTACGGTACATGCCAATTAATCAACATGTGTAATTATTTACTGTTTCTTCTCTATTATGTCTAGGAGAATGGTGGGCTGCCACGCATTTTACTGAACATGGTCGGCTGAATATGTTACCGCGCTAGTGTGGTTACGAAACACAAAGTGGGAAATTTGTGATCAATGAAAAATTATCCAGCTCTCCCAGCAGTATTAATCTGTTTCTCCTTACTGATAAAGTTACAAGAATACCAGCCAAAACACTGTACTATTAACCCGGGAGAGGTAGCACGGTGTCTTTTGTGACCCCACGTATCTTTGGTTAGCTGCAGTTGCCTAATTTTGCGAGTCAGAACCTTTACATTTTACATACTTTTCACCACATTCTTTACCTGTTGTCTGAAATGTTTTCAAAATTTTATATGTAATAATTTATCTATAAATATTCGTGAAACCAATACAAACGCCTTAAATTTCGTACTTTTTCTAAGTTGTATTGATTGGCTTTGAATCATTTTCAAGAAGTTGTTGTTATGTGAGAAAATGTTAGAAAATGAAACTTACTGAATTTTCTGATACCTTTGTCGTTGAAATATTCAGAAAAATGTAAATGGAGTAACTATATAAAATGAAAGATAAATGATAATTTTGCCCTTTTATTTTTTTCAATTCCTCATTTGCATGTTTGTTTATAATAGTGCATTATGTTTATACGACCTTAAAAATGATTGATTATTATTAAAATAACTAATTTCGCACATATTTCTTGCTAAATATAATTTTATAAAGGGGTCAGAAATGACCCCGCGCCACCTCTAACGTAACTCTAGCAACCGCCACCCTCCAGGGTGAATATTTTAACAAAAGGAGAGTTGAAGTCGTTCTCCACGCATAAAGGTGGACGGTAAGAACTATATATTCACTTCTATTCATCGCTTGATTCCTGGCGGAACGCGACGGAACGGCATTCCAATACCTCAGGAATAATAATGAAATTGTATTATAAATGTATAGCTATTTCTGTTAATTAATAATTAATTTGGGGCGCGTTCCAGGACCTACAATTTTACAAATCCAGCACTGCTTCTATTCTTCTTCTATACTGACACCAGAATATATTGTATAATATGTGATTCTAAAATAAAAATTGCAATATGTAATGTGTATAATCATAATGCTTATGGTGTTCGTGAAGTTTGAAACTGACTTAAAATAAACACACATTTTAAAAAATGGAAAAAGGTTGACTGGAAAAGTTTCAAACAATACTTTCAAAATAGTGTTTAACTAATCTGACAATAAATAAACGCACTCGCAATTTTGCACTCATTCATTTAAGGTGTCACTGGTGCAGTTTTAGCTGTGTGTATATTAGAAATTTCATTTCGTAGGAATCATTCAATCATGGGTCTACAGATTATTTGGTTTTCACTGTTACTAGTGGCTTCTTCATGGACGCACTTCGTAGTTTCTCGATACTGCACACCTTAGTGACTCAGATTCTTCTACATATTGATGGCTGATCGACAAGCAATCTTATCCAAACAAATGCAAATTTCAGGGATTTTCTTTTTTTCATTATTTTGCAATTTTGTTCTGAAATCTTTATTACAGTAATAATTTCAACTAATAAATTTAATACTAGCTATACTACTATTTTCCCTATTTCGTGCAGTTTCTTTTCAATGGACCGTGAGAAAAAATGTCATTCATGAAAATAATTCAGAGAATCTAAGAAGAAATTAATTTCCAATTTAAACTTCTCACGACTGGCAATTCAGATACTTCACTAATAACTTTCTTTTGACCCAAAAATCCCATCATCTGAAAATTCGCTCTTAAGATGTTTTGCCACTCACCCTTTGATATCTATCCATTATGTTGAGAACACTGGATTTTAAACCCCATGAATTGTGGGAATTCTGATGCAGTATTGTTGACGTAAATACAGAAGAAATAAAAAAAAGTCGTCTCCGTCAGCTTAATAAATTTATTTAGAGAGCCGGCTTTCCACGCCTTTGCCGTTATCATCAGTCTACCAATATAAACAAAATAAAATACCCCAAAAAAAAGTAAATACAAAATGAAACAAAGTATTACTGGTGACGACGGCGAAGCCGTCAAAAGCCGGCTCTCTATATAAATATAAATTTGACGGAGAGGACTTCTTTTATTTCTTCAGTTTAAACCCCCAGTTAATGTTTTGTTCCATTTGGCAACACTGCAGCACCCTCCGCATCCGCTTTCACCCTCTCGTCTGACAGCGCCCGCCCCTGCGTTTGATCGTTTCGCTGCCATCCGGCCGGCTCATCCCGGAGGAACGCCGCGGCCCACAAAGGGGATGAAAATCTTCTCTTTATATTTCTTACGATTTCTTGCCGCAGATCACCTCAGCCTCCGCTCCTCTTTGGCCGTCTTTCCCTTTGAGGGAGCCCATTACGAAGGCGGCCGCCTTCCCAGAAGCTGCTCCGTCGCTGCCTGCTGCCCCCTGAGACACGCCGGCGCCTGTGGGGCTGGCTGGGCTTCGGAGAGCGGGGCGACTCTGGGACTTTGGAATAGAGAAAGCAGCCTGTATGTGGGTTCGTATATACGAATTCAATTTCCGGGGAAGGTACGTGTTTACCTGACATTTCTGGGTCGATTCGCCACAAAATGATATTTTCTAAAGAAGGTAAGAAGAATGCCCAAACAGATTCTCAAAAATCATATCTGAGAACATCATGCATGAATAAATAGCGAAAATGAAATTGGAGCACTGATATGCGTTAAGGCTCAATTTGAAACTGACTCAATTTTCTCTCCGGTAGGTTCCAATTTCGCAGATTTGAGTTCACCTTGAACTTGAATTGTTAATACCTTACGTTTTGTGTGTTCTGATACGGGGGCCCTTGCATAGTAATACTTTCACAATCGCGTATGAGCCTTATCTAAAATAATTTGTGTTCCAAGGGGGAATTCATTCGGTATGTTAAGTGTAATAGGTATCAACAAGAAACAACTCTATTTCGAAAATTACAATGAATAATAGGAGGAAGAGATGAAGGAAGTCATGCTAGATAATAAAAGTTAAGTATGAAGAGAGATCAACCAGTTGAAAGAACAGATTTCCTTACAAATGAAAACAGTAGTTTGCATTGGCAAGACCGCCAGGCGTCATAAGCCAGGCTCAATTGCTTCCCTTTGAGTTGAAGTTCACCGCCCATTTCTATAACGAAAAAAACCTGAAATCATTCCAGCATTTTGTAACACACGAAAGGGAAGAAAAAAAATTGCCATAATTTGGAGAAATGAAAATATTCAAAGAACGACTTCAAAGAAACAATGTTTTACAATATGCCCAGTGTTGGGGAATGTTCAATACATAAATCTTCATTATCATCATCATCATCATAATCATTATCATCATAATGATTGCTTTTTTCTCTTCTTTCTTTACCTTCCGCTTTCAAGATGAAAGTATACGTCTGTTTCGACAACTCCAAGACTTTGAACAGTCAAGTTTCCGCTCTTCAGATCTTTTGAACAGTCAAGTTTCCGTTTGCCTTGCTGCTCATATTTTAATTATAGCTTTGGTAATACGTTAATATTTGGGCAAGATTCTAGACCGTCTACTACCACGAGCTATTAACTGTCAGGTTAAGAAAATTTATTTAACACTTCCTATGTCATCTTCTTTATTAAGAAAGCATTGTGCCGTGCCACCTCTATAAAAGCGACGACCGACCCTCCTCACCCTCCCTGCAAGATGCCTCCGCCTGCATTCTCGAGGCGTGGAAATGGAGTTGAGGATTGTTGTCGCGACCACATCCCGCTTGACTCCGCCGCGTGCTTCCGTCGCGGAGGGCTACCTGCTCCGCCCCACCTCATCCCTCCCCAGGGCGCCCCGCCCCGTCCCCGCCCCAACCCGCCTGCTCTGTCCGTCAATCCCACCCCGCCCGCTCCGTCCGCCCCGCCCCTCCCCGCCCCCACCCCACCCCACCCCTGCCCACTCCGCCCCGCCGCCGCCCGCCCCGTCCCCGTTCCCGACCTCGCCCCGCCCCCGCCCCACCCCGTCCCCGCCCCACAACGCCCGCTCCGTCCGCCCCGCCCCGCCCCCACGCTTCCCCCGCCCCCACCCCGTCCCCACCCACTCCGCCCCGCCGCCGCCCGCCCCGCCCCCGTTCCCGCCCTCGCCCCGCGTCAGCCGGCGCTGAATAATGCACCGACCGGGAGCCTCCTCGCAAGGGGTGCGAGCGCGGGAGCCTGGGGCTCAGCACGTCGCGTTGCCTGGCGTCGCCTCGCGCGCCGAGGGTCCCCAAGCAGGGCAAGGGGCGGCGGCGGCTGCAGGTGAACACGTGCGGAACTTCGCGGGCTTTATTCGTGTTAACAATATTCTCTTCCTTCCTTATCCCCTTCTCTGAACCTATCCTCTTCTCTTATTATATCTCTTATCTAATCCATACAATGCTAACAAAATTTATCAACGATATAAAAGCAATCCCGTCGGAACAATTCGGATTCAAACCAAACCATTCTACTACCCATCACTAATTACGTATTACCGAAGTCATGGCAAACGGTTTTCACCAAAAGAAACATACAGTGACAGTCTTCCTCGACGTAAGTCAGGCTTATGACAGAGTTTGGCACCATAGCCTCCTATACAAAATGCAATCTTATGTATACCAGAATACATATTGAAGATCACGGAGTGTTTCCTCTCGAACAGATGATTTATCGTAAAAGTCAATGCTGATTTATCTACCCCCACACTATTGCCGCAGGAGTACCACAGGATTCAGTTCTCTCTCTCTGTTTTAGATTTTTTTTCAAAATATTTGAAGAGGAGCAGTTTGAAAAATCTCAAAATCAAAATTTTAAATTCAAATTCGAAAAACTGTTGAAACCTAACCCCTGTTGAGTTGTATATAACATAAAAGGCCATAAAGAAAGCTGAAAAATGACTCTTTTTCCAGTTCTCTATCTTAATTTGGAGAGGATCTACATTAATTAAAACTTTTCGGGAACCCAATTTTGTAAAATTGTATATGGCTGTATTTCACAAACGGGTGGAAATATTTACTGAAAATTATTCTTCATTCATACTACCTATGTGTCAAATTTCATCTGAATCTAAAATGGTGAGGTAAAATCTTAATTAAAACTGTTGATTTAATGTGGAAAGATCCTGCTGCCGCCAATGAAATGCGCAATTCTCTTCAGTCTCTCACGGGCTCAATATCTTTTAGGTTCTGAGTTCGCGAGCGTTTCCGTAAAGTTGACTGGCTTAAAATACAAATGAAGCGCTTATGATCTGATAGTCCTCTGCCACATTTTGGCACATCATAAGATCTATACGACCCTCGGCCATCCAATTCTGTGTCTACATGATTACTCGCATCAAATTATGACAACAAATTGGGCAGTAATACAGCAACGGCTGTTGGAGATTTCTGTATCGACACATATGTGATACAATTTAATATGTCTGCAATGCCAAGTCCATCTGCTCCCGATCTCTCCTGATATAAGTATCTGTAACAGTTACCAAGATCTTTGGCAACTCGTTTCTTTGTAGCCCTCTCACAGAAGTTTGATCTGTGGAGCAGCCTGCTTCCTCCAACGTTCGATACGACCGCGAGTCTTCCTGACCCTCCCGAATTCTGCGTTGGCTGCGATCCCCCTAGCCCACCCTCATCCCACAGTCGCTCTCTCCCCCTCGCTTCCCTTTCTCTCTCTTCAGCGTCTTCCACCCCGCTGCGGAAGGAGGGGGCGGGGCCAGGCGCTGAATTTTCGCCGCCGCCTGCGCCGTGCCACGTGGCGCCGCCTCCGCGGTCGCCACGTCCATTTCCCCCAGACGCCGCCGCGCGCGCCGCCGGTAATTTGGTTGTCGTCGCCCTAATTGCTCAGCTCTCCTCGGGGGTGGGGGCGAACGTTTTAATTGTCCCCATTAATGAGTTCTTCTTGCCCGTGACAGGAAAGGGGATATCGGAGGTTGGGATTCCTGACAATCGATTTGAGGTTGGGAATCGCTGTCTTGAATGGTTCCTTTTGATATAAAAGACGTAATCTTTTAATTAATGTTTCCAAAACTATTCAGTCAGATGAACCGACATTTGCCCTCGTCGTGGTTCTGGCAAATTGAAATAGATTAGACAATTTTATATTACTACCTCTGATGAAAATTATAGTTTTCTATAGCTTTACACGACTTACAAAACTGCATGTAAATAGTATATTAGCGACTATCAATTAAATTGAGTGAATCATAAAAGTTTAGTTCATAAAAGTAGCTATATGTTAAACTTTTGATTGATGTCAGAAAATATTTTAATGCAAAGATTCTATTCTTTAATTATTATATCTTTCATCTTCAAATGGATACGGTATGTAAGAATGCTGTAATTTCGTTTATTAACAATTCTGTAGCAAGTGATACGTTTGATTTCCAATTCAAAAAGATACTTTTTAAATAAATTATAAAAATTTTATTTAGATAAAAAAAGAAAAAAGTACATCAACATGAAAGAGATTCTATACCTTACAACACATATTGTGGCATATATTAACTCTCTTTTTTCGAAATATAGTGTTTGGAATGACAATAATAATAATCACAAAGTTAGCAGGCACGTTTAAATGATAGAATTGTGACCAATAGAAGGATCTGCACGTGCCATACTATATATATATATATATATATATATATATATATATATATATATATATATATACATACATACACAGTTCTTATTTTTCCTTTTATAATTTTGGGTAATATCCCATGTCGATTTGTAGCAGTGAAGATTACTAATGGATGAAATTAATATATAATATAAATAAATATAATAATTCTACTAAAATATATAAATAATTATGCTCTTTATTTGCAAAGGTGGTTAAGAAGTTTATTGCTTCAAAATACACGTTTCGTAGATCTATCTTCCTCTTCAGGTACTTGCAAAAACAATTTAAAAAGGCATTTTTATTAAAAATTGGTTTAAAATGTTAAATATAGGAAGAATGAAAATGAAAGAACAAATAACATTGTACTCAAATTAATATTTACAGGCTCTCCTTCATTAATTTGCTTTGCTGCTTAATATTGCACTGGTCAAAAACGGGAAAGATATGGAGTCAGAATCAAGATTAAATAGAGACTGATGTTACCCACTATTACAATAAGAAGTGAATCATAATTGTTTTCCCTTTACTGGCAAAACGCAGAGAAACTTCGCATTTAATCTAGAAAAGAAGTGTTTCCGTACGTATCTTTAATTATTATAGGCGTTGTTATTGCCAACAATATTACTTATTACAAGAGTAGCTATCGGTCATCATCAGTTTCCTGATGTTTGGAAGCCACAAAACAACTACGTAGTCGACTGCTAGGGAGTCGGTTTGTGGCTTCTAAACAGCAGGAAACTGATATTGATGGATGGCTAAGCTATCGGAAACTGCTCTTGTAATAAATAATATTCCTGGCAATGACAACGCCTATAATTATTTCATTTTAAAAGCCAACGGCATCTCGCCGCCAAACCAATACGTTGTGGCGTCGTTTAATTACTCAGACACAGACACGAAGGATTCGTAACAAAACAAATTTATTAGACTAAGAAATAGATATATACAAGGTTGCACAATTCATTCACTTTATACGTGCTTTACGGAACCCTCCTAAAAACAGCTTATCTTAGCCGCCACCTGCGACTGCTTTGCGAGTCCCCCACCCGCCCTTGCTTGACCGCAAGAATAGCGAATCGCTTGACCGCGTCGCTAAAGATGAGACTGATGTCTCCCCGGACGAATCCGGCCGCCCGCCCTGGAGCGAAGTGCGTGAGCACTTAAGGAAGATACCACTCGGCTCCGTGCCGCAAAATGTATCCTGCCTGATATGCCCTTACTTCACTTTAAATAGATTCGGTCACATGACCGACCGATCACCTGATTTACTCCCACTCCGTCTAAAGTGACGTGGGTGCCCCACGTGACCTCCCCCTCCCAGAGCTAGAGCGCCGTGGTGACGTCTACAACCTACCACTGACGTGTCTTACCGCCCCCTGGCCTCAGCACCTTTCTGCGTCCTGGCTTAGCCTAAACCCATCTTAGACACGCCCCCTTCCTGCTCAGTCTACTGGTCTATTTGTGGCTTCCATAGACAAAGGCACATCTTTTCTTTTACGTATGCAAGCGTCACTATGCCACAACGTATCTCTAGTTTAGTTTAGATACTCCAACGCATTAAACAGTTTTAAAAGCATTTTAGAGATAATTAGGTTAGATGGATTCGAAAACAATAGCCAGTTTCCCACCCACTGGCAGAGACGCGCCGAATGACACCACGTTTGCCCGGAATATTGGACCGGAAGGGGTCTCTATAATATTTTCTTAATATGCTTGTCCTTCCCAACAATATCATCTTTACCTATCAGCAAACAATGTTTACGATGCAAACGGACGGGGAGTGCGGACGAACGCGCAGACAGACAAACGGATGGACGGACGAACGGATAGACGGACGAACGGATGGACGGACGGGCCGTCGGATGGGTGAACAGACGGACAAGCGGACGGACGTGCAGGCGGACGCGTGGATGGGCGAATAGACGAACGAGAGGACGGATTCATGTGGAGTACCTGATTATGAAATGCGGATTTAAAATTGTGAAAATGCTGTCGATAGTTTTGTAATTCCACACACGTCATTTAATACGCAAAGAATGCTCTAATTGCTACGCATGAAGTTCCTTTGAATTACTATTCTTTACCTCTTGAGCTTTAAGTTTTTGCTTCTTCTGTGCTATTGCGCTGCAACACAGCCTTCGACGCGGCATCACCCGGACAGCCAAGATCATTCATAGAGTTTATGTTGAATCCCGAGGAGTGAAATTGTTCCCTCTGCTGGTACGTCAGATGGTTCAAACTCTTAGATTTCAACTGGTCTCCCGAAATGCGGGGTAGTGTTGTGCAAGTTCGAGTAAATCTGTGTGCAAAGAAAGAGGGAAGGACAAGGTTTAGAAAGGAAAGGTTCGCTGCCAGTTTACGTGTTTGTAATGATCTTGCTCTGGCATTTACCTGGTATTGATTGGAAAAGCCACGGAAAACTACCGATTAGAACGGCCGACTGCTAGAATTCTCCTCAGTCAGGAGTGGAACTCTAATCATCTACCTCAAGGTGGCTCCATTTGTTCGGCATTCGCCGAGCAGCGAACTACTGCTCGCCCGATCCCGAACAGCTGACGTGTTCGGCGAATGTTCGCTCCCTTTGATGTGTCCAAAAGACCGTCACGCGGTGGGTAGGGCGAGCGCCGAATGTTCGTCACTCGACAAATAGCATGCCACCCTTCACACTACTCGAGATTCGGCGAGCGGTTGTTCTCTGTTCGCCGAATAGCGAGTGTGTGGAGCCGCCTTAATTTCGAAAATGCTCCCGGCCGTCGGAACTGGAACGCTAGGAGTTACCGGTCAACGATGGTGCATAAGCAACGGTGTTGACTCTAAACCATCGTAGCAGGCAATTTTCCTCACACGTTCCACGCAAGTTTAATCACATGTTCTGTCGCTTTTCATTAGA
Organism: Acheta domesticus; assembly: GCA_031308135.1. Lineage (NCBI taxonomy): Eukaryota > Metazoa > Arthropoda > Insecta > Orthoptera > Gryllidae > Acheta > Acheta domesticus. Next base: position 32,033,984 of record JAHLJT010004567.1, on the reverse strand, counting down.
GACCGCGCGCCGATAATCTTGGCGTGCGAATCGTCCGCCCACGTGTCTGGCACGTGGGCGCGTGCGAGGGCCGGGCTGGGCGCGGCGCCGATATGAATGGCCGCGGCTGAACGCGTGCCAAAGGGAGCTTCACGAGGAAATTGCTATCATTTGAGTGCGTACAGAGACCTACATGTTTATGCATTAGGTGCTCGTGCTTCCTGAATGACTCAGCCGTGTGTAATATAGTCACTGTAAGGTAGTTCTTGATCAATTGGAAAATCATTAGTGTCATTGCGATCGTAGTAATGAATGCTGAAAAGTGAATTGCGTGTGTAGGCGTTGATGTAATAACACTCTGGAAGTTTGGTACTGTGGACGTACTTCAGGTGTGACAGCTTTGCAGTATTTTTCTGCGGCGACTGGAATTTTTAAAAATATTTTTATACTATTCCGATATTTCTATGAAATAAATTGATTTATGTATTTAATACGACATCATCATACAGTTTTCAGAAATTATACGGTTCTAACAAAGCTGCAAAGAATGTGATTATAATTAGAGAAAAGCGATAAGCGGTAACGAAATGTCTTGATCAAACACTGTCATCATACATTTGTAAGTTTTTATTTGCCTTAACAAGTATTATAATTATTGACTGTGAGCAGACAAAGAGAATTTAATATTGTTTAATATTCCATATTTTATTTATTATAAGCCCCTTAAATATTCCACATATTGTTTTACAAACCAAAGTAAATGCAGGAAAACATGCAAACAAAGAAGTAACTGCAGAAAATGTCAGGCATTTACTCATTTTGTTTTTTGAACTGTCTCTATCGGGTTGGATGAGATCCTGGAAAATAATGAACTACGAGTACACACAATTTCTATACCTGTAAGACACAAATGGTTTTGTAATACAATTGTCTACTGTAATGGAAGTAAATAATGAAAATGATTGATATATTGTTTAATGACGTAGAAATGTTAATTGAATGCAGTTTTTATCATTTTAAACCTGTCTTCTGAATTGGTAGATGTATTTATTGCAACAATGTCTCATATTTTATATTACTAACCAGCATTACGCTGGGAACAGCAAATTGAATAAAAACTCACTAAATGTTCAAATGTAGTAAGTGTTAAATCCAGACACTCCTGAGTAAAATGGTTATAACATTTTTTCAAACAGTATGTTGATAGGTTTTATTAGATTTAGATTTTGGACATTTGTATTATTAATTTTATTCAAATCTGAGCATTCACTTGGGAGTTATAGCCTGAAATCAAATGAGACAAGAATATACTCTTTTCTCAGTAGACGGTTCACGTAAGTTCTATTTCCAATTCCGGTCATCAAAAAAATTTGTTACGATTCTAAATCGAGCCGGGACCTTCCTATGGTCTTACAAATCTTGAAAATTGGTTTACGCATCGTAAGAGAAGTTAGCTGTAAAACATTGTTTGTTTCATTTTATCATATTGTCATATTTCGTCATATGTGTCATTTTTGTCATATATTGTCATATTTTTGTCACATATTGTCATGTATGTCATTTTGTCATAATTTGTAATTTTGTCATCGTGACATTTTGTCATGCCCACCTTTCAGAAGGTCTTTTCTTTCAAAGGTCTATACACACAGAAAAATAATGGGAATGCGTGACATAATGAAATTTCTCATCTCAGTGACACTATTTATTACTCAACAACTCATATTTTTGTTAAAACAGCTCATGACTTAGAATGGGATTCAATCGAAACGTCCCATTCTTTGGGGAGGAAGACAAAATGCTTAAAAGACGTTCACCGCGGAAAGCAATGAGGATATGTTCCTCAAATGAATCTTAAACACGAATTTTACAACGGAAATTCCAGATAATGCTGAGGTGATTCCTATCCTTTTCATTCCTGTACGATTAAATAATGCTTATAAAATCATGTTAAACCTGTGTATGCATTATCTTCCAAAGGTAAATTTTTTAATCACTAGTTATTTATATCATACCCAAATTTTATTAAAAACAATTATATAAAGACAACAATTAAAATTACCTTAGGAGTCCATTAAACTGAAAATTTTTGTTTAAAATAACACAGCTGATAAATCATTATATGTTTCTAAAAAAAATTGAAGTCACAACGTTACGACCCTGAGAAACATGTAGTTAAGACTTTACAAACTTTTAATGATTTATCAGCTGTGTTGTTTTAAACTACAATTTCCCATTTTCATGGAATTTTAAGAAAATTTTAATTGTAATGGTTATAAAATTGTAATATATAATAATTATATTTTTAATAAAGTCTCTTTATTATCTAAATAACTTATCGCGAAAGATTTTACATTACTGTGAATAACAGACATTAATGATAGGTTACTAACTTTAAACGTATAAATTCTTCTTACGTGAAGCTTGAAAGATATTTGGTAACGTTTTTAATAAACATTACATTTCAATTTCTAAGGTCTTCTTGTTAACACAAAATATTAAGAACACCGAAGTCTATCAGACAACCAACATTCTTTTGGAGAACGTACTGAATTGACGTGAGGGTCTACAATACATCAGTGATTACTTTCTCATTTGATATTCAAATTTATGGAAGAAGTTATTCGTTTGCTGAATGAGTTAAAACTCTTAGCATCTTTGTGAAGGATTCACAAGGATTCATGCCTGTGCTGGTTGTTTCAATCAAAATGTAAATGTTTACGTTCCCAGCTGCAAAGAATAAAGACATCATTGATGCTTCGGAGAGCTTTCTAACGCATTAATAAAACACGTACTAAGTAAGTTCCAAGCGTCCTAAATGAGACGTTCAAACTGTGGCCATCCAGTAAAGTACGGAGAATCCAACACCACTGATTCTCCTGTTTACTCTGTTCTGTGTGCATTCAAAGCGCAATTAGGAACACCTGGCGCTATTGTTTCTGTACGGAAAGGTGTTTTAGAGAGTCGTGCAAACGCAGTGTTTAATTTGCTAGAAATGTTGGTGAGAGAGTACCAGAAAGGTGGCACTTTTCCCAAAGTTCATCTGACCTTCCTCCGGGAAACACAGAAAGGAAGTGGCATTGTTTGTCAAGATCTTGATGTACCTGGTCTCGTTTTGAAAGGCATTTCAGATGTACTGCATTCGTCAGTGTGATCAACAAACTTCAAAAACGGACACGAATTTTTACTTCACATAAATAAAATAAGGTAAGAGCTATGTTTTCATGATCTCACTTCTAACATAGTTATATTTGATCCGTTTTCACGAAACATTGCATCTGGCATAAATTACATTATATTTCTGGGATTATTACTCCTCGTTTTTAACCAGAAAAATGAAATTCATTAACAAGCAGTTATTTCCGGTTAATCACTTGGATACACTAGTATGACTATAAAAAAACCTCAAAGCTATCAAGATTTTCAGTTTCCAGCAATATCAGGTTATCGTCTTTAAACTCTTACTTCAATTTTAAGATATATTTCTTTCCCGTTCTTTTGTGTGTTGCTTAAAATTAAAATTTCCTTTTTCTTTAATTATATTTTCTGTAATTTATTTTTTAATTTAATATAATTTAATAATATTATATTTTATTAAACAAAAAAACTATTTTGGTGCATTTTCATCTTAGTGAATTCCAACAATAACAGTTTTCATAAGGATGAATATGGTATTTAAATGCTAGAAAATCATGTGTTTGAGTTCGATTTGGCATTCGAAAACAAATTTTTTCCATATTTCATTTTGCAAATTGATGAAAAACTGATACGACTAGTTGCCTCTCGATTCTTCTTCAATACAGCATGTCCGTTTTTGTACAACCAGAAACTTTCTTCGAAATAAATCTATTTATTGTCGTTTCTTCTCCACGCATTGCTATTTAAATACTTTTTTAGTATTGTTCCGAAGATCTTTGCCAAAATTGGAAACAAAATGTTTTTTCTAGTGCCCTATCACTGCACCCCTAGCATGTACTCACCTAATGAGATGGCAAAGGAACAGAAATGAAGTACGAACATGTCCTCGTGTTGCCTCACCCTTGCCCCTCTCGTTCCACCTCATTTTACTCGGCTCATCCCACCGGGCCTTGCGTTTCATTGTCATTTGTGTACAATTATTTAGCAACTTAAAATTCAATTGAAACAAATAATTACAGAAATCTCTGTTGAACTCGGAAAGAAACATTCAGAGAAATTTCTCCAAAATGGATTTTCTCTAATCGATCTGGGCGTAATCGCGTAAGCAAAAATGGAAGTGAATTACATTTACTTATATTATTGAAGGTAGAGATATCTGCTTAAATGAAATGAGTTATGTCTTTAAATAATGTGTCCAAATGTCCAAAATTTGAAAAATACGAGTATTTTGAATTAATTCCTGACAATTTCCATCGAACGAGTTAACGAAATGTTTCCAAAAACGGTTCCAAACGTTTTGTTCAAAGTTTTTGCAAGGATAGAACACAATAACTGTGTGATGACTGATTAGTGCTTTCGGGCCCGTCAACTGCTTGGATCATTATTTTCGTAAGTGTATTGAATGCTCTTTCCTCAGGAGGTGGCGGTGATCGGTGGATGATGAGATCCGGCACCGAATTCAGATCGGCTAGTGGGGTTTTCCCCAACAGAAGGGCACAGTCCCATCTGGGACAAGCTGAAAGCTCCCGGCCGGTCTTTCAGCATGTGTGATAGTGTAGTGCGTGTAAGTGTAAGGGTGGGTAAGTAAGGGTGCGGATAGGACAAGGAAGAGGAAGGAAAGATCGCCTCCAGTCCGTGGCTCACTTGTTAGGGTACTATCCGGTATTTTTCCGATATGTTGATCGGAGAAACCTGTCGATCAGAGCGGTCGATCGCAAGAATTCGCCTCCAAACAGCGAATGAGTTCGACCTAGCTAAATAGCTAGTGTCGAAAATCCTGCCACAGTCGGGACTCGAACCTAGAACCTCCCAGCCAGATGCACTGCAGTGACTTCAGTTGATAATAATTGTGGGAATGCTGTTGAGGTGTTGTTGACATTATTTTATCCCAAAGCACAGCGCACTGAATTATTTGAAGTTCCTTAAAAATCTTGAATATTCAAAAACTAATATTTTTTCATATTTCGCACTCCTTGCTTCGTTTTCTCTTGATTTTTAGAGTTATTAAATATTTAACATGACCTTTCGGAGATCTTTTGTGTCCTTCTTCACGCATAACTACGAACCTTAACGAAGAAAGGCGAATATTGATATCTTCGTCTGCTACGTGTGCAGAGATCTTTCTATATTTAATACTTCATCGTGAGTACATCGTCATGTTTTGTTTTTCCAAGATCACGAGGGCGAGTGTCAAGCGGGACTCTAGAGACAAAAGATCTCCGAAAAGTCATGCTAAATAATTACTAAATCTCGTTCATAAGAAAGTGATAGTCACTAATATTCTTTTTTGGACCTTTAACCTATGTCAAATATGAGTGTTGGAGATATGTCAAGGCAACTATTATTTTTTTGCGAGAATACGAGCACGGGTGGAAAATGTGAAGTATACGCATGAAAGGACAAAGTATGAACTAAGTTCATGGACATTTAATGACCCACAAACTTTAGGTTTCTCAAATTTATTAAGGTATTTGAAATGACAGTACTGGCTTCTTTCAAAGCATTCGTGCACATAGTAGATCGCAACATTGCAAAAAAAATGCATACCCGTTATAAGACTCGATTAGGGAGATGCTCGATTACCACACGTGCCACATCGGTCCGCACACTCACAGGTCGTCACGTGCGTTGCTGATCACTGATTGCTACGCGTCCTCGCAGAATCTCTCCTGCCCATCTGACGACAGTTTGATATGCCTATGGCCTTCACCCGTGAGCATTATTCCCATGACCTGGCACCAATTCCCTAAAACATTCTCCGATATTTCTCCCACAGAGAACGTCTTGAAGTATGTGCGAAGTTGCTCGAAACATGTTACATTCATCTCGCACGACCGTAGTTGGACAATTGATTTCTCGTCGGTCCCTAGGCTAATAGAGACACTCACTCAGCAATTTGTGGATATGAACACACCCTGCTGCAGCACTTCTTTCACGTTACAAATGAAATTGTGCGATCCAATAATATTTTTAGAAAAAAACATTGTTGCCATGACTTCTGCCCCAACCCTCGTATTAATCATTAATTAACCCTCGTATTAATCATAATTATTTTTAAATAAATAATCTAATACTAAATAACGGCTCTATACCTTATAAATCGAATCTATACCTTATAAAATATGCAACAATAAATAAGGTCATCAATCCCGTAAATTTGGTGCTTTTTTATCGCAGGCGGTAAAGTTGGATCTCCCCTCCCCCTGGACCCGGCGCCGAACGGGGATTTCCCCACAGGCGGGGAACGACGTCCGGGACAAGCGAAGAGCAGGGTAGCGAGGATCGGATCAGACCGTTTGGGGCGGAGGGTGTGGGAGGGGGCAAGACGGAGAGAGGCGCAGAGGAGCGGGGAGGGAGGAGAGGATTGGCGGGTTTTGGGCGGAAAGGAGCGGAACTGAGTGGAAACGCAGCAGGGTGGTGCGGAGTAACAGCTGCGGACGATAATCTAAAGGTAGGAATGAGAAGGACGGGGATCTCAATAAATTTGCCTCCATTTTATACTATAGATAGATCGGCGGCCGTTATAAATTATTCATTCCCTTTTCTAGCAGATGACTCTGATAAATAAAGACAGATCGCGGCAGAGCTACGCTGTGTACTTAAAGCTAGTATATTAACAAATAAACAAATAAATATACATGTCTAGTAACCTAACTAAGGAAATTTTTCATCTCCGGATTTTTTGAACAAAATAATTACCACCTTACGGACATACATTTTGCTGCTGAACGGGTTCAATCAGGCTGTGCAGCGGAGCATTAGCCGGGCGACGGATGGGTGCAAAAATGTAACACGAACGGATGGGCTGGTCTGAGAGACCCAGTTAAAAAGCAAGAATTGCATAGCAAATATTTTGTTCATTTCATTGTTAAAGGACTTCATTATGCTAGTTTGATATAAAAGAAAACATTTTTGTTAATATATTATGCATTTTTATTCTTATAAAAAATATTTGGTAAATTTAAGGAGCACAATGAGCTTCTTTAATACCATTCTCGTCATTCCACTGGAAATTTTGACTAATTTCTGGCATTACAGTTCAATTTGACTTTAGTTATACGTAATTCTACACAAAAATAGAATAATTATCTATAGGGCGATAATAAATAATTCTAATAATGCTAATGCGTGCCTGCTCGATTACAGTTGCACGAACGGATGAGTTAGGTTTGAGAGACCAAGCAGAAAACAAATTACGCATATAATCAAGTACACAACATATAAGACAGGCTTCTGGTATTATCTGTATGTGGGTGGCTGAAGTTTTTGGTACGTTGTGGGTCTCACAGACCCAATCCATGATCGGTAGTTTTCCGTGGTTTCTTCGATCAACACCAGGCGAATGCCGGAGCAGTACCGTAACAAACGGGCCACGGACCGCGCGCTTCCTCTTCCTTGTCCTATCCTCACCCCTTACACACACTAACATACACTACACTACTACACATGCCGGGAGACCGGTCGGTAGCTGAGAGCTTGTCCCGGCTGGGGCGGTGCCCCGCAAGTGGAAGATACCTGGTTGGGGGGAAACCCCGCTAGTCGACGGTAGGTTGGCGCCGAATCTCGTCATCCAACGGGGAAATATCACTGCCACCTCCCGATGAAAAAACACGCACTATACTTACGGGAATAATTACCTGTTTAGTTGACGCGCCCGGAATGACGAACAAGCAATCAATCGACCGTACATCGGCGCCGGATATTGCTATTCAGCGGTGGAAGATCACCGCCACCTTCCGAAGAAAAACATGCACTACACGTACGGGAATAATGACCCTATTAGTGGTCGCGCCCGGAATGACGAACAATCAATCAACCCAACCCATCCGTGGCCGCGCTAGTGCACCTGCGCAGAGGCCCCGCTCTCGCGCGGGCGGGCGGCGATCGCCTGTCGCTCGGGGCCGAGGCGCGCTCCTCGTTCGGCGCCCCGCCCCCGCCCCGCCCCGCCCCGCCCCGCCCCATTCCCCTCACCCGGGCCAACGGGCGGGCGACGAGGACCCAAGGCCGCCGGGCGGCGGGCTGTGAACCCGGGCCCTCATTTGTCCCGAGTTCGCAGCCCGCCTGGCCTTCGCGCGGGCGCCCTGCTCTGGGCCGCGGGCGGTGGCGCAGCACGCGCGGACACGGGCGCGTCGTGGCCGGCGGCCGGCGAGGGCGGGGCTTCGGGCCGATCGACGCCGCGATTGGGAATACCAGGCTGGATTATGATAGCTGAGCACCGACATTACTGCCTCGGCAGTAGTGTTGACCAGAAGGTCCTAGAGTTCGACTCCCGACTTTGATCAATTTTCGCCACTAGATGTAGGAGAGAGGATTTATGTAGGAGAGAGGATTTATGTAGGAGAGGTAAAAGTTGACAATACACCACTCATTACTTCCGAGTTAAAGACGAAAATGTGATAACGACAGACGACAAATAAATTCCTAGGAAGAAATACGGAAGTGTGACGTTTTAATTTGCTTGTATTCAGGTTAATTAACTGTCTTTGTTTTTTCTAAATTCTTTATCTTTACTAAAAATATCGAAAACACTATTTTTTTGATACCTGTGGAGATATGTTTTCCCCATCCCCTTGTAAGTGTACGTCTACAACATTAAGTTACGGAATAAATACAATTCTGCTACGTTGTGTTACATTTAAATATCAAATTATGTTGTATTATATTTATCGAATTAGTATGATTATGATCGTAGTACTGGAGGTGTGAACGTAAGATACTTCTTATGACTCCGGGAACTTACTACTGAAAATCTACAAATAATATCTCAAATCTTTGACATATTACAGATAGCTAAGAGAAACAAAATATTTGAACATTATTGTGAAGATCCATTATAATAAAACGCATATAAAAATGTTATTTCTAGTACATGCATGTGTGTCATATTTACATTTAAGACTTTAAATGTTGAATAATACTTTATCTAGGACAAAAACAGGTTATAGGAGGTAGCTAGTTTCACGCAGGTAGAAACGTGTGATGGTCCACTTTACACTTTCCACGAGAACGACGAAACACAGTTCCAATTAAGAGAAACAATTTAAGCCTTGATTCGTGTTCCTCCTCACTGCCAGACGCTAGTTTTCACCGATATCTCCAACAACTTCGAAGGATAAACATTTTAAAGGCTTTAAAAACAGTTCATAACTTTGTTTTTGTTCTATTACTTTTATGTAATATTTACAATTTATTATCAGCTATTATTAATTACTATGGAAAATGGTGGCATTAAGGTAATTCATTTCAGACAAATGTATAGGTCGAATGTTACAGATAACAATTTTGAACAACATACATTTGAACAACAAAAATATATCATGAAACCTGTAATTGAGAAGGGAGCGTAAAATAGGCTAAATTTCTATGTGAGCAAGGCGAGAGAATGCCCAAAAAAGAAGGAAAATTTTGGATCATGGGAATTGAATTTTAAAACTTATCTCCGTGAAGGAGGTCTACTTCTTTAAACAATAGTTTTGATATACTTAACTGTACTTTAAACTATAGTTAACATTACATATAATGAACAGTTTCTAATAAGTTACTCCAACTGACAACTTTCCACACTCCGGTCGCAAGAGGTTGATCCCATAAAGAAGCCACGTGCCCTCACTTTTACAATTATTTATCATACGAGCAGTACACCATTGTTGTACAACCTTGGTGACTTTCATTTTATTTTAATTCAAGTATGCAAATAAATTTTTATGTATTAAATTACATTAATTTCACTAGTAGCTGATGTATAATAGACGAAAGTATTTTGTTTTCTTTGTTATATTCACAGTTTTATTTGAACATTTGAGCATCGCCTCACTTTTAGTACTAACGCTAAAAATTGACCTCTTAACAGGCTGTGCAGGTCCTAAAAGTAACAGCTGTTACTAGAAGCTGTACAGAAGTACATTTTTAAGAGTGAATAAGTGAGTGATTGATTGGTTTGTCTCCCGTGAAATGTGTGACTTACGCGTCGATTTGCAGGGAAATTCTTCCACTAGCAGGGCTTGCTTCCTCTAGCAGGACTCCGCACCAGCCTGGACGAACTCTAAACTCCAGACATGTGAGAGACACAGTCTGTCGCATGTCTGTCGCTAGTGTAAGTGTGTGTGTGTGTGTGTGTGAGAGAGAGAGAGAGAGTATGAGCAAGGAGAGAGGAAGGAACAATAATGAGGAAGAAAAGACAGGGTGCGGTGTAACCCATAGTGACGCGGTGTAACTTGCAGTAACGCGGTATAAACCACAGTAATCGTACTTTGTTAACATTTCTACGATACGTCGTTCTACACATTTTGAGTGTATTCACAGGCAGACGCAAACCAGGAAGCGTGCTGGAGCGTGAAGAGGAGACAAAAAAGAAACACGCTCGACAGAGGAGATGAACTCGACTTCAAGACAGAACGCAGAAGAAACCTGTACGTTCCTGTCGGCTCTTGTACTATTGCTTCCTTTATGGTACTCTCGCAAAAAAATGCCAAGTTCAGTTACTTTCCGAGTTCACCTTTCGGCATTTGGCTGTTGGGAGAGAGCATGAGAGATTCGATGTTACACGTTGTTACTCTCACTATTTCTTGCTTGGGACAACTTAAATTACTTTTGTCCGTCTAACAGCCTTTCCTCAGTTTAGAATCCTTCAGTCGTGTATAGTTTTGCAAATCCTTGATATTTCTTTCTAATTAAGTATACATTAATTCTGATCCACAATGAAGGGAAAGGTTTTCTCAGCATGGACATTATTCCAGAAATCATTTCACTTTACATTTTATTTCAATGTTTAATACACGTATAATGTATTATATTATATATTATGATTTGAATTTCACGCAACTTCACAATTCAGATTTCGCAAAATTAGTCATTATCATATTTTTCCTTTTATTATTTTGAACAGGATATATGGTTTCACAGTTCAACATTTTTAACAGTTCAAACATTTTCACATGTTTTTGATGCTTCCTACCTATTTAAAAATACTAAACTATTACTTCTTTATAACTATTTCTGAGGGAGAGAAAACCAACTGAACACCTCACACCTCTCTAAGAATCATCTACATTTCCAAACTGAATGTAAAAAATATGCTTGGGAAATCTATTTTTTATTTTGGTAGCGTTTCTGTGTGCTTTGTCTAGATTGTATTGGGATAGTTGTGTAATTGATGACATAATATTATAAAAATTATGGGATAACTTAGTGATGTGGTGTACGATAGGTTTTACTTGAATTTCTTTACAAGTTGTTTGTTTGTGATGAACCAGGGTGTATTGGTGATTGTTCGCAGGAAAGTATTCTGTATGACCTTCATTTCATGGATATTGATTTTTGCTGAATTAATCCAGACAGGGCAGGCATAGAGCATTAAAGGGTTTTATTATAGCTGCATATACGAGCTTTGCATATTCTATTGTTATTTTACTGGGGTTGTTTATTAATGGCTTTAATTGGATTAGTTTAACTTTTGTCTGTTGTGTTTTAATGTTTATATGTTCTTTCCAGTTACGTTTAGTGTCTAAATGTAGTCCTAGATATTTTACTGTTTTGTTTTGCGGAGTACAAGGAACGGTGTTATTGTTCAGTGTGAGAGGTGGTGTTAAAATTGTTTTTAATGAAAAGATTTTTGTACTGATTGCTGTTGATTTACACGGGCTACATTTAATTTCCAATTTATTTGACCAAGAATAGATTTGGTTTATTGTTGTATTGTGTTTCTTAATATGTCAAATGATGTGCTAGAACAATACAATACTGTATCATCTGCAAATTCTGCTGTATTGATTGTGTTGGATGCAGGGATATCAGCTGTGTAAAGATTAAATAATATAGGTGACAAAGGGGAGGAAGTCCCCTTTGTCATCCAAAATTGGTTTGGGGTTCGATAGATGTTTCTCTATTGAATCTGAAAAAGTTCTATTGTTAATGAAACTATTGATGTTGGTTAAGTCTTTGGGTGTGCCACTGATTTTAAGTTTGAACATGAGACCTTGATGCCAAACTCTGTGATAATCATTATCATCAAGCAGGAATCCTATGGATCCCCACATTTGCCGAATCCCGCATTTCAACTCTCACAGCATCCAATCCTGGGAGACTTACTCTTCTCGACTCACAGTTCTCACCGTCATTGTTCTTTCAATTCCCTGAATCCAAGTTGCTCGCGGTCTTCTCTTTCTCCGTCTGGCTAGTAAAAAATACTATTTTTCCGTAACAATTTCTCTCTTATTCTGACATGTCGATACCACATTAACTGGTTGCCTACAATACGATGGAAAATAGCGATGTAGCTTGACAGGTATTTCTCTTATTTCTTCTTTGGTGATATGATGAAGTCTGGATTCTTTGGAGGTTCTTATCAAGAAGTCCCTTTTGTACGGCTTCAATATTTTTCCAGTTTTTTTCGTGATAGACCGGTTTTCCTCTCCATACGTTCAACGATATCCTTTGCATCTTTAACTTTGTTTTCCACCCAATCTTTGTTGACCAAAGCAATGGATTTAGTACTTGTGTATTGGCTCTTTGCAGATTTATACGGGTCCGTATGTCATGTTCACATGGCTCTTCCTTTTTTATGTTGCTTCCAAGATAAATGGAGTTAACATTTTTGACTTACAACACTAAAAGATATCTGAATATTTATCACCTCTTTTCCTGTTGAGAGGTATTGTGCCTTCTTCCTAATAATGTTGAAACGTCACATATTGCATTCCTCACTCAATTTTCTCATCATGTATGCAATATCTTCATTATTTGCCACCACACTTGATCATCGACGAAGTGTAAAAAACACTTTCCGTTGATTTTGTACCTTTACACTTTTCTCATTGACATTCTAGTGGACCATATAAGTATATTTTAAATACCGTTGAAGACAGGCGACATGCTTTAGACAGGCGACATTGCTTTAGACCTTCGGAAAATTACTGGTAAAGAATATAATACTGAACTTTCCAAGAAAGTGATGTTTCAACAGGGATTATCTTTCAAAATAGTGAAAAGTTACGCAGGTTGATAACGCACAAATAACCATCTATATTACTAATTTTAAGTAGGTACGCGCAGAAACTGAAAGAAGATTGTGTAGTCCCAGCCATGTCAGAGATATATTTGTTTCATTAGGTAAGCAGAAACTCGTGAAAGATAAAAAGTTTCGATTTTGACTGAATAATGCAAATATTTGATGTTTTATTCTACCTACTCTCATACTACACATATCAACTAAATTCTTATTGTCAGTGCGTCAGTACTTACCATACATCTGACGTCATGCGACAGTAAAGCCTCAAGAGGTTACTCACCATTAAATATTTGCTGTTCAAGTATTGCGTTCTGGAACAGTAACTTTTCAAATACGCTTGACATGTAAAAAACTATTAGGTTGTGAAACCTTGTGTACGATTATATGTCGTTGCAGTATTCGTGCAGACTGTTTTTTAAATATTTTATTTACTGCAGTGTTTTACGATCATTATATTTGATATTCTTGTGCAGTGTGCGTGTTACTGTGTTGGAAAACAATATTGTATGGTTCGTTATTGTGCAGGGAGTAATGTTTTATAATAAATCAGTGATTCAGTAGAATTTCTCTTATTTCTAGTTCATATTTCTCTGTAAGCGTGGGATACTATTAGATAGATAAGCAGTAAAAATGAGATAACAGCCATGAGCCAGCAACATTTTCATTCCTTTCTCGCGACAACTCAGAAAATATTTCGAAAGGTTTCTGCAATAAAAATAATGATTATTGAATAAATTTAACAGACATATTCGTTTGATTAATGTAGATTTTATGGAAATGAGGACATACTCCAAAATAGTGTAAATGATATATTTTAAAACCATAATTACTACGATTTGAGAAATTGCGAAGATCTGAAGAAAATTATTTCTAATATCAATGAGTTTAGGGATTGTCGGAATTCTGTAATAAATATATAGTACACAAATAAATGAAGAATTCAAGAAGTTTAATCTGCACTTACAAGAAAATATAGAATTACTTGACGTAATAAAAATAAAACTTCAATTCTACAATAAAATTGTATTATGAAACGTACATTTTACGATCTATTGTGATGGAAATCGAGGGAAGAACAGGCCGATAACAAGCAATAACTGAAATGAGGATAACGTTTACAGAAGAAGATTAGTCTACTACGATCCCTTAACTCCTATTATCCCGTCTGCGAGGAGCCCGAGAACAACTCTCACCATTCGCCCGACGCCGACGGCATCGCGCGGCGTGGCGCGGAGCGGCGTGGCGCGGAGCGGCGTGGCGCGGCGCCGCGAAGCAACCTCCCGGTTCCGCCGCGATTTCCTTCGCTCATTTGGCAGCGCTAAGTGGGGCACAAGGCCGTGGAAGACCCCTCCCCCACCCCCACCCCACCCCACCTCGTCCCGCCCCGCCCCGCCCCACCCCGCCCCACCCACGCCCCCAAGGAGTTCGTGAAGCCATGTCCTTGCGCCAAGGGCGAGGCGGAATCCTCCTCTCGGCGCGGATTAGACACACGCGTGCGATTAGCGACACGATGGCGTCACGCACGTGCATATACTCGCGGTGGGCGAGTAGAGAAGGGTTCTGCTCGAGAACTGTCTAATGCAATGAAACAATTCTGATGAACTGATTGGAAACTGAAGACACGAACGAAGTTTTTTTTTCTTGGCGCGCGGGGGGGTGTCATCAAAGTGGAATATCTCACGGTATTTCGCATCATTCTCGGTTGTGCCGCTAGGAGTCGCATGATCACCAGCACTGCTCGATACAATCGCGATATTCCATTTTGATGACACCCCTCCCACGCGCCAAGAAAGAAAAACCGAGGTATAAGTCGAATCACAGGAGGGAGTTACTGTCTCAAAAGAATCTGCAACTTTTTTCCGTATTGCAGAATTTAATCAGTTGATTGAGTGATTGCTAGTGATACCGGGTGCACTAATTTATTAGGTGATTATTACCGTAAGTGTAGTGCATGTAAGTGTAGTGTAGTCCGGCGCCGGCCTACCGTCATCCAGCGGGGTTTTCCTCAAACGGGTATATCCCACCAATGGGGCACCGCCCCAGCCAGGGTAAGCTCTAAGTTCCCGACCGGTTCACTGGCAAGTGTGGTAGTGTAGTGCATGTTAGCGTAAGTGTGTAAGTAAGGAGTGAGGACAGAACATGGAAGGAGAAGGAAAGGTCGCTTGCAGTCCGTCGTCCGTTTGTTAGGATACTGCTCCGGTATTCGCCTGATGTTGATTGGAGAAACCACGGAAAACTACCGATCAGAGCAGCCGGCCGCTAGAATTCTCTTCCGGACCGAGACTGAACTCGACCTAATTATGCAGCTAGTGTCGAAAATCGTTCCAACTGTCGAGACTCGAACCCAGGACCTCTCGGTCAGAGGAATTGCAGTGACATAAGTTGATATCCTGAGCCACCTCTGCCGGATTTAATCAAGAAAACTGGATGAGCGAGTATGGATTTCGGGCGCGCCGTTTACCGAGGTCATAAGTCGGGATAATGTTGGGAGAGCACAGTGGTGCTTGTTTCGGCTTGAGCGGTCTCCATCTGGAGGTGATACCTGGAGAAGGGAACTCTCCCATGCACAGGTGTAAATTGGCGCGGATTTCACATTCCACCGGAAGAGGAACACAACAATATCCTGGTTTATTTATAACATGGGCTAGGCATAAGGAAGTGATGAGACTTAAAAAAACGGGTCACTGGCCATGGGTAATCTCAGGAGACAAACTGGAGACGCGAATGAAAATTATTGGATTTGCTGAAGTTTTTAAAATTCAGTTAAAAATGGAATCTAATTGACAGATGCTTAGCTGTTCTATTTGTAAAGAGTGGACAATATCGTAAAAATATATTTGTATGCAATCATGGTAGACGATGTGGAAAGGTAGTCAGGAAAAATGCCGTTAAGTGATAAACACAAAAATATAAAATGTATTAACCTATACAAAAAGTTTCCAGTAGAAAAAACAAGTTTTGATTTTTCTCCTTTTAGAAAAGTTAGACCAATCGCTTTTCCACTGATTGCAAGAGAAACAAAAGTGAAAATTGCAAAATAAAGTCTGGTGATAGCGATGGATAATAACACTGGCCGACATTTTTAAACTTTTGAAAATTTACAAAAACAAAACTCACTGATTCTGACTAATTTTGGGTCGCTGAATACGAATATGATAGCCGTTTTACTGGATTAGCTCGTATTTTTGTGTAACGCGTAGTTGCCAAATTTACCATAATAGGCATAATGAGCTATCTTGAAAGTAGCGGAGAGTGAGTTTTTTTGACAGCAAAAAGGGAATCAATTTCGTTTTGGCACTTGTGTCAAAGACAATCAATTTTTAAAATTATATAAATTAATTTATTAAGTTTAAATAATTAAAGAACTGTATATTCAGTTAGTTTACTAGCATTATACTTTAGCATTTACATACTCAGAATAGTTTATAAGGTATAATGTTCACAGATGTATACAGACCTCTTAGTTTCGGAAAACATTGTCTAAGATACTTACATCCTTCAACTTCTTTGTCTATTCCTTTAAGAAATTCATGAGGTCCAACTTAATGTGCAGAGTTGGAAGCAATACCTTGTCTGGATCGATCAGAGGCTTTTACTTGACATTGTTGGTACCGGGCTTAAATTACTCTCTGGAGGCCACTCCTGTAGCTCTTGAGTCCCAAAGACACAAAAAACAAAAGTGCTTTGTAAATCCACCTTCCAGACATTGGTCTAGTCCAGACATTGGACATTATAATATTGCAAATACTTTTACAAGTCCACAAATTTGACAACCATGATTTTTGTATTTCATACGATTTAAAAGGAGTGCGAGATCCTCATAAGTATCATTCATTGGAACAGAGTGTGCCACAGGCAGCTTATTTCCATTATGAAGCAAAACTGCTTTCAGACTGTAGTTAGATGAATCTATGAAAACCAATCTGATGGATAACGTTAATTCATAACTCATTCATCAGGCCAATGATGTCCGTACATACGCAAAGGGAATCTTCTATTCTGTAATATTCTGAAAAAGGCTCGTTCCTTTTCCTGTGCTGAGTGTTAAGTGGTTACGGGAGCCAGCAAATTCCATTCTTTGAGTCTAGCACCAAAGAATTAAGCTTTCTCTTTCGAAAGTTGTAAGTCTCTTACTAAATCGTTCAATTCATGTTGAAGGATGAAATAAGTCTCATCTTTTAAGTGGAAGGAACTATCTCTCAGATCTTTATCTGCAGATATTGAGTTAGTGTCCTCATTGGTTCCTGAAGGTGCTGCAATATCGATAGTTCCCAATCGTTCGGAGGAGTAGGTGCAGGTAAATTTTCTCCATGAGGCACTGGTCTGATCGAGAATCGGAAGATTGAATATTCGATGGCACACTGTTTCTTCTTGTTACTTCCAGCTGTATTCGTCATACAGAAACAAAACGCCATAGTGATTCCGGGGTTCTCTCCATATCATCGGAACAGCAAAAGGCATCCTTTTCTTGGATCTTTTAAGTCAGGTCTTCAGCCCAGCTTTTATCCTGATCCTCAATCTTACAGTCAAAAGAAAAATAATATAATTCCCTGACAACATCATTCATCGATCTGAGACTTAACCATAACACGCCACAGATGTAACAAAATCAGCCCGGTGAGTTTTTACAACCTCTGCGGGAAGAACTTGACATTTTGCGCAGGAAAGCGAGACTTAGAACCACAGAAAAACCATGAAATCACTTTATGATAACAGTAAAACATTTCCGAAAATACGGGACAATAACAGAAGTTACTGAGTAAAACTTCGTAAGTCGATTCCCACGACAAACATTTTCATACTTCAGAGATTACTTACTGCAATACATACTCGTAAGAGTAAAACTGATCCACGACACAACGGCACTTCCTACTTTATATATTTGCTCGCCCGCGTCATCGTGCCACCCATTGGTGCCCCATAGACGAGGCGGCATCATCGAGAATTTCTCTCCCTCCGTTTCATTGTTATAACAAGAATCTCCTGAATTTCTCTGAGTGAAATACTATTTATTTCTCATTCTAGGAACATTGTGGAAATGGTTACTTTGATGACAACTGAAGCCAAAATGGTAAAAACTGGCAACTACGCGTTACACAAAAATACGAGCTAATCTATAAAAACGGCTGTCAATTTCGAATGCAGAATCCTGAAATTAATCGGAATTAGTGGTTTTCCTTTTTGTAACTAAATTGACGTCGGTCTGTGTAACCGTTGCAGCTGCTACATCCATACAATTCAGATTTCTGCAAAGTAAATATGAAAGTGGATTTTTATAATTTGTTAATTTGAAAAGTGAACAGATGTAATACGAAATAGGGTTCATATTATTAATCTTTCTCAGAACATAAAAGTAAAATTATCCTCATTAAAAGATGGAAGAAAATGAAGACTTAGTTTTCCACTTTATTTTACATTAAATAAAAAGTGATTTTGCGTAACGTTCTCTAAGAATTAAATTAAAATTATCACGTTTTAGGGCTTTTCTTTCCAATACATTTAATTTTTTCGTGTTCTTTTTTAAAAATGTACCAATTGTGAAACGAGCAGGAAGTAGTTGTGCGAGGTCTTAAATAACCTTCGATTTTATGGAAAAACCTCAAGATGTTGTACTCAAGAATTCGTGAAAAGGTTTGCTCTTCCAGGAACAAATGTTGCGAACTACAGTTTTGAAGAAGCCAAAAACCTTCTATATATTTTCAGGTCATCCTACCGAAATTAAAACTTACTGTTTGGAGCATTTTCCTGAGAGAATTTCATTTCGGGAAGCAACTCTTTCAGAGTACAAATTGCCGGGAAGACATGAAGACACAACAGGAAGAAGAATAGTGCTTGAGAGTTGCAGCAGTAGCACAAACACATGCAACCAAGAGGACGAAGCGTAACCAATGGCCCTCACTGACGCTGGCGAGGAAGTCCTCAATGAGGAAGCAGAAGCATCCGGCGCAAAGACAACGCGCTGGGAGGTAGCTCTGGGGGAGTAAGACCCAGGCAAGTTTAATTAACGACGAAATTAAGAATGGAGCACTGAGATTGGTGGCTCAGGGCAACAACTGATATCAATGTAGTGCCTCTGACCGGGAGGTCCGAGGTTCAAGACACGGCGGTGGCAGGATTTTCGTCTCTAGCCTGTCACCTAGGTCGAGTTCAGTCGTAGTCTGTAGGATAAGTCAAGCGGTCGGCTGCTCTGATCGGTTGTTTTCCGTGGTTTCTACGATCAACAGTAAGCGAATGCCGAAACAGTACCCTAACAAACAAACCACAGACCGCGCGCGATCTTTCCTTCCTCTACCTTGTCCGATTCACTCAGTTGAATTCATAGTAGAGAATGCTGAGACCATTATTAGTGAAAAGTTTTAATTTTGATTTTCAAGTTTTTCGAGGATGAGACAACTAAAGAATTTTTAGACTACACCGAAGGAAATATCAATATAATGTGATAGTAATGGATATGTGGGTATTGATACGCATGTTTTCAATAAATTGATGGGCATCCTAACTTTGCACGGTTCATTGTCCACTTTTTGTTTCCGGTATTATGGGAAAAATTTAATATACATTTTAATTAAAATTTTCTCATATGATCTTTGATTGCATGACATATTTACACATTTTATTATTGAATCTCGTAAGCGTTTTCACTTTCTATTCATTTTATATAGACCTAAATTAGATTGGACATATTAAAACTATTAGCGAAACCGCATAGGAATATGCACCATTCTCATTTTTGAAATACCGAAAAAAACGAACATTCCTCTCTGTCCAGTGACTGACACAATGAAATATTTGATTTAAACTCGAAGGTAGGCTGAGTGGTAGAGTTAATAAAAGAGTTACAACTCAACGAGAAAAAATACCTGTGTTTACAAATATCCGATGAGAAAAATAAAATGCTATCGCGTTTTTGTCTGTGAAGATAATAAACATATGTCTAAAAGTACAACGATTCATTTCGTAATGAATTCATTTATGTACATCACCAAGAAGTTTCTGAGATAATGAAGAATATAACAAAATAATATTTTTTGTTGGAGAATTTTAAAAAGATAAACATTTAACTCATTAAATTGCACACTTCAGTAAAGTAGGAGGAAAAGGAATGAAATAATAAAGTATTATTTCTTAGATAACAGTAATACAATTTAAGAATATATGTGTACTGTACATACCACACGAACATTTGATTAGTTAAATATTGCGTTCGATTAGTCAAGGAAGTAAAGGGATGCAACATGATTTATTATTGCTTTCACAAGAACAGAAGTTTGGATGGCCACCCAGATAAAACCATTCCACCTTCTCTTTCGAAACACATACACCTCTGAGTGCGAAATTCTTGTAATAGCGTAGATACTCTTCTGTGCAGGAGATGGAGCAAGTTTCTACTGAACGTATCCAATGCCTTATGGTGCTCTTTCCCATTTACGGCATCTTCCAGCCTCCCTACGGGGGGTGCAGGGATGTCACTGTGAGGCCGGTCGATCATGATGACCCTGTTCGCCAAGGGGATCTACCCTTTGCGACGACC
Organism: Acheta domesticus; assembly: GCA_031308135.1. NCBI lineage: Eukaryota > Metazoa > Arthropoda > Insecta > Orthoptera > Gryllidae > Acheta > Acheta domesticus. Next base: position 32,013,333 of record JAHLJT010004567.1, on the reverse strand, counting down.
CATAAAGGCCCGTGAAATGGCACGTTTTATGACTTCCGAGGGCGTTTTATTCTTGCAGTTAATGTTTCTGTCCCTGTTGTTTCGTTTCGGAGGTAGTTTATCAACTGTCGTAGAGACATTGACGACGCATGGAAGTAATATGGCTTTGATTCTTTACGATTCCTTGAAATTTACTTCACGTAAGGTTTGCTGACAATATTTCTCCCTTGGATGTTTTATGAAAAGTTTTATTTATTACATTACAAAATATAAGCAAACATTTAAAAATAAATGATAAATACACCTAAAATACTGCAAAGAAAACGACTCGGTATATACCATAATTTAGTTTTATCATATTGACGTTTTCGTTTGTATTTAGTCGCATTCCTGCCTATTTTTCTCTCACAAGCGGGAAATGTTTCTGCAGTAATTTAATTGTTTCTTGTAAAAGTTTCTCAAATAATAACAAATATGCAACTCTTTGCTGCACTCCATTTATCACGTGACACTATTTACTAATTGCTTCTTCATTGTGAACGCAGTGCACTCGGTGTTTAATTAGAAAAATGTTAATTAGAGTTGATATCCTTCCATTCTCTTTCACACCCTGTCCCATACAGATGAACACAAAAGGAAGGTAAATAGAACGAAATGAAATCAGCGTAAGAAGAGTGTAAAAAACAATAGTGTAAAAGAAAAGAGAAAAGAAAAGGAAACGAAGAAAGGCAATAAAGGGAGACAAAGAAATAAATTGTGACTAACAAGAAGACATTGCACACACAAAGAAAAAGGGAAGTCACCAAAATATTTCTAAGTTGAGAATTCCTTCCCTTTTTATAGAAAATGTCCTCGGGCTCGCTGTAGTCTTCGAGTAGGCGTCGGAGATTAGTGAAGGGATCAGGGGGATGCGGAGGGAGCGAGGGTTGAGGAGGGGCGGGAACGTTAAGGAGGGGATGGAAAAGGCAGGGGGCGGGAGGGCGCGGGCACCGCTGATGCGGAGAGAGGAGAGTTCGAGGCGGGGCGCGGGGCGCGGGGAGCTGTGGAGCAGTGAGATGCGGGGCAGCGGGGGAGAGGCAGATGACAAGGTCGAGGCCGGAGGCGGGGCGGGTTGTCGTAGGGCGGGGTGGTGAGGGTCGGGATGGCGCGAGGTGATGTGGGCAGGGAAGGGCGGGGAGTAGCTGGCAGCCCGGTTGTGCGGGCGGGGGACGGGACGAGGCAGGACGGGCCAGGGCGGGATGACGCGTGACGAGGGTGATGAGGGTCAGGGTGTAGCTGGAGATGGTGGGGTGGGACGGAGTGAAGCGAGGTGATGTGGACAGGGAAGGCCGGAGAAAGGCGGGGAGTAGCAGGCAGTAGTTGTGTGGGCGGGGGACGGAGTAGGGCAGGACGAGGGAGGATGGGCCAGGGCGGATTGACGCGGGACGGGGTGATGAAGGTGAGGGTGTAGCTGGAGAGGGTGTGGTGGGACGGAGTGAAGCGAGGTGATGTGGACAGGGAAGGCCGGAGAAAGGCGGGGAGTAGCTGGCAGTAGTTGTGTGGGTGGGGAACGAGGCAGTATGTGCCAGGGCGGGGTTGACGCGAGACGGGGGTGATGAGGGTCGGGGTGGTGCTGGACAGAGTAAGGCGAGGCGGGGCGATGCCATGTGCGCGGGTAGGGAAGGGGAGGCTGGCTGCGTGGGCGGTGACGCCGCCGAGGGGCGGCCGCTGCAATTACGGCTGCGTGGAGCGAGCCGGCGACGCGAGGCGCGCGACGGTGGCGCTGCGGCGGCGGGCGCGGCAAGCGCGGGCAGGCGCCGCCAGCGCCGCGGCCGAGCGCCGAACCGCGACCGCCGTCGCTCTCTCTCCCCTCCCCCCCCTCCCCGGCAGGCTATTACTTTAGAGCCCAACTGTTGAGCGCCGGCGAGGGGCTTTAGGGGGCCGTGCGAAAACGCCCGGCGCCCCAGGGCTCGCCTCCGCCTGCCGCTGCGAACACAGCAAGGTGTGCGAGCGGCTATGGAGATTTGTGGGCACGTTTAAATGAATTTCTTCATAATTATTTCTTGATGCATTTTGGGATGAAAATTTTAAGTGGAATTGTAAAGATGACTCAGTTGTTGTTTTGGTGTTTGGGAAAAATATAAACACACCGTTAGATGTTCATCATACTTTTCCTTTTTCGTGTTTCTTGATATGATATTCGTATTATTTCTAGAATCCGACGTATCCTCTTCAACCTCTTACAAATATTAACTTGATTCGTGTGATTGGAGAGAAACGACCAAACATACATTTCGATCACCTTACAGAAGATATAATAAAGTACATAAAACATAAAATGAATGTTTATAAAAATACACCTTTAGAAATTCTTTGTAGAGTATTAGTTTTCGTAAATGTAGGTTTTGAATAGACTCTTGAAAGAGAAACATCTTAAATACAAGAGTTTGGAAATCGAAATCAGCCATATGTGGGGCGTAAAAGCGCAGGTCGTCCCAATAGTTGTCGCAGCTCTGGGATTTGTTCCGTAAAATTTATGTAAGAACATGGCTATACTCCCAGGTCATCCGAAAGACTAGGAAGTGCAAGAAATTACTTTGGAACATACTACATTTTGCGCAAAGTATTGTAGAGGCACCGACAGTCCCTAGATCTGCTCCTTTGGTAGCTGGTTGGAACCTTGAGTAGATTTTATATTAAGCAGACTCAAAACATCTTTAGTCGTGATATAGAATAATAATAATAATAATAATTCCCTCAATAGCATTGCATGAATTGAATTTACGTCGAGAATAACTACATTTTCTTACAAGAAGCAACAGAGTCTTCAACATCGTTTGTTCATTGTCATTTCTAGTTGCTACGTTTGCCGTCATTTTCTTTCTCATAAAAGACATTTGCTTGCAATCTGTTCGTAAACACCTAGAACATCGGAGCAACGTCGTGAAAATAGTAAAAGATGCAAATGCATTACCGTGCTCCGGAGTGTAAGGCCAAAAACGAGTTACAAACGAGAAAAGAGTTCCAAACCCATTTTCCTGCTTGCTTTTCCTCTTTTCACCGCTCAACCCATTTACCGCGCATTCTGTTTGCGCGACCCTGGACCGACGCAATTTGAGCTGCATGTACGAGTTTTTAAAATTTCTCCCCGCGATAATGTAAACAATTCACAATTTCACTTTCGCAAACGTGAACTAATTTAGGGCGGAGTTTTAAAATGCAAATCCGTTTCACGTGAAAATAAACACAGCGCTTGGCATGCCATTGCGCGACAACTAGCGGACTCGGGCAAAGCTCATTCGTTTCGTCAGTGATCAACGCGGTCGCTCGGAATGCAGTGGGAAAAAGCGCTCTGCACGATGTATTCCCGCTTTAACAAGTTCATACGCGACTTGATATGCACACGCTTGCCGCGAGGAACAAGTGTAGTTCACCTCTCTTTTCCACTAGTTCTATGTTTCTCCCTGTCTGGTTGTGGCTCGCTTATTCCTCCTTGTTTTTCCTCTTTTCCTTCATTGTCCCTCTCGGTCTACCTCTCAGTTTTCCTCAGACCATCTCTCATCTCATAGTCAGTCCTGTAGACTGTTCGACGGTATGCCTCACTATTGTGAAGTATGTCTGTCACAGTTTGTCTCAACGTTTGTCTCAACGTTTGTCTCAGTCGCTTAGAGTGTGACTCATCCTACGAGTAGCAGTCTCTTCGTTTCTCCGATTATATTTCTCTCTCTCTCTATATATATATTTGACAGACTCTCTTTGCCAGTCTCTCTCTCCCTCTCTCCCCCTTCCCTCCCCCTCTCTCTCCCTTTATTTCCCCTCTCTCTCTCTTCCTCTCCCTCTCTCTCCCTTCCTCTCCCCCTATCTCCCTTCTCTCCCCCTATCTCCCTTCCTCTCCCCCTATCTCCCTTCCTCTCCCTCTCTCTCCCTTCCTCTCCCTCTCTCTCCCTTCTTCTCCCTCTCTCTGCCTTCCTCTCCCTATCTCTTCTCTTTCCACTTGTTTCTCTCCATCATACATACATGTGTTCCTACGCAGATTTCCATTAACAGAACTCACGTATGCACTCATGCTTTCTGTTCTGCAAATGTGTTGTTAAATATTACAGATAACGTTGATGTCAATTCTCTGAAGAGATACTTCTTGAAATTGGCGTTTTCGAACATTGATTAATAATATAAAATTGGTGAGTTTTTTACATTGGACTAATTATTCACTCAGCTATAAGTACAAAGAAAGTGTATATGTGCTATCTATATGGGTGCAGTTTCATTGGGCAGTTTTTCTAAGGTTTACTAATAACTTAGATGAACCCAAGTGCACATTTAGTCCCTGCAGCACATAGTTACTTAGTAGAATAGTAGGATAGATTTTGTCTCTCTAAAACCTAAAGATGGACAATTTGTGGGCTCAATAAACAAAATATTACCGTTTAGGCTTTTCATAAAGAATAACAACGAAAACTATATTAATCTCAATTATAGCTAATTTGTTAAACAGTGAACGTTACTTTAAATTAACCAGCAGAGAATAGATAAATTTTCTTTTCAAAATTCTATAGATTAAATATGTTATTAAAGAAAATGGATTGTATGAAAGTTCTAAATTAATATGGTGAATTCATTGATTTGATAATCAATAGAATATTTTTATTGAATATACTTTATGATTGTGTTAAAACTTCAAAACTGAGATAATACTGCAATTTATTTCAAAAGGTAGAATCACAACTGTCTGAGAGGTGAAAGTCCATTTACTTCATTTCTTAAATACATTGAGTCAAATGAGCCTTATGTCTTATCAACATCAATGACTGGTAGAAGGAGGTAGCCTGTTGCCAACTAGAGAAGGTGTGTTTATACGTGAAAGTGTTGCAGTAATAATGGTTGCTTTAAATGACATTCTTTGTTGAAACGTTTTCTCTTGCTTCCTGTGCGTGGCTGCTAACGCAAACTTCGGTTACGGTCATGCTACCCTTATTTGACTTCACGGATTGATTGGTACTTTCAATGTAGCTATTCAAATGAGTAATTGCATGAAAGGAGAATCATCTGTATCTCAGGAAAGAAAACCAGGTAATACGAGTAAATTTAAACTCGTTCGTCATTAGTACAAACTTGTGTATACTCAATTACGCAATAATAAAGTAAACATTTTTTTGCAACAGTAATGCTCGAATAAAATAAAAAAGATCTTAATTTGAGGAGAAACTTAATTGCTGGCGAATACTATACGTTCGTAAATACTACTTTACACAAAAAAATACCGACTCATTTTTGAAGCTCAGAATCGCATACAGTGTGTGATTACAAATCCCAAGCGTTATTGGGCATATTAAGCGTGCATGCACGCAACGTTGTACTACATTGGAACACAGGAGTACGGTGAAGTTCAAACTGCGAATTCCCCTGCTCTTCATTTGCATCTCAAACACTTGCACCATGCAATTCATCTGCGTATTTACAACTGACAAACTGTGGTTTGTTGTGTTTAGTGCCTTGTGAGTATTAGTCTCTGCAATCTTCTGCTGTAGAGAGTCTTCGTTATTTGAACAAATCGTTAATTTCTGTACGCTCAGAGGCCAACAATCCCAACAACAAATATTAAACTGAAAAAAATTAGTCTGAATTTTCACTTTCGTGTTACTCACGAAATGTTTCAATTAAGACACAAAGGGGTTTTAAGGGAATTCTAATCGAAATTTAACCGAAAACAGACTAATACAGCATTTTAATTATTATTCGTTAAACTCGGAATATTTTTACTATATAGTATTAGCAATATTGATATATTGATGACAATTAACATGGTACACTATATTTAAAGATAAAACGCTTTAATGATACACATTTTATAATTATATTTTTTGTTCATCAGCTGACACACAACATTAATACTCCTTGTAATAAAAAAGCTTGAAATGTCAACATGTTATTAGTACCCTCAGCACATATTTGTTTAAAACAAATGTACATATTTTTAACGGCAGTATTGTAAAATATACAGATTTTTAATTTTTCTACAGATAATTTCATTTTATTCCATGACCAATTCAAGAAGTAAAATGAGAGTTTTCGTTTCAAAGAATAAGCCGCGATTTTCTTCACCTTAAAACATTTTGATAACTTCTACATTTATTGAAGGATTCCCTTGGAAGATGATCGACCTTCGTACACCACCAAATGGAAGGAATGGAGAAAAGATGGTTCTCATTTGCAAGGAAAATCAATTATTAATCTACTCGTGATTCCGAGGTCGGGGCCTGACTGTCGCCTTAAATGAGTTTTTGACGCGGAGAGAGCCATCGCCCGCAGCATCTCCTATTTTCAGCACAAGGCCGCAGCGCCGTCTCGAGTTTAGAAGGCGGCGGAGGAAGGCGTTAGGTGCGGGAACAACGTCAGGCGTTATCAACTTGAAACAGGAGTTTAACTGCGAAATTAACTCGCCCTGCTCTAACACAATTAATATTCACTTTCGCGGTGCATTTGGCACCTTACCCGCTCCGAGGTAGTTAACGGAGACGAGGCTACGCCCGGTGGTTCGCGACTCGGCCGCCAGAGGCGCTAGCGGTAAAGAAACACGCACTTGCATGAGAGGGACGTCCTATCCCTCTCTAAACTCCATGTTTAAACGAATTATAACTAGCGCATAACTGAACTAATGGAAGCAACGTTATTAATTTCATTCCATCATTTTTATTAATTGTATTATTATTATTATTATTATTATTATTGATAGTTATTAATATTTTTATTGGTATTATTAATATTATTACTATTGATACTATTATACCAGATTCTTGATTTATTTAGAACGCAACGGAGTTGTACTCAATTGCCGTTAAATATATCTCATCGAACCTGTACTTTCTGAGATAGAAAATATCAATTTAATGGGTACCAATTTTTTCGGAAGATGTTTAACAATGAGCTAGATCTTACTGTTACAATGAATCACAATAGCTTTTGTAAGGCACATGATAAGAGAACAGCAAATCTTTTTAAACTGAAGGATTCTTTCCCAGAAGTAATCTCTTAAAAAGTAATATATCCTTTTAGATTTAAAAATCCGTGCAAAATAAATATTTAAAATTTCTCATATCATGATAATTTAGAACTTGAAAAAATCTATCATGACAATTTAGCCTTTTCTTGAGGGTCTTCCGTGAGCTCAAGTCTCGTGTATTATTTATAATTTTTTACCAATTTTGATATGACTCAATGGAATGTATTGTACTCGAAACAAGCGTGGTTTTCCTGTTAAATATCATGTATAATTCAGATATAGTACGTTGCTATTAGCTACAATGAACCAAGTATATAGGAACACCTCACAAAATCAAAAATTAAATGTATGTAAGATACGTCTGTGGCTTAGAGCAAGAAGGTCTAACGCCAAAATTCGAAGTCTTACAGGATGAGCGGTTTACACTATTGAAATCAAAATACAAACAATCTTTGGCAAATGTAAATCAACGTGAAAATGGGAGATAGGATGGACTTTTGGCTTGCACTGAAAGAGGGACTTAAAGCACACACTTGCCATAGAAACAGAAAATCACTAAAACTGACATTGTTCCTTCTTGCACCAAGCCAATACATAAAAGCAAAGTATGCAGTATTACTGGTGGTATTCAGAAATATGATTATTAAAGTACAAAACATGGATAATAAAATTATAGTTATTTAATTGAAAATTGGGTACGTAATACGCATTCCAACTGAACATACTTAGGGAAAAGTGCGCATTTGCGTTAAATAGGGACCCTCCTTCCGATTCCGCAAGACGCATTTCGTTCGCCAAGTGCGTATCCCGGAGGAGCAGTCTGACCCAGAAACGCCAGACGCAGCGAGAAGCCGCGGCGGGTGCAGCATGAGTCACTGGGCGCCGCCTCCGCCGCAAACACATGCGAGGATTCACTCCAAAGTGGTGAGAAATGCTGGCACTGTTACGAGTTTTTATGCGAGTGAAGGGTAAAAGAATGCCACATTTACCGGTCAAATTTCTGTGGGAAATAAACATTAAACATGAAAACAGTAACAAATAAGATCCAAATATTTCCATCTGGTTTCGGGAGAACTGGCTCAGTGACAAGAGTTTTTGCAGTGTGACCGGGCGGTCCTAATGTTCGAGTTCCAACAGTGAAACATTTTCGACACTAGCTGCACAGGAATTGTAGTCGGATTAAACCACAATGGGGAGGAAATCGCTAGCGGCTGGTTGTTCTGAACGGTAGTTTCCGCGGTTTCTTCGATCAATACCAGGTGAATGTTGGAGCAGTACCCTACAAACATGTCATGGACCGCGCGCCCTCTTTCCCTCCTCTTCCTTGTCCTATTCTCATCCCTTACGAACAAATACATGCACTCCACAACCACATATGTCGAGAAACCAACTGGGATTAGAGTTGTCTCGGCTGGGGCAGTGCCGCATTGGAGAAGACTAATGGAGATAAAAGAAGCACATACTTTCTCGCCCGTACTTTTACGCAAAACCATCCGAAAAGTATTAAAATTATCCACAACTTGTACATAACTTTATTTCCAAATGTATCTTTAATGAACATATTTCATTAAGAAAAAATCTCTATCTTAATATTTTAGTAGTAGGAAGACTCCGAAGAAATGTGAACTTTTGCCATTTTCGAAAAATCACCGTTTTGAACGAACACGAGACTTGCACCATTCTCTTAAATGTCCTTTACACTATCTAACAACGAAATTTCATTAAAATCACTAGTATGAAATAAAAGATTATAGTTCTTGTATATTTCTTCAATTGCAAATGTAAAACATTCTTAATTAAGGCGTTCATCTAATGATACTGGATCTTTTGCAATATTTTGATACTCGCACATCCAGTGACCGTGAAAATGCGCATTTTTCGACATAGATGCTGGTGGATATTTGTGCATTTTTCAGCCAGATAACACTTTGAAAATCGTTGTTGAGGTTACGGGCATGTAATAAAAAGTGCTTCAAATGAATGAAATTTAACAATCCGAAAAGAAAATTAACAAATAAATAGAATTAAGAACCAAAACAAACACGTTTATTTCCGCTATCTGCACCTTGTTTAATACGCACATTCATATTGTAAAAACTACGATATTTGGGGATGAATGGATTAATACAAAAACGTATTCAAGCAAAAATGTATTTATATAAAAGTGAATAACACCACGCTGGTGTGAATGTTACCCGGCCTAAATTTGCGTAAGACTAGAGTCTTACGCAAATTAGGCCGGGTAACATTAGTATAAAAAAGTTCAGTCATTTGCGAAAGAATGAAAATTAACAATTCCAATTCATTGCTTATTGGAAATGAAGGTTATAGTTTTCCCGTGTTTAATACACAATTACTGCTCAATACACAATTAGAAAAGGGTTATAACATACCACATAGTTCTTCCTTGGGAGCGAGTTATCATAGGCCTCCGGGAGGTACCTGCCACACACCCGTGCATCCAATGAGATTTATCGCCTTCTGACATTAGTGGGGACTTCTGCAGCGGTACGGGGCTGGTTCTTGTGGGGTGGTACCGGGGAGCAAATCCCGTTCTCTTCCTGTGAGCGACCAAGCAGATTTTGGCAGGTCTTCTCAGAGGTTCTCCAGTATTCTACTACCCATCATCCAATCAATACTCCATTCTCATTTATATGTCTCATCAGCTGTCTATTAAAATCATTCTCCAACTGCAAATTCAAGCCATGTTATCATAGGCCTCCGGGAGGTACCTGCCACACACCCGTGCATCCGGGACGAAGGCGCCGTTTGTCTGGCGCGGGCGCGGGTGCGGGTGCGCGCTCGCGCGTGGCGATAAGCCGCGCCGCGCGGGAGAACGTGCGCATGAAAGTCTAATGAGCCACCGCCCTTCGATACATCTCGCGCACGCGCCCTCGCGCTCTTTCCGCACCCACCTGGTTCCGCACCGCCGCCTCCGCCACCCACCGGCGTCGCTTTCGGTTGCGGCCTCCGGCTCGGCCTCTGTCACTACTCTTCTCGCAGCCTCCGTTCCGACCTCTGCCACTACTCTTCTCGCAGCCTCCGTCCCGGACTCTGTCAGTACTCCTCTCTCAGCCTCCGTCTCGGTCTCTGTCACTAGTCTTCTCTCAGCCTCCGTCTCGGTCTCTGTCACCAGTCTTCTCTCGGCCTCCGCCTCGGCCTCTGTCACTAGTCTTCTCTCAGCCTCCGTTCCGACCTCTGCAACTACTCTTCTCGCAGCCTCCGTCCCGGACTCTGTCACTACTCTTCTCTCACTCTCCGTCTCGGTCTCTGTCACTACTCTTCTCTCAGCCTCCGTCCCGGACTCTGTCACTTCTCTTCTCTCAGCCTCCGTCTCGGTCTCTGTCACTACTCTTCTCTCACCCTCCGTCTCGGTCTGTCACTACTCTTCTCTCAGCCTCCGTTCCGACCTCTGCCACTACTCTTCTCGCAGCCTCCGTCCCGGCGTCTGTCACTACTCTTCTCTCACTCTCCGTCTCGGTCTCTGTCACTACTCTTCTCTCAGCCTCCGTCCCGGACTCTGTCACTTCTCTTCTCTCAGCCTCCGTCTCGGTCTCTGTCACTACTCTTCTCTCACCCTCCGTCTCGGTCTGTCACTACTCTTCTCTCAGCCTCCGTTCCGACCTCTGCCACTACTCTTCTCGCAGCCTCCGTCCCGGCGTCTGTCACTACTCTTCTCTCATGCCTCCGTCCCGGTCTCTGTCACTATTCTTCTCGCAGCCTCCGTCCCGGCCTCTGCCGCTATTCTTCTCTCAGCCTCCGTCTCGGTCTCTGTCACTTCTCTTCTCTCAGCCTCCGTCTCGGTCTCTGTCACCAGTCTTCTCTCGGCCTCCGCCTCGGCCTCTGTCACTAGTCTTCTCTCAGCCTCCGTTCCGACCTCTGCAACTACTCTTCTCGCAGCCTCCGTCCCGGACTCTGTCACTACTCTTCTCTCACTCTCCGTCTCGGTCTCTGTCACTACTCTTCTCTCAGCCTCCGTTCCGACCTCTGCCACTACTCTTCTCGCAGCCTTCGTCCCGGCGTCTGTCACTACTCTTCTCTCATGCCTCCGTCTCGGTCTCTGTCACTACTCTTCTCTCAGCCTCCGTCCCGGCCTCTGCCGCTACTCTTCTCGCGGCCACCGTTCCCATCTACGCTTTCGCAGCCGACTCGGCTTCCGCTGGCAGTCCCGTTGGGGTGCAACCTGTGGTTGACTGAGCAGATTTCTCGCCTTCTGACAGAAGGGGGGACCTCTGCGGTGGTAGGGGACTGGTTCCTGTGGGGTGGTATCGGGGAGCAAATCCCGTTCGATTCCTGAGAGGGACCAAGGAAATTGTGGCAGGTCTTCTCAGATGTTCTCTATTTTCTCATTACCTATCATTCAATCAATACTCCATTATGTGTCTTATCAGCTGTCTATTAAAACCATTCTCCAACTCCAAATATGGCTTTAAGGCTTGTAACTGGCATTATAATAAAAATTCCGCTTCCATCGCTGATTGTACCTTGGCTTTTTAACCTCTCTGCCATTATTCCATCCCCCCCAACATCTTTTTTGCTTCCTCTCCTCCGTCGTAACTTCCACCGTTGACCTTAAAATCCGCTTACGGCAGCATCTTTGCCTGCCTTTGATACATCTCCTGCATCCAACTCCCTCATCCTCACATATCTCCTTTTTCTTGATCTTTTCGTTCTCCGCATCCATCTTCGAGCACACGTTCTCATTCCTCCCCGTTTACGTCCATTTGTGTCTTCTCTTCCTGTCTTCACTCTCGCAGACATTGCCGCTGCCCTCTCCGCTTCTCTCTCTATCGTCATCCCGCATTCGCCGCCGCCCCCACCGCCGCCGCGGTCGCGGTCGCCGCCGCCGCCGGATCGATAACGACGGCTAGACACGGCGCACGACTGCACGCGGCGTGTCCGTTTGCTTCTTCCTGTTCGCTGTTTATCTGATCATCTCCCCATTTGCCTGCCTAGATCTATCTTTCTGTACAAAATTTCAGCCTACTGATTTTCCTGTCTGTATGAAATTACTAGAGTTACTTGATTTGTCTGCTTGCAGAATCTTCCTACTAGCTTTCTTCAATTTTCATACACACAGAAAACAAATCATCTGTTACAACGTTCTACTAACTGTATCTTTCAGTTCATTGCCATACCTCTCTGTGAAATATGTAATAATAAAGATAACATTATAAAAATGTAAACAATGCTGCATCAAATCGTCTGTGTCAAACATTGCTAGTAGAGCTATAAAAATTAATCATGTTTTACGACAGATCCAAACGAAACCTACTATTCTTATAATAATAACAATAATAATAATAATAATATTAATAAAAGGAAAAAATAATTATGAAAACAATAATACGAAGACCTAATTCAATTTTATAATTTCAAAAGTCATTTGTAACACGTTCTGACACATTCTTGACATTTGAATGCAATTATGTCATGAGTGAATGTAAATATTAAATTAAATGAATACCTTTTATTCTTGTAATAAACACTGTCTTACGAGTTCGAGATCAAGTTATTGACATTGTATTGATTGGTCAGCAAATTGTTGAATAGAGTACAAACTGAACTTGATTCTTAAAGTCACACAGGCTTTTATTGCTTTTCGCCTTGACTATGAAAATAAAAAAAAGGTATGAAAGTAGCCTAACATTTATAACTGGATGGATTTCGAAATAGATCCCAGAGCAGGAAAAATGCTATCAATACAAATCAAATGAAATCCAGTTTGTCGCTCAGGAAGGTTCCGTCATCCACCGCATTGTCGCCCTCCCCTGGGCGCAGGCTAACTTGGTCCCGTGGGAGGGGGGGGGAAGCGAGGGGAGACGGAAGGGGAGGGGGTGTCCGTCGGATCCGTCCGCTTGCACGGTCTGCAAACACCCGCGGCGCGGCGGCGGCGGGGCGGAGGAGGTGGGGGCGGCGGGTCCCGGGAGATGGGGCGGCGACGGCGGATCAGCGGCTCCGGGGCGCGCGGCCGACGCGGGACTGGGAACGCGCTGGGGAGATGGCGGACGGCGGAGGAGGCTGGGATGCGAATGGGGCTACAGCGGGGGAGGTTGGGAGAGAGCGTGGGGATGGGGATGGACGATCAGGGGAGAATGCATAGCGGAACGATGGTACGGGAAGTTGGTGCGTGAAGATTGGATAACACTGCGGGAAAATTATACGTCCACGTCAGTTCATGGTGAAAAGATTTCATTGCAGAATGATGATACGGGAGGGTCACGACAGAGGGCAATATGTGGGCGATATGTACGGGTGAGGATGGGAGAAGGCCGGGGAGGTCTAGGAGGGGGATGTGGCGGGTTGTGCACGGTGGGTAGAGCACACGATAGAGACAAGAAGGGTTGAGAAGAGGGTAGACCAAGGAAAGTACGAGAGGGAGTCGGAACAGTGACGTGGGGGAGGCGAATGGGGGTTGCGTGAAGGAAGCGGCGGGTCAGTTGCACTGAATGGAGCGGGGAGGGGGGTGGCAAAGCGAGAGCGTCTCAGAGTGTGTCTCGAGAGGGGTGGGGGCGAAGCGGGACGGAGTGGAGAGTGCGCGGAGAAGAGCGGGAGAGTGGACGTGAGCGACTCTGGGCAACTCTGGGCAACTCTCGAAATGGCGGGGGACGGAGCGGAACGGGGTGGAGGGAAGCGGTCACTTGTGCGGAGCGGAGCAGGAGAAGGGCGGGGGTGTGACGAGATCGTCCCGGGGCGAGTTTCGAGTGGGTGGAGATGTCGGAGCAGCGTGAGGTAGGAACGTTTGACGCGCGGAGAGGAGCGGGAGTTGGGCGTGGCGAGGCGAGGGCGTTCAGTGGAGAGAGTTGGGCGTGACGTGGCGGGGCGAGGGCATCCCGGGTAAGTCTCGAGAAGGTGAGGGGTCGAAGCGGACCAGAGTGGAGGAAGCGGGTCAGTTGCGGAGGAGGCGGGAGGGTGAGCGAGGCGGGGCGTGGGCGACTCGAGAGGGTGAGCGTGGATAAGCGGGGAGGCGTGGTGGAAGCGGGTCAGTTGCGCGGAGCGGAGTGGGAGGGTGTGCGCGGCGGGGCGTGGCCGATTTGAGGGCGGGAGGGTGGCTAAGCGGGCGGCGCGGCGTGGAGCAAGGGGGGGGGCGCGGCGTGGAGCAAGCGGGGCGGTTGGGCGGAGAGGAGCGGGAGGGTGAGCGCGGCGGGGCGTGGCCGATTTGAGGGCGGAAGGGTGGCTAAGCGGGGCGGCGTGGAGCAAGCGGGTCGGTTGTGCGGAGCGGAGCGGGAGGGTGAGCGTGGCGGGGCGCGGGCGACTCGAGAGGGTGAGGGTGGTCAAGCGGGGCGGCGTGGAGTGAGTTGGGCGCGGCGGGGCGTGGGCGTCTCGTGGCAAGTGTGTAGAGAGGCGGGATGGCGGAGCGGGGGCGGCGTGGACGAACCGGGTCAGTTGCGCCGAGCTGAGCGGGAGTTTGGCGCGGTGGGGTGAGGACGTCCCGCGGGCGGGTCCTGGGGGAAGGGGGGCGGGGCGCCTGAGGCGACAGAGGCGCGCGCGGAAATTGGCGCCCCACAATCGGCGAGCACACAATGAGCTGGTGCTCCGGGGATTACGACGCCCAGAACCCCCGCCCCTCCCCCCAACCCCCCACCCCCATCCCTTCCGATTGGAGACAAGTCGCCCTCAAAGGCCGTCTATTTTCGCCCCGCGCGCCGTGCAAACTGATCGCTTGCGGGCGCTATTTCGCTGCTTGGAATAATGAACTCGCATGAGGGGTGGGGTGTAATAGATTCGCGCACAATATGAAGCGAGTTTCATCATTCTTTGATGCGTGAAGATATTCTCTCTGACTCGATGTTATGGTAAGCGCAGCTATAGGCTAATAACAGTGATATACTATATCGTGCATAAAAGGATTTAATACGATCTACTGCTCATTAATTTATTGGTGCGTTTAATATTTTGGAAACGTGTTTGCAAACAAGTGAAAACAAACCATCTAGTACTCTATGAATATTGGATTGCAATTTATAATTGGTACGAGAATTTTAATTAGTGGTTGAAATCAACTAATTTTCGTATCCATTGGAATAAATATTAATTTGAATGTTGCAAAGCGTAAACAATTCTTAAACCGATAGATCATCCGTATTTGTTCTTGCGTTTCAACCTCCATACATTTCCATTATTTTTTCCCGAAAATCTCTAGTAAAAGATTTCCAATTTTTTCATGATAGCGTGTCGTTATGCGTACTAAATTTACGCTTCAGATCTTGAATTGGGAGTTCCACATAAGTTCTAAGAAGGAAATCCCAAGATAATCTGACTGTATTTTCCTGAATATCGGATATGTTGCAAGGGATGAAAAAATAGTTATCACCAGTGTTTTTCATTGAATGAACATCTTAAAGGAGGATAAATCACTCTCCAAAATTGGAGATGGAAAGACGTTATTTTAATAGTTTCAACACAGAATGGATTATGTCGGAGCAAGTGCAATTACAAAATACCAGTAAGTGTGAACATAACTCGAACACTAATCCACTTAAGTGTATTTTCATATCGTTATTTTGACAGGAAACTAAAAAAACTCGAATTCATATTTTAAAAAACGCATTTTAATTACACATAATCAGTTTCACATATACTTGCCCCTTGCAACTCCAAGCTTTTATTTTACGCGTGTCATTGTTCGCCAATCCTTGATAAAATAAGCTTCTTGACAGTTTTTATCACTCATTCATAGACTCCATGAGCGCAATGACCAGTGGAGAAAATGCTTTTCCATTCTCTTAATGATAGAATATAGGGTTCGCCATATTTACTATTTTAGGATTAGATCAAGATTTAATTATAGAAATCGAGGCCACAATTCTATGGTGCGATACGATAATCGTTTCTTCAGATTGATATTTCTACTTATTTACTCTACTGTATCGAAACTTTTCTGAAGAAGATGCTTTCTCAAGTTGACATTTAATTAAAAAAATAGTTGTCTTTTTGTCAATAAAAAAGCCTAATTCAACGATGCTATCTTGATGAAATTTTTTTTATTGTCTATAAATATTGAGCCCGACCTGAACCAAGACTACTCTTTGAATCTGAATCAGTGAAATTGTCGCTGATTCAATCAGTAAGAGTCGAAGTCACTGATATCTTCAGTCCGAAATGTGTGATGTCTCTGACAATCAGCGAATACGGGAACCTTTTCATAATGACCGCCACGCATTTCACTGTCGTCAGTAGTAAAAGTGCCGCGCCACCATCACTCACTGATCCTTCAGTCGTCACGTTCAATTAGTTGTCACAGATTTCACTCATTCAAATAGTGAAGTTTCACTGATTCAAAAAGGTGGACATCATTTTCACTTATTTCTTCAGTTCAATTCACTGATTGTCAGTGGCCGGGTTATAACTGACACCATCAGTGAATAGTCACTGTCAATCAGTAGTTTTTCACTGATTCAGACGGAGAGAGTAGATCCCGTTCGGAGGATTCACTCGGGATGGCAGAGGAACGTTCCCACGCCGCTGTCGGCGCTCATGTGTGTGTGTGTGCGTGTGCACGCGCGTGTGTATGTGTGTGGGAGGGAGGATAGGGGCGCCAGGACGTTTTTGCGTTCGCCCCGGAAGGGCTCGCACATGTGTCTCGCGCAACAGACAGAGGCCCGACTTACCCGCGCCGCGTTTCTTGCTTCGCCACGAATCTCTGACGGGGAAATTTTTTCACAAACTACTCAAGCTTGAAATGGATAATCGTTATCTCTATACTGCGATTTTCGTAACTTTGTCCCTGACAGAAATCAGCTGTTCACGGTTCATCCAATCAGGAGCTTGTACGTCGCCATAGTGACGTCACTGTCGCGAAATATAAGCTCCTGATTGGATAGCAGCGAAACAGCTGATTCCTGTTAGGGACAAAGTTACGAAAATCGCAATATAGGGAATTTAGTTTAGTGGAATTTTAGCCCTCAATAATTAATTATAAGGTCTCAGATTCTAATGACATGTCATCTTTTCATGGCTGCATTCTAGACGTAGCATTCTAGACGTAGCAATAAATGTTTATCACGGTGATGAAAATGTATTGTTATTGTTCTTTTTTGACCATTGAATCATTTTCGTCATTTTTACCCATTCTGTTTCCTTTTTCATGATTTTTGTTCGTGAATGTTTCATGAATTTTCAATGATCCATTAAACAACATTTTATTGTATCATCAGTTCATGGCGAAATTCGTTGTTGGAGTGGACGCTCGTTTTACGGAATCTCAAAATATCACGAATCTTTGACAACTTCCTGAACATTTCAAACTGACAGTTGGAAGATTGGAACTAAGGATTAGATTTCATCCTAAAATAATGATTTTTTATTAAATGTAATTTTACATAAATACACTACATTTCAAATTGTAAAATTAATTGAATAAATAAACATTTTCATACAAATTTTTGAGTATTTTATTTAAAAATTAGGTCACATACCTTCATTTTTGAAGTGATTTGCAAAGTATTTTAAGACATCAGAATCCGAGCCCTGTTAATTATTTTTTCAGTTTGCAGCAACTGTTGGATATGTGGCACGGAGCCCTTCACGGCGTTGAGGCCCAGACATTTCATTAACCGCATATTATGGGTACCAATCGCAAATATTTCCAGAGTACCAAACTATTTCTAGAGCCCTTTCCCATGGCAATAAAATCGATGCATTTACAATATTCAATTTATTGTAGACCACCTAGAACAAATATGTCTGTCATTTATCGTGCTGAACATGCGGTAAAAAGTGAACGGAATAACTTACGTTTAGACGTTAAGGTACCTGGATAAGCATTACACTGCTACATGCAAAACATGTTACATTTGTCATATTGTACGTTGTATGACAGTACAAACCTATCAAGGTAAAGTAGGGAGAGGCAGTACGTTGAACGAAAGTACTTGTAAAATTAGTCGCCGATGCACTCGATTTTTGCAATGATATTCAAGAAACTCTGGATTGAATAATTTTAAAAATATCAATTGGGAATGCTAAAGCACGGTTACGTAGTTTTATTGACACTTGCGATTCTTGCATTCCGTTGCCGAGTGCGAAATGTTGCGGATTAGACCTGATTTTTCATGGAGCCTCAGGTGTCCAGATGGTTTCTTCAGATACAGGACATTTTAGCAATTTTATAAAAATATGTTTATAAACGTGCAAGTCATTAATAAACTGAGAGGAAATTAATTACATGATAAATAAATAAAAATACAACAGCATATTTCTATAAATTGGACGTAATAGAACTAATATAATTCAGTCTTCTTTTGGTCAAAGAAGCACAAACGATGTTATAAGCGATCTCAATTTAAATGTTATCATATTTGAATGAATTTAGAGTTTGTGTTATATTTCTGAAAAACCCTCTGTGTCCATTGGTTAGCGTGCTCGCTTTCCATGGCGCAAACCACGGGTTCGATTCCCGGTCCGGCCAAACACTGTGCGCTTTCCTTGCAATGTCTCAGTATCTGTTGCAGTGTGACGATGGGAAAGCTCACTTCTCAGGCTGAGAAGACCAGAAATACGGCGCGCCGCGCATAGGGATGGCTATGTGCTAACCACACGTACCCCTTACCCATGGCCGCAAGGCCGGGACGCCGCTGATAGACCTTAGTTCGTGAAGAGATGTTGTGCCATAGTACATACATTATATTCCGAGTGAGACAGCGTAACCACATCTGAACAGAGGACAGAAGTTAGGGATGCCGCACTACAGTCTAAAAGTTCTCATTCCAGCTTATTCGGTATTTATGACAGTTTCAGTGATTTCGACTCAATGGATCTATATTTAATTTATTACAGGCATGGAATTAAATATTCGTATTTATACCAAATACTAATCAAAACAAGCTCGCTCAAATATTGAACTAATATTGAGCATAATAAATTTGTTTTCCCGGGACAGTGAGTTTATAAATGGATAGAAAGTACACTCGTATATACACCGTGTTTACTTAAAGTAACGAATAATGGGTGTAAGGTAATATTTTTGCTTGAATAATTATGTATTTTATAGCCATCATAAAATGAATCTGTGTGGTGAATAAATAATAATTTGTAGATTATTCTTTTTACCTACTCTTATTGAGATATTATGAACGAATACTAACGAAGACAAAATTGAAACTGCTCTTCAGGAATTAATTTGTATTAATTCACAAAACTTACAGAGTTTCCTAGGATGAAAAAAAAAGGAAATTTCATTTGCACATTGACTATGGTTAATAAACACTTTTGTTTGAAAATAATTTCTAAATCAATTTTACATAACACTTTAAAGAATAAGAATGGTGATGACTAAGCTTGCAAGTGTCTCTCCCTAAAGAAAAGTACAGTTTAGAAAAAAAATTCAGATTGCGAAATTGTGATTGGTTTACTACGTCTTTTTTCACAGTCTCTGAAGGAAGGTTTTAAAATTATTTGTTAGTTCAGCTATTACTTTTATGAACTTACCGATTTAAAATGATTCTCCCTTTGCCTCAAAGGTTATAATTTCTCGATAGTACCTACTGTGCAAACAATATTAGAGTATAAGAAATACACATGTACTTTTTAAATGAATAATTTTATTTCTATAGACTTAATTTGAAAGGAATGTTTCAAGTTAAGGTGTATTTTATAATAAGTAGCTAGGGCATTAAAATTTTTTTAAAAATCTGTTTCAGAATTTTTCTTTAAATGTCTGACCCAAGTAGATGAATGTGCGCTTATAAATGCGGTATATGTTCCATTTATATTATCTTCTTAGAATTTTGGAAAATTCCCAAAATTAAATTTATTTTCGAACCTCTCCTACACCTTCATTGTTGAAGCTAAAATTGTTTTATTATTACGCCCTATTCATCAATATTAGAACTGTATATAATTTCATTTACAGCATTTTTCAAAATATCAGCAGTATGCCAAACTATTAGTTGTAAGCATAATTTGAATTATATCATGGTAAAATATACCCACATTCTGACTTACGAATTAGTATCTTATTTAAACTTTGTCATATCACCCACGTTAAGAATTAGAACTGATCTACGTAGATGGCTCACTTAAATACATGCAAAAATATTACAATACATTGACAATTATTTGTATGGTTATAGAACAAGAGCAGAAAAAACACACTATCATAGCTCATTACTCATGTATATATGCATGAAAATGAATTAACAAAAACGAGACTTCTGAAATAATTCACGTTCAAATAATTAAAATAAGTTAATGCGACATGTTCAATATTCCCTCCGCGTCTGTCAGCAATGCTTTGCAAACATGATTACGACCCCCAAGGGTCGTCGAGACCTATTTGTCTGCGGCATCTGCCCGAGGCGCCTAATCAACCTTCACTTCCACATCCTGCCCCCGCCAACCCCGCCCACGCCGCCCCACCCCCGCCCCGTCGGTCTGCCCCATCCCAGGCCCTGTCCCATAGCTCCCCTACCTCTCGGCTCAGCGCCTCCGTCCCTTGCGCTCTCCGCCCCGTCCTCTATCCTCCAACCCCGTTCTCCACCTCGAATTTGGTTCCGGGCACCGTTCCCATCCTCTACCACCGTTCGATGGTTTGTCCTTTCACAGAGCTATCCCTCCCGTTGCCTACCGCTGTCCCCGCCGACTTTGCCTTAAGACCCCCGTCCTCCGTCCTGCCACCCTCCAAATCCCTCGTCCTCCCAACTCCATCCTTCGCCCAACCCTTCCTCCCAACCCCATCGTCACGACACTATCCGTCCGACACCATTCCCCCAATCTCATCCTTCCACCCCTTTTCTCTCCCCCGTCCTCCCAGCCAGTCCTCGAACAATGTTCTCTCACCCCGACCTCCCACCACCTCCTCCTCTCACACCGTCCTCCACCCAGTCCTCCCATCCCCGCCCACCACCTTCCCAACTTCTGTTCCTCCCAACCCCAGCCGTCCGACACCATCCGTCGACACCATCCGTCCGAACCATCCGTCCGACACCATCCGTCGACACCATCCGTCCGACACCATCCGTCCGACACCATCCGTCCGACACCATCCGTCCGACACCATCCGTCCGACACATTCCCCCAATCTCATCCTTCCACCCCTTTCTCTCCCCCGTCCTCCCAGCCAGTCCTCGAACAATGTTCCTCACCCCGACCTCCCACCACCTCCTCCTCTCACTCCGTCCTCTCACCACATTCTCCCACCCAATCCTCCCATCCCGTCGTTCAACCCCCACCCTCTCACCCATCCTCTCACCCCATCCTCTTACCCCCATCCTCTTACCCCCATCCTCTCACCCTCGTTCACCTCTCCCTGCCCTCCAACCCCCATCTATCACCCCAACCTCCCACACTCCGCGCAACCACCCTCGATCCTTTGCTCCCTCCTCCCGGGCCTCTGAGGATCCTTCACGCGTCGCCCGAAGCGTTGCTTCCCGCGACGACGGAGTTTTGCGCCACGAGTCGCCTCGTCAACGCCGCGAACTCCTCTTCCCCTCCGCTCTCCGCCCCTTCCGCTCACCGCTGCTCCAGGCGACTTGGGGCCTCGTGCCGCTGCACCTTCCCAAGTTCACTCCAAGCTCCGCCCGTCATCTCCACTCCACCTCCCTTCAACTCAGTCACTTCGGTTCTATGATTACATAACAGGATGAGGTCAGGATCCAGGCGCATCTCCGCTGATGAAGCAGCTTGAAATGAACGAGCCTCGATCTACAGTCTCAAGGCTCTCAATTACTTTCAACTTTAATGTCTAGGCATGGCGTCATGTTTCGATCCTGTCAACGAGATTTCTTGAAACTGCCAATTAAGTGCGTATGGTGTTGCCTAAAAATTAAAGGCAAATGATACATGTATAAAATATATTGTGTTCATTGCAATTTCCCGCTATTTTTTACTGGAGAAAAGTAATATTTTTTACACCACTACGTGCTCTAGAAGTTCATAACATTTATTCTGAGGGAGCTGAATATTTACGACATTCCCAATAATCACAAAAGCAATTGAAATTCAAAAGTATCAGTCATCAAAACTGACAAAATAACCCTCCAAATCATTTATATTTTGAACAGCAAGGAAACAATTTTCTTGATTTATATTATCATTAATTTGTTAAGATAATCATATATCTTTTTCCATCTATATTTTAATTCATTTCTTTCTTTAATATTCGCTACTTTTCTTACTTTGGTATATAATTAAATAAAGAAAATACAATTGAAAATACAACGTAGTTGAACAGAATAACAAGTAACTCAAGAGTACCTTAAAATATACGTAAAAATTGTATTAATACTCAGATTATATTATTATTACAAATTAAATGGTAATTTTGAATTTTGGAGGGTGTTCATTGATGCTACATCACAATTCAACACCATTTTTTATTAGTTCCGTCAGTGTCAAAGATAATGTAATGAGCACCTGCTCGTTCACTTGTTGCTTTCCTATTAAAACGAGGAGAACGAAGACAAACACTTTTAAAATTGCCAATCCTGAAATGTTCTCAAATCCTAATGAATAAAAACATGGAATCTTTCGAATTCTTCGTAAGTAAAATAATTCTATAAATTAAGACAATATTATTAAAACGAATATTTGTGAAGCAACTTAGAAGTGTGGACAGAAGTTTCACGGTAATAAAAGTGTATGGTGAAGTCGTGCACTCCAGTCTATATGTCTTCACAGTTGATTGTAACAGAGAACCGTGTTTCCAAATCTCGAATCTATTTCGAGATACGACGGACAATTTCAAATGTACACCTCTGCTAATAATATTGCAATTATACCGTCACAAAATGGAAAATTCTTTCAAACACGCAGTAATATCTTATTCGAAGAAAATGTTCAAACTGTCGAAGCATTCAAACACTACATCTAAAAAACTTCCTAGTAAAAGTACGATACGGTCAAAATATATTGCACTCCTGACAATATTCATCTCCCAAAACAATATTTTGCAAGTAGCGCACATGAGAAATGTATCATGAGCTGGAATTTGTGTTGGTATTTAGTGTTCATTCACAAGAACGTTCCAGAAGTATTTTCAATGCGAATTGTTACATTTTTGTATTTCTCTACTGCATTCCACATTTCATTTACCAGCATATGCTAGACATTCTCTTTGGCAATCTAGTTTTACGTACTCTCTTTGGTCTGTCTGTCTTTCGGCGCAACAACCTCTGACGAAGTTTGGGCCTACTAGACTCGTTGGTAAGATAATTAAATTTATATCGGACCTACTGATCTTTTGAATTTCAGAGAAATATTTCTGCTCGTATTTCTTCGGCTCCCGCGCCATTAGCACTTCCCATTCCGCGTTTTTTTGTTGGAAGTCATATTCCAGTGTGCGGGTGGGCGAGCTGCTGACGAGGGTATTTTTAGTCGCGCGACCCTTCTGTCCCCGGGTTTGTCACTGTCGTCGCTAGCACGCTCACAACGCCGTCTTATTCCTCCCAGGGGGGCCTAACTCTTGGACAAGGAAAGGGCACGAATATCTACAAAAAGAGGCCACCTACGGAATCGCTGTTCCAAGGGAGGAATGTCACACAAAGATGACAATGAATAGAAAACTAGCGATAAACACTGGTATGTGAATTGCGTTTTGATATAGCATATACCAGAAATAAAATATTATAGAATGGTTTACAATTGAGTATTTACGTGTTTTGTTTTGTGTGAAAGAAGTTGTGATACTTAAGTTAACAGTTTTCGGAGTCGTTCGTTGATTATTTCCTATAGGACTTCTGAGAATAGCAAAGCAGAGAGTATCAAATAAACAAAAAATGTCAACCGGAAAAGTTGCCTGCTCGTAAGCGAAATCCAAACCCAACGAGTTGCCTGCGTATACCTTTGATCGTTTTATAGTATTTTTATAAGGAATTTTAAATTTACGCTTAAATGAATCCAGCATGTTGATTTACTTGAGAACTTAACTCAGAGGTACCACGGCAGCGTTATTATGAGTCTCCAGCGGCTTAGACAATATTGCTTGTTGGTTATTCAAAGGATTAGATCGGGTAAGAATTTAATCCCTTCTCAAAAGAGGATTAAGAGGATCGGTTTGCATGGAGCAGAAGACACGCACGGAATAAGTAAAGAACCGTTAAAAATTGTAAAACTTCGCTTTGAGGATAAATCGCTCTCTAAATGAAACACAAAATATCATCGCAAATTACGGTTCTGGAAGAGATATGAGACTGAAAAATTTACGCGACATTAATTTAAATATGTTGAATGTTATGCTTCAATAATTTCTATTTAACGAAATGTACCTTACCAGTACGGCTTTAAATAAAAATGGTTTGAACCCCTTCAGACCCAGTGTGCACAATTATGCACATCAATTTTGTATGCAGTCTGTGCCTTTGTACGTGTTATGGTTTAGACAAAATTATGTTTATATATTTTTTGACTTTGTGAATCTGCTTCACGAACTTTTGCTGCTCTCTACAACTCTGAAGAGGAACACTAAACGGCATTGTTTACAATGAATTTTTTTTCTCTTAGTACCAAATAAATGAGGTCTGAAGGGGTTAATTCCATCTTTCATAGGTCTTAAAATGAAGCTTCATTCTACAATATGAAAGACATTTAAATAAACAGTTGATAGTGGAATGTGATTGTGAGGGATTGTTTCTCGAAACAATGATGTGCGTTTTATTTATTTATTTATTTGTCAAAAAAAATGTTCTTCGTTTATGTGCAATATTCGTTTTTATTCAATTTAAACGCATTAACTAATGTTGCTTGTTGCCAAATGTGCTTTTTACGTTGTATTTATTAGAATATTTGTATATTACAGTAATTCTATCTGATGATGGAGCAACAAAGAGCTCCGAAACGTGTTTAAACAAAGTGTTGGAAAAAGCCAAGTGACTCTTCTTTCCATCAAACGTCTTTGACGCAAGTCAAGATTGACCCCCTCTCCCCAAAAGCTCTCTGATGTACGTAACCTTGAAGACGGGCAGCGGATGAGACATGGCATCGCGAGCGTGTATCTCAAATTTATTTAATCTGCCATGATCAGTGTAATCTTAACCATGTGTAATGTTCTTGTATTGCAGATGTGTTAATGAAACAGTGCTATCGCATGACATCGTGTATACTTCATTGGTTACTTACGCAAGTTATGTTTTGTTACTGTGCTCTATTGCATACGGCCACTTGGTGTTCCTGCATCACTCTGAAATGCGTGCAAACATCACCTCCGTGTGTGCTGTAAATTACATCAGTTCGTAAAACTGATTGACGCTAGTGTTGTTTAAAACACAATCAGTAGATGGCAGAGCCTCGTAACTGGGGGGCGAAAGTCAACATTCACGAGCTGTGGAAGCTCAGCTAATGGTGACGAGCACAGCTCACTTTTTCTACTGTAATGCCTGGCGGGTATGAGGCTCACACTGTGAGCATCAACTACGAGCATCCTGTCGTGTCAACCCAGCCTGGTAATTTCCAATGAACAATATGTATCTCTCGTACACGTATTTTTACCTCAGCGTGATAGGCCTGTATTTCAATACGTGTTCACTATTTTGATGTTTTCTCTATGTGTCACTTTCAGCACAAAGGCTTCATTATCACATATGTACATTGAGATTTCAAGAGGTATATTAAGTGTTCTCGAGTTTGTATGACAAAAATACAATTTACTACAGTTTCAGAGTATACGGACCATACGACAGCAATTTCAGCCTGTAATATTACTAACATATTGAGATTAATGTAAACACAAACTAATTTTGATAATTAAACTTGTTTTGCAATTCTATTGCTTTTATTCTGTGAGGTGAGGACGACTGCCCAGAAAGCAAAATTTTTTAATTCCTTACAGTCCACTAGGTGAAGGACTATTCAAATCCTTCCACAGAGATATGCAAATTTCTAAATTATAAGCATTGTCTGACTGAAAATGTTGAGGTACACTCCATAAATAAACATCTTAAAATGAAATTAATCACTTTGGCATTCGTAAATTGTATTAACAGACGGACATACAGAACGTACCCATATGAAATACGAAACAAATTATGCGCTATTGTTTTTGTTTTAATTTCCCTTTATTATTCCAACTCGAGATGAACCCTGCGTACGGGACGCGTGCGCTGAAGGATTTGGTTCGCGTGTTTCCGGCAGCGACAAAAAACTGCGTCTTCGTTAGCGCATAGCGCAGTCATTTGTTACACGAAAATGGTGTTTTCAGTGTCGGTGCGCGGCGAGGGACGGCGTGGAGATGGCCCGGCTGCCCGCTCATGTATGCATAAACAGACACGGCGCGGTCTCCAAACGATTGTGCTCTGGATATTGTTCGCGATCGTTGAAAAATTACGGTTATCGTTTGTTTTGAAGCGCAGAAAAAGGTGATCGAAATGAGCCCAACCTGTCGATTGACTTTGTGAAGATAAATGCGTGTTGTATCTATTGTCGCTACTACTGCTGTGGTTGAAAATAGAAAATGTATCAGTGAGAATTTTTATATAGTTAAGAAGGTATTCAATCTGATTTTTAGGTTCAATAAAAATGCCACATGATGAATTACTAACGAGAAAACAATGTCGGGAAAAGAAAATATAAAGAGGAAATGCTCTATCTTTTAGCATTTCCAAAACTATGCACAGACGCAATATCGCTTAAATGACATCATGCGCGAAACGTTTTCTATCAAAAAACAACTCAGTCTATTTGAGCCATTTTTATAAATCTTGCCTAGACATCTGATTTTCGCGTGCTTTGATACGATAAGAAATGTTTTCGCAGCTAATGGGGGAGGAAACCACAAAAAAAAGGTGCGAATAAGCTGGATTTATACTAGTACTATATTCCTTCCTGATCCTATGAAGGAATCCCTGTACTGTACCAAAATGATAAAAATATAGTTTTGGTACGTAATGAAATCTTGATTACAAATGTCCCGAATTGAAAGTTCTGAGCAGAGGAATGGAAAGGTAGACATAGAACGAAATTGCAGCGTCGCTGGAGATACAGACGCATAGTCGCAAAGCACAGACCGTTCGCTCAAACGTTACGACAGACGGGACGGACAGATGGAGGGCGAACGGGCGGATGGGCGGTCGGTCGGTCAGTCGGTCGCGTCGGTTCGGTCGGTCGGTCGAACCGGCGGCGGGCCAGACGGACGAACGTTTGGTCCGCATTTCAAGTTCGGTTTCAAGGACTTACAATAATAATTATTCCACTTTTTCGGGCACCAATTATACTTCATGAAGAACGGTGTATCCATATTGTTTAGGGAATCTTACATTCGCAAGATGGGAGTGTTAATAATCTTTAATGTAAGTTCAATGTATTCTTAAGTTACAATCAATAGCTTTGCACAGTTTACAGGTTAAAATGTTCTTTCTCATGGATGATGAGAGCCACTGGTACGGATTTTATTGTTCTAATTCGGATTTTTGGGTTACTTCAATATTGTGCTCCGTACGTAAGAATTTTCTTGGGAGTCATAAAAACAATAATTAGAAAGTTAATGAACACTGATTGCAAATCTATTCAGTGATGAATTTTGCACTTATTTTGGATAGAATGATATCAAAACGATTTAGTAGATTAGAAAATTACATATCTTAACGTATGTAAGATAAAAAAGAATTTTTAGAGGTACTGCCCAACCAGACAACTATATTTCATATTTTATTTACTTTTATAAGCATTATTTATTCATTGTAATAGAAAAGTTTCAGTTTATCTATTTCATTTCAGGTGAATTTATGTTCTAGTTCAGGGGTGTCCAACTGGCAAGGTCTCAAGGGCCGCAATTACAATTTTAATATGGTGGCGGGCCACATTTGCATTATTCGGGGACTTTCCCGAACACCTGACTTTCCCGTATTGTTGATCTCGGCACTTTGCCCAGCTCTTCTGACACAGGGGAGGGGGCAATTGAAGCATGCGTGATATCAGGCCGTAACATGCATAACGCAGTGAAACACATGGATTATTTTGGATTTCTGAACTTATTAGAAAAAGTCTAAAATATAAATATGAACCTATTTTTACATTAAGGGGATGTTGGCTCTGATAGGGCAAGTGCGCTAGGCACCCTGTCGCTCGATATGGATGCAGAGGAATTTCACTTTGACTAAAAACCATTCGCGGGCCACGATAATTGGCACCGCAGGCCACATGCGGCCAGTTGGACAACCCTGTTCTAGTTTCTTTCATAAAAAATCTGCTCACAAAACGTTGGACATTGGTAAATTAACATATCTCGATTAAACTGCCGGCTTACGATAACGTCTTACAGAACTACCTACTGTAAAAATGTCGAACGATAATTTCTCAGCCTCAGTGCCGCAATTAACATTTGCATGTTGAGAAAGAATGTAAACGCGAAGTAATGTGAAGAGACTGCCAGTCATCTTTTCCACAAGAGTAGCCCAGCAGTTGCAGCAGCAAGTGTGGGAAGAATGCAAATCTGCACACGCGACCATCGTAACGAAGCAGACGCTACAAAACGCAGAGCAGACGCCGCTCATTTGCATGGGACGTAGCGCTTCCACTGTGCCACCGGATGTGGCTGGTGTCCCTCGACCCGCATGGCGTCGACCTGAGAACGACACAACGCGACGGACTCCCAACTCGTTTTTAATTCGGGGTCACTGCCCCGGAAACTTCCTTAACAAAATGCAGTACAACTCAAGAACAAGTTCAGCTGGAACCAAGGAACTTACAGGTGTAGCATATTGCATCGTTGTAGCAACTGTATTAGATGGAAATGTAATAAATGTACTGCTTCTTCAAACATCTGTATGAATGATCAATGTACTTTTTCAATAATCTTAAAGCCACATTATTTTCAGACACTTAGTATTGAAACTGCACACTTGGAAGAAACGGCCACGGCCCCTGCCCCTGAGTTAAAAAGTATCGCGAGAACTATTTTTTAAATTTCTTTAATTGCCAGTATGGAAACGTTAACTATTGCACAATTAATATAGTGTATTATTTTTCTGTCCCTGGTAACTAGGGGCTTGTTAATTAAATGTAACACTATCATTGAAGTGGGCAAATTCTAGCAAAATTATTTCCAACACTTTATTCATGAAGCTTTGAACACGTTAATTATTCCATCGCCAATAATTTGTTGATGTATTAATAACAAATTTCTTTACAATGTTTTAGCGAACAGTGCATTGGCTACTTAAAATTATTTTTTAAAACAATTTCGTAGGTAATATCGACACGTTTTGTTATCTCGGAAGTGGAAGACTCGGAAGAATTTTTTCACAGAAGTGAAATGTATCAAACACAAGCCTGTTAACGCTCCAAAGCATGCTACTTCCCATCAAAGATTCAAAAGTGCGAGGCAATTTTTACTCGTGGAACAATCTTCCGCACTCCAATTTAAATGCTTAGTGAGAAACAAATTACCACTCAAAAATAAATTAACTTACGTGGTGTACGCCCCAACAATTCCCGAAACTAAAGTTTTTACGTTTCAATTTTCGCCACACGAGGAAAGCGAATTCCAGGTACAAAATCGCCAGCTTTGAAAGGCGCCATACTCGCACGCAGTTGCTAATTTACGCCCCGCAAACGCAAACAATGCGTGTGGAGAGCGGCGAGGCGGAGGTCAACAGCCGGCGGCGGCGGCGGCGGCTGCGTGCAGGGCGAGCGGGCACAGGTGCGAGCGAGCGGACGCCCCGTGGGAAGTGGTGGGGTGGGGGAGGGGGTGGAGGTTGCGTGGGACGATGGGAAAGGAAGCGAAGGGCAGGGCGGGGGCGAGGGCCCGGCCAGACCTTGACCCTGGCCGCTTCCGGTGCCCGCTGCCCCGCCCCGCAGGACGCTCAGCTGGCCTCTGCGCCCGGGCAACCCCCTCCGCTCGAAAAGGGCACCACCGGCTCAGGGCATCAACTGATGTCACTGCAGTGTCTCTGAACGGAAGGTCCTAGGTTCGAGTCCCGGCGGCGGCAGGATTTTTTGACACTAGCCTGTCAGCAAGGTCAAAATCAGTCGCTATCGGGAGAAGAATTCTAGCGGCCGGCTGCTCTGATCGATAGTTTTCAGTGGTTTCTCCGATCAACACCAGGCGAATGCCGGAGCAGTACCCTAAAAAACGGACCACGGACCGCGCGAGATCTCTCCTTCCTCTTCCTTGTCCTAACCTCATCCCTTACACACACACACACACACACACACACACACACTAGTATGCACTACACTACACAAACGCCGGGAGACCAGTCGGGAGTTTAGAGCTTGTCCCGGCTAGGGAGGTGGCCCGCTGGTGGGAGATACCTGATTGAGGGGAAAAACCCCGTTAGTCGACGGTAGGTCGGCGCCGGATTTCGCCATCCAGCGGGAAAAGATCACCGCCACCTCACGAGGAACACACGCACTACACTTACGGGACAAATTGACTCTGTGGATGACGCGCTCGGAATCACGAACAATCAATCAATCTGACCGGAAGGTCTTAGGAATCGAGAACCGACGGTGGCAGAATTTTCTACACTAGACAGCTAGGCCGAGTTCAGCCACTGTTTAGAGGAGAATTCTAGCGGCGAGCTGCACTAATCGGTCCTAACAAATGGATCACGGATCGCGCGCGATCTTTGCTTTCTCTTACTTGTTCTATCATCACCCCTTCCTTACACACACATGCACTGCACTACTACACTTCCCTTCCTTACACACTCTTACCTGCACTGCACTTCTACACTTGTTGGGAGACCAGTCGAGAGATTGGCGCTTGTTCCGTCTGGGGCGGTATCCGCTGGAGGGAGCTGCGAGAACATTTGCAGGGAACATTGACTATTTAATAAAAGTGAAAATGTTTATGTCCGTATTTTGAATAAAAAATAAAATACGAATATAAATGTTTTTACTTGAGCAAGAACATTTTCAGTTCCAGTCCTAGCAGTATACCCTACATTTGAAATATTTTGTTCTTCCCTCATTGAAACGTGTGATCCAGCCCCGACCCACGTACGACTTGCAGGGTTTCCTCCTCTAGGTGCTTCCGCCCAGCGCAACTCCACCTCAGTGTGTGTCTAACAGTATTGTAGTGTACACATGCAACTCCAACATGTGCAATATTGTAGTGCATTTAAGTGTGTGTGTGTGTGTGTGTGTGTGTGTGTGAGAGAGAGAGGAGTAAGAGGAGAGGATGAGATAGAGATGAGCAAGGAAATACCGCGCGCTGTTCGTGGCCCTTATTTCACGGTATTGCTCCGTCATTGACTTGCTACTGATTGATTGATTGATTAGTGATTCTGAGCGCATCAAGTGCTGTGGTCGTTAGTCCCGTAAGTAGAGAGAGCAGGCTTGTTTTGTCGCGGGAGGTGGCAGTAATTTCCCCCGTTGGCTGACGAAATCCGCCAGAATTAGATGCGAGAACATTTGCCATGGGAAATGCAAGCATGGTGGCGCTCTTGCGCTTGGTATCCAACTTCAGCCAACGAGCGTCAGGAAAAATTGTGCGGCACAATATTAGCGGAATTTTAAATGCAGCCCGATACCAAAATTATCACTTTGTTACATGTCATTGAAAGTGATATATGAAGCATTTCTTTTAAATATTGCATCTTTTACACCTTCATCGTGTTATTTTTGGTGGGTTTCCTTTGAAAATTGTCACTTAATGCCACTTTCAAAACGTTTCTCGGTACTTTTCGCTCTCCTTGCAACATGGTGGGCAGCGTACGGTCTGGCTATTCAAACGGGGTGTCAGTGTTGTGGTCACGTGGTCTGTGACGCAAACTGGTGTTGCGCAGAACGAGCAAAAATCGCTGCGCCGAAATAACTCACCCATGTGTTTGCATCATGGGCACGGGAACGGATAGCCATCCAGTCAGACGACCGTCGAGGAAGGCACGGTCGACGAGTACTGCCGCACCCGAAGGAGAAAACTTCATGTCTACGAGGGGCCTTCAAGATGTTAAGGGACTCGTCTACTTAAAAAACAACCTAAAAGTGATTAAAATAAAACAAAAATAAGAGAATGTAGGACGGAAATCTATGTCAGCGCAAATAACACCATCATATTTTCACTCCGAAAATTTTCACTAATAAAATCAATTTGATATTCATACTTTATCAACACAATATGCTTGAAGTCATAAAATTTTATTATATTTATTAATAATTTACTACACTTTTGCATAATTTACAAGATTTGTGCTTTCAAATGTATTTAATTTAATTTTTGGGAATATTTTTTTTCCTTTTTGAGAACGTCATCAAAGTAAGAGCAAAGCAATGCAAATTGCATACTTTCAGCGCATCTGAAGTAATATGAAAATTTATGTCTCCCTCTTTCGTAGCCATAATCGCGCAGCTTTAATCGTTTTAAAACCTTTCCTTCGTGCCTCACTTCCAGGTTCACGTTTGCATTTCGCACGGCCGTGGAACGGTTTCCAATATTTTTTTGCAGACGCTTCTCCAAGGCACTGCCGCGATTATGAGGTCATATATTTTCATTGAAATTCCAATTAAAAAGTTCAATTCGGAGGAAAAGTTCACCACTTTTCCTTCTGCCTCGAGGAAACGCAGCACTTTTCTTTTTTTCTCGAGCTACAGGATCTCAAAAACTTGTTTCTACGCTGCGCTCATAATTCTAAATTTTGCGAGCGATTCCGAAGCACGGAACTCGTAATTCAAACAGCCGACGCACTGGCGTGCGCTATTAGGGGAGTTGTCCGCTGTGTTGTACGAATAGCTCCGAACGATTCAGACTCATTGTGCTTTGCCACACGAAAAGACATGACAAGTCATGCGATGTCGAGCTCGTAAATTTACTGGTGGGAGGGGGAATTTAAGATCCAGGAGAATGAGGTCGGTGATAAAAGTCGATCAACGCATTTGAAACCAATTGGTGCGTTGATTATTACAAATGACTGTGCTAAAAAACACCAAGAAGGACATTCTGAGGAGAAGCTAAATAAAACACAATATAAAGGAAATATATTTTTCTTATCCCTCAGCAGGTCGTAGAAACCTGTAGAATGTTACAAAATGTTCGTCTGCAACTTAATTAGAAGACTTTTTCTTCTTACTTCAGACACTAAGTCATTGAGTGTTATGTTGTTTCATAATATTTGTTAATCTTTCTATTTCAAGCAATGGAAATGTAAATCATAGTTGATTTCCTTACGGAATATCAAAGAAATAATAAATTGTAAGAGTAGGATTCTAGAGGTTAAGAATATTTTTTCGATCGCCAGTGAATCAATATTCGTAATTTAATTATTTTTCAGAATGTTCCTACATTCCGTCCCTAGTTCTTGTCATTAGATTACAGTCTTTCCAAAAAACATCGTGGTCGTCGTAAAAATTAATAGGCGTTATGCGTGTATTCCTGGTCGCATCCGCTTCGAGGCGCAGGCACCTGCAGGCCACTTGCGAAGCGCCTTCTGCGTCCCTCGAGGGGACAAATGTGCGAACGGCGCGAGCGGAAGTGGGAGTGCGTTTCCGCTGGGACGTCTCCGCTGGGACTTCTCCGCTGGGACTTCTCCGCGGGGCGTCCGCGCCGCTCGGGCTGCTCTTCTAAGTCCCGTCCTTTAAGAACGTCAACATTTTGATGCTTAAATTGTATTTTCATTATGTTATCCAATCATGTACTAAATATAGTATAACATGTATATTTTCAGTCGCTAATAACCTTGTCGTTGATGCGACTTTAAATAAAATAAATTTTTAAAAAACACTTTGATGATTTTCCTGCCGCCAGTGGAGCTGACGAGATGGCCATGTATTACATTGCGAGATATAGGCGCCCCAATTCGTTGGCTTTTGGGGCAATAAAAAGGGGGCGGTATTTAAATAACGAACGTAACCTATGGAAGTAGGAGGTGCTTGGACCGGCAACCTAAGGATTACATGCATGCGAATATCAGCATGGGGAATGCCATTGAAAATGGCAAAGTTTAAAAATTCCTCATTCAACTACTGAACAGCGAACTCGCTTTTCATTATTAAATCCCCTTTTTCAAAGAAATTATTAAATTAAAAAAACTCAGGCAACACTAACTACATAGTAAACTTGCAGCCGTCTGCTACTACACCCAAACTCATTCTGTTCGCTATTGCAGCGCAGCTCGTTCTGTCCCGCAAATCATAATGCACGTCTTTCGCTTTACTCCTTGACCGATAGCGCCCCAAATCCGTTTTTCCTTGCTAGTTCTGCGCATCCCCTTCAGCTAATATTAGTGTTCTCTCCCCATTGGCTTGCTTGCTCGCATATCACATTATTTATTCTTTGACATTCGACCTTGTTTTCTGTTTATTATTTATATTGTTTATTCACGGATATACCTCACGTGTACACAAATAAAATTAAACTCTTTATTTTCCACCGTTTTATTACACTGGTCACTTCCCACTCTCCTTCTTTATTTATGTTTTAAATCTTTCGTCAATGTTGACCTCCTTGGTTGTTTCCTAATATACATTCTCTATAGGTTTTTTGTGATTTTTTTGTAAAACCCAGGATAATCCATCACAAATATAAACACTTAAATGATCGACTGCCGACAAAACGTCATGACGTAAAATGTTTGTATTGCACCTTTCTTATTTTCTTCGCGTGATTTGGAGAATCTGATAAGTGTTAGGTAGGAAAATTTCAATGCACAAAGCCCGACTTCAATATATCTAAAATTTAAAAGTCAGTCACAATACAAAATTTGTTTAAACAGTTAACAGTCCGTTTTGGTATAAGCAAAGAGGCCAAGAAAATGAACTGAAAACATCCACTTGAATTTGAATTACGCGTAATAACAAACCTTCGATCCTTTTTCCACCATGGATTTTAAAAATTGTTCGATATGTTGGTTCTACAAACTTATTTATTAGAGCTAATAATATACTATGTATTACATTTTCGCAACTAAAAAAAAAAGATCTTTCGAAGAGAGTCGTACGTCCTAAAAGAAGCCGTTTTGCAGCCTTCGTTGCGGTGTCCGGGGCGACGGCCCGGCACCGGGTTCTGCGCTGAGTTTAGCCACGCGGCAACCGGAAATTACGTCACGGGGCGCGCGGCGCTTCCGGAGTCTTCTCGCGGGCGCCTCTAGTCGCCTCCGCCGCCACCGCCACCGCCACCGCCACCGCCGCCGCCGCCATCGCCGCCTCCGCCACCACCGCCGTCACCACCGCCGCCGCCGCCACCGCCACCGCCACCGCCGCCGCCACCGCCACCGCCACCGCCACCGCCACCGCCACCGCCACCGCCACCGCCACCGCCACCGCCACCGCCACCGCCACCGCCACCGCCACCGCCACCGCCACCGCCACCGCCACCGCCACCGCCACCGCCACCGCCACCGCCACCGCCACCGCCACCGCCACCGCCACCGCCACCGCCACCGCCACCGACACCGCCACCGACACCGCCACCGCCACCGCCACCGCCACCGACACCGCCACCGCCACCGCCACCGCCACCGACACCGCCACCGCCACCGCCACCGCCACCGACACCGCCACCGCCACCGCCACCGCCACCGACACCGACACCGACACCGACACCGACACCGACACCGACACCGACACTGCCACCGCCACCGCCACCGCCGCCGCCACTGCTACCGCCTCCGCCGCCGCCGCCGCTACCGCCGCCGCGCACGTGCTGCGCTGCCTGAGCCTCTCCCCTGGGACGTCCTCCCCGGCGGCGGCGGCGGCGGCGGCTCGCAGCACCTCGCGTTCCGGCAGAGCAACATCCCTCCGCCGCCGCCGTCCGCCACGGGATCACCGACGCCGCCGTTGCATCCCTGCTTCCTGCTCCCATTCTTCCTCTTCTTTCCGTTCACCCAATATTTTACCGCTGCCGCCTTCGGGTTGTGGTAACCTTACCCCAATTTTTCAACTACCACACCCTCCATAACAACTCCGAGACGTGACGATAAGTAAAAAATACACGAACCTAAAAATGTTAAAGCAAAGAAATGTTAAAATCGTATATAATAGAATAGTCTATTTATAGTTCTTTAGTCTTTTTTATATACTCATTCGACTATAACTATAACTATAGTTGCTTTGTTTACACTTGAAGTCTAAAATATGAAATCCTTCTGTCTCTTTGAAGCACACTCCCACTGCCCTCCCTTTTGGTCTCCCCATCTTTCTCTACTTCTCTCTCTGTCCGTTTTGTCTCCGAAATGTTACCGCCTATAAAACTAACGTCACTCAGAGAAATGTTCTTATTTCTCCGTAATCACGCTTGCCACTTATGATATTCCTTTGCTTCTAGCTGTTACTACTCACGTTCTCAAGAAGAATACATTAATTCCATTCATGCCTGACATTGCCTTTAGACGCTTGTACCCCACGATAGATGCTAGTACCCCACGACATATTTACGAAACATTCATTATTTTCGTTGATATTATAGTTCGCTTTCGTCTAACGTCTCGTTATAACACTTAATTACTGTCTTCTTTCTTCCTTCTCAGTTACAACCGATTTTGTCTTAGAGGTTCTACGAACCGTCTTATACCTTCCGGCCAAACTGTCCAATACGAATAAACTGGCTTATGTTCCTCTCTAACATTCAAATTCCAGACCCATCCGCTTTCTCTTTCAATCTTTGCCATCCTCGCTGCCCTACGCCATTTCGGCAGCCCTCGTCATATGCGTTGATTTTATGGCTGTCATTCATCCTCACTTATTTCCATTGTCACGTCAGACTTTTATTTTGGATGGACTTTCAAATCTTCGTGCACAGAGAACGTCTTTCTAGTTAACCTTTGTTTGAGCCTACGAATATTTGAGGTATTGTTATATGCACAAAGTTCTATTGTGAAAAAGAAAATATGTTTGCGAAACAAGAAAAATTGCAGGATGAGCACATTCCCGAGCACACAATTTGCCTATTTCCGCTCTCTAAAATGTTATTCCTAAGGGTAATAACTTTCACGCAAAACTGAAATGAGTGAATGGTCTAGAGTCTTGTTATTAAATGAATATTTTCCTACTTTAACCAATGAAACGTCCTGAAATACGTACATTTACAGGGCTTTAATATTGCACTATTATTGGCTATCTAAAATAGCAGTTTTTATAATTTTTTTAAATGCTACTTTCCTTTAAATATGTTCCTTGCAAGGAAAACCCAAGGAAAAAGAATAGTCTTCCCTGTAAGAAACTACATTCTAATAAAATTAAAAGATTTATATTGATTGAAATAAATACATTTTGTATGTAATATGGTTTTTACTACCTACATTAAAAACAAGACTTCACTTTAATCGCAAAACGTATGTAGACTAAATTTTGTCAATTAAATCAATTTAACTAACAGCCCTTGTGATTGCATTTGCAGCTGCATCTTTAATTTCAGCAAAAGAAGTACGTAGACGGTTTTACGGAGATTGCCATAAAAAGGGAAACATAATTGTGCCGTAATTGGTAGAGATCACTACCTTAATTTTGTGAAACACAGGAAAAATAGAATCTAAAACATACCTACATCGAATTTATCGAGAGCCGGGTGCATCAGTCGTTTTTTTTACTCGTAACTCAGTCACGAAGGAACGTCTGTCAATAACACAAGAACGTTGGAACAAGTTGATAAGTATAAATAATGCGCTTGCGTGTTAAAGAAACATTTCATATTTTAAAAACTGAACATGAATTTCTCGATAAGGATCAAAATTGAGGCAAATTTGTTTACCACAATTTACTACAATCCAAATCACGCAGACAAATACATTTAAGACTGCAATATGTTGGTGTATATAAAATAGATAGTACTGTATTTTACTTTCCGATTCAGAATTTTTCCTAATTTATTTTTCCGATACGAACTTTATTCAACATGATTGTAGTTAATAGTAATTTACGCGCCAAGGGCGTTATAAGAATTCTAATGATCAAGCGGGGATAAAAGACCGGGGGGGGGGGAGTTGTCACCGGAAATCAATAGAACCAGTTAGAGCCTGTGGTACACATAAATGATTTTATTTTTTAGGTAATTTTAATGATTCAGAGTTATTAATTAACTACATGTAAACATAACTAGGTTTGTCTTTTCATATCCCCACCCCACGATAATTCCCATTCATAACTTCCTCTCATAATTCCCTCCATAAGAGAATATGCATCATCATTCAACTGTTTTCATATTTCCCTTGTAACCCCGATCCTCTCGATCCAGGTACGTTATACGAACATTATCGTTACGAACGTTATCGTACAGTGTACTCGTATAAGACCCATTACAAAGGCAATAACAAGCAATAGAGTTTCAATAAAAAATGAAAATACAATGATAATTTTTACGACTTTTTATTCGATACTTTTTATTTGATCTATGTTCTCGATCAAAACCACCTAAGCAACTGACTTCAAAATCTAGAAAGCTCTGCAATAAGAAAATGAACATCCGTTTGCGCTTCAGTCTTCGAGTGCCCCGACCTCGGCCATGCCCGTCGCAAACGCCTCCGCGTCACACAGCGGGAGGAATAAAAAACCGGCTGGAGATCCGAATCTCAGCCGTCCGTCTTGAAAGCGCCGCTTGAGTTACAGCTCCTCGGAAAATGCAAATTGCACAAAAGGCCCAACAAAAAAGCGCTCGCGCGAGCGGCAGGTGTGCTCGCGGGCGTTGGGGGCGCGGCGGGCAGGGGAGGGGAGCGCTGCGGGTAGGAGGGTGGGGAAGGGAATGGGATGCGCGGCGGACGAGGCGCAGGGCAGGGCGGGGACGATGGGTGGGGGAGGGAAAGGGTTGCCCGGCAGACGAGACGCAGGGTAGGGCGGGGACGATGGGTGGGGTCGGGGATCAGCGCGGAGTGGGATACGGTGAGGCGACGGGCATGGGGGCGGGGCGAGGGGTGGAAAGCTAGGAGATGCGGTGAGGGAAAGGCTGGGCGAGGGGATGTAGTGGAGGGGCGAGGGGAAGGGTAGGACGGAGGGGAGGGTGATGAGCGAAGGGCGTGGCCAGTGGCGGAAAGGTGGAAAGAGATGAGTAGCTTAACCGGTCGAGGAACTGGGTAAGGCGGGGGACGGTGGGTTGAGTGCGAAATGGGGTAGGACGCGGGGTGTGGTGAGGTGAGGACTAGAGGGAATAATGAGGAAAGGGGCGCGGTGGTGGGAAAATGGGTGGGGACAAACGAGGTATAGGGCTAAGCGGTACGGGGACGGCGGGAGTTGTGGAAAGTGTCGACGGCATATCGAGAAGCGGAGCGGAGGAAAGAGATGAGTGATGGCGGTGGTGGTGGGGGGGCGAGATGAGCAGTTGGGTGAGGCGGGGCCGGGATGAAGATGGGCGGTGCGGAAAGCGGGGTGTGAGAGGAGGATCCATGGTGAGAGACGTGAGTGCGGTGGAAAGGGATGAGTCGCGGTGGGAGGGTGGGTACAGCAGTTGCGCGAGGTGATGGGCGGGACGTGGGACAGGGAGCGGCGGGAAGCGGGGCGTAAGGTGCGGGGGAGGCGTGGCGAGGGGCGGGCTGAGGGGGGCGGGGCGAAAGGTGAGGACGAGTGCAAAGCGTAGCGTCGAATGATGAGGCGTGGAAGGGCGTGAAGAAGGGGAGGGAGCGAGGGGCGCAGTTCGCTGTGACCGGTGGGAGGGGGAGGGGCAGCGCGGGGAATCGGAGTGTAAGACGAGGAGAAGCCACAGTGAGGGACATGCAAGCGGTGGAAAGGGATGATTGGCGGTGGGAGGGGTGGGTGGAGCAGTTGCGCGAGGTGAGGGACGGGCCGTGGGATGGGGAGCGGCGGGAAGCGGGGCGTAAAAGCGCGGGGGAAGCGTGGCGAGGGGGGGCGGGGCGAAAGGTGAGGACGAGTGCAGAGCGTGGCGTCGCCTGGCGGGCGCGCGGCGCAAATTGGGCAATTACAAGGCGGGCGGGCCGGGGCGCGCGTGCCCGCAGCGGGGACAGCGCCCGGGAGGTTTTGTGCCCGCGGGCGAGGAACGCGCGCGGAAGACGCTCCTGGAAAGAGACAGGAGGCCGTCAAGGAAGCTCCTCGCGTAATAGGCCACGAAACAACGAATCAGAGCTTGCAGTGGAGTGAGAGAGAGCGAGATGGTGGGGACTGGAACGTTGGATGGCAATGCGGAGAGGAATAGAAAGGTGTAATAAAGAAGAGTGTCGTGGGGAGGAGGAGAAGATTGTATGTAGGAAGGTAGAAAGGGCGAGGAAGTAGAAAGACAGCAAGTGAGGCAGGAAATTCTACTGAAGAAGGAGGGAGGGTCACGTCAGAAATCAAGAAGCTACGCTGTGAATATTTCGTAACAAATGGTAATAAATCTCATGACGTAAATAATAAATGAATAACTACGGTAAGATAATAGTGATAGAAAAAGAAGATAAACTACTTACTAAAAAGGGATGCAATGCAATAAAGGCATAGTGAAATAGAACAGCTTGGGGTTAATATGACTGAGAAATGTTGGTAATACGAACGTGTGGTGCAGAGGACAGACGAAGGATATTGCCCTAGCTTAACATTATTTGTTTATAACCAGTGATTTAAAATATTTACTTATTCACTAATCTGGTAAGGTTTTAAAGTTTCAAAACTGATCTAGGTGCACTAAAAACATTTCTTAGTAATCGGTACGTCGAGGTTTCTAAGTTGTTTTATAAGCGAAAATAAGTATTATCAATAAGAATTTAAAAAAATGAAAATAAATATTAATTTAATTTTACAAGAGAGTAAGAAAAATATTTTTTAATAACTTTTATAAATTATCTGCTGAAAATGTTAATGGTCACTCTGTAAAATATATTACGCAAAGTTACTATTTATATACGGTACACTTCCAAATTTCCTTTGTTCCTATTCAAAGAAACAGGAGAGAAATCGCACAACCACAAACTTACAAATATTCATTCATAAGGCAGAATATCAAGAAAATAGTTGACAAGGATTCTCCCTATTTCGTCCCTCCTAAGGCAGATTACGGTTGTCCAAAGCAGACACAGGGCCCTACCTGGCAGACGGTGAGAACAAATGAAATATATGAGAAATGATAAAAGCTTATAAATAGGTAAATATATTATGTAAATTTTTAGGTAAATAAAATGTAAATAATAAATATTTTCCATATTCATAAAAAAGTATTTCCTTTCTTTTCTTTTCATCAATACTTGTTTTCTTTCTTTTCTTCTCATAATAATAAACAAAGATTTTTAGACTACCAATCTATGTTTAGTCACAGCAGGTTCTCATACAGGATTTTTTCCTCTGCGAAATAATGCAATTTTACATTATTTGTATTTGTACAACCTGTAATAATAAATAAATAGTCATAAGAGTTTTAATTACATTTATGAGCTAAATTTATTTATTTTCTTATTCGTTGAAATGAATAAGAGAATAAATAAGTAAAAAAATTAAAAAAAATTCAACAACACAATCAGCAAACATTATTACTTTGAAAATGCTTTGGAATCACATTTGGGGGATGCTGACTCCAGTTGGTAGTCAGCATTATCATTCAAAAAACAAAACACAGATGTAGGAGTCCAGTCCACAAAATTCGAGTCTCTTTTTGTTTCCGAAGTGTCAAGATATTTTTCAACAAAAGTACTAGTACGTACGCACGATGACCACGCCTCCTACTATTTCCGGAAAAAATCCACCAGTGTTTGTTTTTCCTATTGAAGCTCCGCCGCACACCGCATCCTGCTTCCCGTTTCTATTCCAGAGCCTCTACGCCGGAGAAGCTCAAACAATGGAGGCCACTGGCCATCCGCACACCTTGCGCCCTCACGCGACGCGGCGTCGCGCCGCTTCCGGGGCCACGCGCCGCCAACTGCGATCTACGGCGCAGCGCCGAATGTCAAGTGCACGCGATGCGGCGGCTGCTGGCGACCGGCTCGGCCCCATTTTAATTGTTTCCTGTCGCTCGCGCCACGCGATTGACCGCATATCGTTTCCGGGCGCGTCTACTACTACGGTCAGCAGTCCTGTAAGGCGGCGGTCACAAAGGAGACGATTTTGACTGAAATTTTGATCGGCCGACGTCGGATATTTTCGTCGAATGTGTCGGATTCGTTCGAACCTGTGCTGATAAACGGGATTGGTCAATATTAACGACGGCTTCGGATGATCTGTTTAGTTTAGTTCTATAATTGCCACTCGCCCGAAATCAGCTGGAGAGTCAAGGCCATCTGCTCTACCAAGACCATGGTCTCCTACATGATTTCAGTAGTATACCTTCCCTTTGCGGCTTTCACACGCAGCCAATCTTTATAAATGAGGTCTCTAAAGAAAGAGAATTTCACGGAGACGTGACGAATTGCACTTTAACTTTAAAAATATGAAGCATTAGTATAAAACGCGCATCTAAATATTCATGTACATTGCAACCCCCAACGCACGTCAAGATTTTTTAATATATATCGTTGAATAACTCCTAAACGAAGCGTTTCAGGGCCTTAAAAACTAAAATTTTGAGACTCATTGCCTCAAAGAAACGTTCCTCATACCGTAATCTGCACGATGAGATCTCCTTGACCATTCTATTACATTTTTGGCTGGTTCGACGCTTCTCAAATCTACCCCACCTGTACGAGCATAATAATAAATAATAACCTGCTCGATAATAAAGTTAAATAAGAATAGTTTGTCTTGGCAAGGGTGTATTACATTATTATCAATTACTTAGTGACATAGAACTGACCTGATAAGAGTGTCTTGAAGAAAAATATATATTACAAACTTAATTGAAATGGAAATGGAAAATTAAGGAAGAGGGTGGGGTATAGCATGCGATAGTTCTCGTCCGCTAGTCTTCAATATGTGTACAAGATATTGAGCGTGCTTCTGACAAACATTTCAAATACAGAGCCGCGGAATTATAGGAATATTCGGCGATTTCGGGAGCAACATTCGGGTGTTTCTCCGATAAAATAAGTCGCTCGATTTTGCTCGCAGTATTCGGGTAGTAATATTTCCGCCGCATTGTGACCTTGGCCTCAGTGTAGCAAATGTATCGCGGGAGGTGACGGCGTTTCTATCTCGCTGGTGAGATCCGCCACCGTCTCACACGTCGGCATGCGGGGTTTTCCCCCCTCCACGAATTTCTCCAGTGAGGCAACGTCCGTCCAGACAAACTGTAAGCTTGTGACTGGTCTCTCGATACATTTGGCAATGCAGTGCATATCTTTGTGTGTATGTATGTATACGAGGAGTCACGGGGAAAGATCGTGTGCTCACCCAGTAAGTTAAAGTATTACTGCTCCGGCATTCGTGTCGTATTGGTCAGAAAAAAATTCCGAACAAAGTAGCCAACCTCAAGAATTTTCCCCAGACAGTCGTACAATCTGCTAGGTCGGTAGTCTCGACAATCTCGCT
Organism: Acheta domesticus; assembly: GCA_031308135.1. Classification (NCBI taxonomy): domain Eukaryota; kingdom Metazoa; phylum Arthropoda; class Insecta; order Orthoptera; family Gryllidae; genus Acheta; species Acheta domesticus. Next base: position 31,970,195 of record JAHLJT010004567.1, on the reverse strand, counting down.
TGTGGACTAGAAAGCTAAAGCCTCCAAGGATAGGTCGTTTCAGAGGCAACGGCAATGGCGTTCCTGAGCCATGGACGCCAGTGCGCAATGCCAAGTTCACGCGAAGCGGCGACCGATTTTAATTGTTTCCTGTCGCTCTCGCCACACGAGGTTGGCTTCAGCTGCGCCCTGTCTCGTCCCTCCCCCTCCTCCCCTCTCTCATCGCCCTCCTCCTCCCACTCCGTATCCCGCGTGGTCGCTCGAAACGGGCAGTGGAAGCCGCAGTTAAAATAATTAGAAATTTTTGAACAACAAACAACTTTTTTCATTCAGTGGATTGCGCGCATGCGAGCAGAAATGTTCACGAAGCGCGAAGAGAAATTACGGATTTTTTACTGAATGGTGTTCGAATGTCGATTTTGATCCATTCTCTCCACGATAAAGTTGTGTTTATATGACAGTATAAGTGTGCAAAAAACTTGTTGACTTATTTACATCGCACTGAATAGTATATTCTTCAGATAAAAGTGTTTTATGTAAGAAAAATTGTTATATCACAGAACGAACAAATAATGTAAAAAACTATTGTTTATGAAATAAATTTCACATAATTTCAGGCTTAATTTCGGTATTTTACTTACCCATTGTTAAAAATCATAGAGACTGGCTAATAATGATATCGTGAAAATGATAATGAAGAAAATGACATAAAAAAGAAATACGAGACCTGAAGGTAATAGGAAATTATTGGCTCTTTCTAGGAGGAAACAAATCATCTAGAGATAATGTAGGTAGCGCAGCTACTCAAATTTTCTGTGAATTAGTTTGCATTTTATAACAATGAACATTGCACAGTTCAGGGTATTTGTATAAATTCCACCATTGCGCGATGACGCGACCAACTTCACAGTTTGGTCACTTTAATCCTTGCAGAGTGCATAGAATGAAGTTAAATTTAATATTCATAGCGCAAACTAAAATACCCTACGGGAAACCACTGAAACATTTTCGATCGGGAGAGTACGGAATAAGCATAAATTCCTCTCGCGGATTTTGCACTACTCATTGTTTGAACAATTTCTCCCTGATCCCTTAAATCCAGTTTCAATCCACAAAGAATTTCGTTCGCGCCGTACGCTCCCGCCCCGGAGTGTGTGTGTGTGTGTGGATGAGTGTGCGTGTGTGCGGCAGCTGTAGCGCAGGTGCGAGCAGGGCCGCCAGGTGGCAGGCGGGGCGCGTCCGCCCCCATCGGCTCCGCTGGACCGGCGCCGTCACCGTCGCCGCCGCCTCCACCGCCTCCGCGTGCGGGGCGGGTCGATACTGCGGCACGCCATGGCCCCTCACGCACGCACACGCGCGCGCACGCACGCGCGTGCACGCCTTGGCCGCCGGGTCACGCGCGCCCGCGCGACCCGTGAACGCGCGGCTTCTGGAACATTCGTCTGGCACCGACGTCCGGAGCGGAGGCTGCGGCGGATACGGAGCTTGCGGTGGCGGGGGTTGGGGGGCGGGGGAGGGGGGCGGGCGCTCGGATGTTGTGGCGCGCGAAGCAAATCGGATTTGGTGGCACAGGTGGTGCGAGCGATCGCTCAGGGACAATAGACGCTGAGTTAGGAGACAAGTGACCAAATCTGAGAGCCCTTGCGAACCATGATTTATTGATTGCGATTCCGGGCGCGTCAACTGCCTAGTCCCTTAAGTGTAGGTCATGTTGCCGTTTTTTTTATTCTTCGGGAGGTGGTGGTGATCTTTTCCCGCTGGATGGCGAGATCCGGCGCTGACCTGCCATCGGCTAGCGGGGTTTTCACCAACCAGGTATCTCTCACCATCGCTGCAACCGACACAATCTCAAAGCTCCCGATCAGTCTCACGGCACGTGTGGTAGTGTAGTGCATGTTAGTGTAAATGTAAGTGAGGGGTGAGGATAGGACAAGAGAGAGGAAGGGAAGATTGCGTGCAGTCCGTGGCCCGTTTGTTAGGGTAGAGCTCCGGCATTCGCCTGATGTTGATAGGAGAATCCATGGAATCAATCAGAGAATTACCAATCAGAGCAGCCGGCCGATAGAATTTTCCTCTAGACTAAACGAGACGCAACTGTAATCGACTGAATTCGACCTAACTGACAAGCTAGTGTGGAAAATTCTGCCATCGTCGGGACTCGAACCTAGGACTTCTCAGCATTGCAGTGGCACCAGTTGATGCCTTGAGCTACCTCTCCCGGTCGGCCTTGTGAACGAGACGGTAGGAGGATGAGAGGAGAAAAAACAGACACAATTACATTGCTTGCTTGGGCGGGAATCACGAGATGTAGAATGTGTGAAGTGTGGGAATACGTTTTTGTGTGCAAGGTGAGGGTTGCGTGAAATGGATTAGGGGTAGGATAAGAGATAATAATAGATAAGAAGGGAAGGCGTAGGTGTTGTGTTGGGGTAAGCCATAAAGACAGTCGGCGAATAGCTATGAGAGTCATCGGGCATTTAAAAAGAAAGTTTAAGAGGTAGGAGAAATTAGAGATGATGAGGGGAGATGGAAGATCTGATGGGATTGAATGCATTAGAAAATTAATATCTGGAGTGTGTAAGGAGTCTGACACGCGTGTAAATTGCAATAGCAAGTCGTGACATTACAACGCGTTGGAGAGATTGACAGGGGCAGCGGCCGCAAGGGAATGATTAGGAAGCCAGTGCTACTGGAAAAGAGAACAAAATCTCTGCAGAGATGTGTGCGAGGATGATGGCAGCTCGCACGATGTGCAGTAAAACAGCAGGCAGAGGACAAAGTGAAATTAGGAAAAAGTAATACGAAGGGAGAGAAGCGGGGGAAGCGGCTGGATAGCGCGGACGGAAAGAGGAGAGAGACGAAGTGGTGCGTGAGGGAGAGGTAGGATGGGAGAGCGCAGCGCTTAGTAGCGGGCAGGACGCAATCGGTGGGGAGGAGGGGTGCGTGCAGGGGGTGCATATGCGTGCGCGGGGGTGAGGGCGTGTGTTTGGGAAGAGGGCGGGGGTGGGAGGCGCGCGAGACGAGTCAGCACTCGCCGTAATGAAAGGCCCTCCGCGCCGCGCGCCCGCCCGCCCGGCCTCGCACTTCGTCACCGCCGGCTGCCGCTGTGAGTTACGCGCTCCAGATTATCTGCGCGCCGCCCCGCGCCGCCCCGCCCCACCCGCCCATCCCTGCCCCCCGCCCCTCCCCGCTCCACCCGCCCCTCCCCGCTCCGCCCCGCCCCGCGCCACCCACCCCACAGCGGCCGCGCGCTCGGCCCCGCCTTTTCCACGCCTCTCCGCCCAATTGTAAACGATTCCAAACTTAAATTATTGCTCGTATCCGTATTTTATACCCCACGGACTTTCTGCACCGTTTTCAAAAGTACTGTAATGGGTGCATTTACCTCCTACCTGTTGAATTTTGTATTACTGGGCTCTCTAATGATTCTTTAAAAACGAATGGTGCTACAACAGCACATGTTTTCTTCTATTATTTTTAACGGTTAAGTTGGATCCTAATAATACTTCACCTATGTCTTCAAAAACACTTTCAATGAAGTGCGAGAGATTGGAAAAAAATACGTACCTTTAATTTTTGAAAATTCACAAGTTTTAATGACGATGGTTCTTGACTCAAAGAATTCAATCTAATGTGCAAAATCCAAAAGATTTAAATTTATAATATGGAGTACGTTTGAGACATTCTTTAACTATTTATGGATCATTAATAGGAGTTTGCTCAAAATTACGCGAAAACTTTTTATATTTTGAGAAACGTTGTACGTGAAATGAGGTAAAGTCTAATTCTGATCAGATTTAATTAAAATCGGGTCTGTGCGATTTATATGAGCGTACTTTCCTCTATTCGAGCCACGAATTTAAAGAAAAACTTTGAAACCTCTTTTGAGAAAATTTTGAAAATGTTCTAGGGGCATGGAATGTCTCCCCCAAAATAAAAGAGCAATTTACAATTTGCTGGGCTTTGAATAGGGCCGGGTATCGGAGAACTGGGCGGTGGTCAGGACTATCGATTCTAGAGAAAATACTGTGAATTGTTTTAGACGCTAGAATTGAATACAGACGGACGGATGGACATGGAGAAAAAACATTTCCGATATCTGGGAATTTTTAGAATTTGTATTTCGACAAAATCTGGGCGTCGATGTTTGAAGTAATACAATACTTTTATATTCTAGGTACATAAAGTGACAGTAATAAGAATTAAAGGGGGAATGCTGGAATTATACGTGATCGGAATGTTTAATTAGATTGGCGCTGGCAAATTGTCGAACATACCAGTAACTGTTGGGGCGAGCACTGATAAAACATATATCACAGAGGGGAGAAAATGAAAATTTCGAACGAAAGAAAACAAAACCAATAATTCATTTGGGTTTATTCGAAAGAACACCAAACAAATATCTAACTCCATAACAGTATGCACAATTCGAAATAATAACTAATTTATCAAAACACTGTGTATAACTATGCATTTAACCATTTTCATATCTTCAAGAAATGAGGATGAAAATTAATTGTATTAAAAAATAATTTTTGTGTCATATTAACGTCAGTAATCACACTGATATCAACCAATAAATTAATCTCTAGAATTTTCTTGGTTTGTCAACATTGGCCTTAATATTACCTGTGCTACTATTGGTGTATTGTTCAAAGTGTGCTTCTCCTTTTGCTCCAACTCGTCATGGAGGCTTTCAGCGGGGTGTTCTCGGCGCTTACCGGCTGAGTTTAGTATAGACCCTGCCACTCTGTCCGAGAGGTCCTAGGATTTGATTCTCGACGATTCTATTTGCTGGTTAGCAGATGAGACGGAAGCTTCGGTTCCCTTCGGGGATTTATATATGAATGTATTTAACGTCGAAAACACTTAAAATCTGTGCTGAATAGCCCCTTAATGACTAAGGTTTCTGCGAAGCTGATGTACAAACTTGCATATAAGTCAATGTACGTATGTATGTCGTTTGGTGCAATAGGTATGAAGCCTGGGCCTACCAACGGCGTTCCGGCCTTGCGGCCATCGGTTACATGTGGTTAGCACATAGACATGCCTACGCCGTATTTTGGTTTTCTCAACCTGAGAAGTGAGCTTTCTCGTCATACAGCAAGATATTTTGGGACATTTCAAGCACATCGCACACTATTATTTTTCCCGACCGGGAATCGATCCCGGAGTCACGTCTTGGAAAGCGAGAATGCTGAACAATGAATTATCCGTGAGGGCATATAAGTCTCCACTGGATTTAAGTAACATATTACACTAAAATAACAATATTTTAATAATCTTGGTTGTCCGGGTGACGCCGTGTCGAAGGCTGTGTTGCCGACCTTTCGACCATCTTATCGTGGTCTTCCTCAGCTGACTCACTGAGGAAGACCACGATAAGATGGTCGAAACGTCGGTAACACAGCCTTTGACGCGGTGCCACCTGGACACCCTAGATCGTTCACATGACTCCGGCTGCGGAAGCCTACGACTTCAATAATATTTGAAGTTATTTTAATGCTAATAACTCATTTTGACAAAAACTGTGGGATAGCCCCTTGTTCTGCTGAACCCCTCCTTGTCTGCTCCCAGTGTTACGCGCGTCTAGGAAGCAATTACGGGAGGCGGGGGTGAAAGGGAGGGGAGCTATGGAACAGATTACGCAATTACGACCAGTCGATGGAAGAAGGTGCTGCGTGGCCACGGCGAGCAGATGGCGCTCGTGATTAATTTAACAAGCGCTGCACTCAAAATGCCCTCCCTGCCTGATGCGATCTGCCTCGCTGTGTACTTTAATGGGCGAATTAGGAACGTACACTTTCCTCGTAGGTCTGGGTATCCTAAGTATTCGACAGTGTAATCAAAGCGACACTTAATTTTGTTGAACGAAAATGAAATTAGTCAATAGGCTTCGTGAACGACATTGAATTTGAAACTGGTAGGTTTGTGCTTACTTCTCACTGTCTAGAAGAAACTTCCAGTTCTAGTTCATGGAAAGGAATATAAAACAAATAACCTTGAGACAATAATAAATTGTGCATTTCGGATGAAATTGAGACTCTAGTGTTTTTCGATGCCCCGTAGATGTATCTCGATGTTGGGTTTGTATTTAAAGATTCTAATGTGTAGAATGCAATATATAAACCATTACTTTCTTTTTTCTCAGAACTTATGTATTGTGGCATAGCACGTTATTGTTCCAAGGTAATCAATTGTAAGTACCAAAACGGTGGCCAAACATATATTGTTACTAGAGTACATCATTCTGAACAATAAAAATGTTTTTAAGAAAGAAACAGAATAGAAAATAAGTAAAATACAATAAGTAATAAAAATATTATACACAAAATGGGGAATCGCGAAGGATACTTCGAAAAAATACATTGTATATGCATTGGCCAATGATTAGTTTATATCATCTTTGGCAATCTTCGTTTTGTTTAAATGTTTCACCAATCTCTAATAGATTTTACAAATGCTAATAAACAATTTTTGATTGATATTTTAAAACATTTTCCTTTGATTATCTGCTATATAAGTCTCATTTATTAAATGTTTTATTAATAACTGAGATCAACGATTTTATCAGAAAACAAAAACATTGCTAACTAGCAAAGGAGTAACAGTTACACATTTATAAATGTATCTATGCATTTATTTAGCATTTGAGAGTCAGATGAATCCGACTTTTGCCAGCTAGCAGTGTTCCTAAGCTTGGGCCCTGTTTTTGATTTAATTTTCACACCTTAGGATGTGGGAGACATGTAGCGATCATGACAAACTCCCATCACCTACGTAGCTTATTTGGCCCTTATTTGGCCTGGCTCAGCTTTCTTTCTTCACACAACTGCAGACACTGAGGCGATTTGAATTACAAAGAGAGCTTTATTTCGACCTCAGCCAAAACTGTGACAGTTGGGAATCGGCTATTTATATATTTAAATGTTTTTGTCTCTACTAAATTTTAATCCAAATTATGAGTGGATTCCAATCAAATGGTGTAATTGAATCTATAAAAACCGCTTGACAAAAAAAATTCAGTTTCATGTTTAGTTTCCTCATTTGTTGTCAGATTTTTAAATTTATTTATAAAATGTCAGATTTTAATGTCTTATCATAACAATTTAGCTAACGTCATTTAGTTATTTTTAGACCATTCTGCGACTGTATCGTTTTGAAACCTCTTTCCATCCAAAGAAATGGCTTTTAGGGAAATTATTTCGAACTAAGGGCAATCAAACCACAGATGTAATTAGTATGCACAGTGGTTCATAATTAATGTTACTAACTTCTAGGGCATATGGGAGTCGTTCCCATTTGGCCTATGGACATATGGGAAATCTCTTATAACGAAGTTACATTCGGACATTTTTTGACCGCGGGTATTAATTGGTTGTTAATTCATTTTGCACTGTTTTTGGTGGGTACACGAACCCTCAGGGGACAGCCTCCCCATTGGCAATGACTGTATTAAGTTTTTGTCTCTGTTGTTCACCTCGCATTTATCAAACCCTACGAAATACATCGAGAATTATTTTAGTCGAAACTGAACAAGGTAAAATGTCTATAACCTACCAGTCAGAATCGCACAGTCAAACATCTATGTAGGTAATTCTATTGTTTGCTATATTGTTTGCTACATAAACTTTCTACATAAAATAAGATACATTCTAAATACAGATAAGGAAAATTTATAGTGACTTTTTAAATGCCTATTTAACATTTTTAAATGCCTATTTTAATTAGTAAGTGCCAATTTTACATTTAAAATGCCTATTTTGCACACCTATTTCTACAGTTTTTCGTGCCTATAAATCCGCAGCTTAGTTCTAAACCATCCGGTACCGATGGCAAGGGCGATGGCAAAAGACGACAACACAGGCGTATTTGACGTCGCTCGCGGCCGGATTTTCACCGCAGGGAACGCGGAATGACGCGCGCGCGACAGTCCTGGCGCGGAGCACAGCGGCAGCAGCGCGACGCGCGAAGCTGTACAGAACGCGCGCCCTGCTCTGCCCCCGGCACCGCACGCCCCCGCGACTCACGCGCCCGCCTGCGCTTCGCGTTGCTCTGCGCGAGACACCAACGCACACCACTGCTATCAGTCGACGCCGTCACACTCGCTGTCAACGTCGTCAACCATAAAGACATCGGGAGACGCCGTTGGCGACACCAACACAGTCCATGTCGACGGTTCCGTAGTCGTTGTTGCGTATTTTATCAGTCGACATCATTGGTGACATCACCATCGTCGTGGACGTCAATACTGTTGTTAATGTCGTCGTCGTTGTTTGGTGGTGATGGTGATGGCATTCACTACCGTCACAGTCGATTTTATTTTCAGCACTGCTGTGGTCACACCAGAGGCGTATCTAGGTATTCAGGCGCCCATGGCAAGCATCGAATTTGCGCCCCTGTCAGGATACTTCAATTTAAGGTTCTTGTAATTTACTTTAGCCAAAATACTGTAAATAGCGCCCCTTGTGAGTGGCGCCCATGGCACGTGCCATGTCTGCCATACCGTAGATACGCCTCTGGGTCACACTATAACGGTACAGCGGGTTGGCTTTTGAGCTTCTAAAGCCCTTCACTCGAGATAACACGTTCTTCTTCCATTTTTAGTGAATATATAATATACCTTGTAATAGAAAAATGTAATATAATGATACCTTGTAATAAAAATACAATAATTATTGACAAATTGTTGTAAATCAAAATTTAAAAATGATAAAATGTATGTCAAGAAAAAGGAAATTAAAAATAATTATTGACGAAAAAATATTTCGTATTTTCTCGCCAAGAAACGGGTAAGTTAATGTTTCACCCATTGTACTACCGATAACTGGCACCCAGGTGCTGATCAGTACATTAATGCCACTTTCACAGGGACAATTCGCACATACAAGACACGCAGGTCCTTGATGTCAGCTGACTAGGGCTTAATTATGCTAAGCACTATGTAAAATGAATAATCGCGAGCGAAGGACAATCGTTCGGTGCGTACGAAAGATATTCGGACGCGAATGCCAGCTACTGAGGTTTTCTACCTGAGACGAAACCTTAACAAACGTGTCAAATTCATGGAAATGTCTGGTACAATACTGTACAAAGTTTGTCTGTTTTCTGAATGGAAATAACTCGTGTGTTTAAAAACTAGTCCCATAAAATACAGTAATCTACATTGAATATGATGTTGGTCCTAAATTCAACTAAGCATTTGAGTAAGAGCTCGTTGCCCTCACCTTCATTATCAAATAATTCGTAAGCACTCATTAAAATTAATGTTTTACTTTTGATAATTGATGTAAGAGAAGGGGAATCTGGGCATTTCCCCAATTCACCCCTCACCTTACGATTCAAAAGGAAGTTTCTGCACGTTACACTACTATTGAAAAGTATATCGAAAGGGGGCATCCATAAATTACGTAACGCTAAAGGGGGAGAGAGAGGGGGGTCTGAGGCAGCGTTACGCTGCGTTACGTAGAGAGAGGGAAGTGAGTTACAAGGGGGAGGGGGGTATTAAAAATACTCGAAATTTACGTTACGCAATTTATAGACGGCCCCTAAGCGAATGCATTAACATTTATAAATACACGTTTATGTGTATAAAAAACTAACAAAAAAAATAAAGAATTAAAGCCAAATAAAAAAAAGATACGAAATAAAAATTGAAACGAAGGGTACAACCTAAGTTTCGTCCCATGCACATATACTTGCTCTAATTACTCTGGTTTTCTAGAAAGCACACAAATATTTTAAAAAGATTTTTTGAAATTCTCATTGAAAATGCTTAAAACTTTTCAAAAATTCTACGCCTTATCAGTCAGCTCTTACCGAAAGCATCAATGTCGTCAGCGAGGGGCCTCTGCTTCAGCGTTCACTGTCGGCTTCGGCCTGGCGCCAACGCCGCGCCGCTCGCTCGCTCGCTCCGGAAGCATCGAGCCGCCGTTCGTGACTGCAGTCGCGTGGACATTCGCGACGTCTCGTGCCTCAGCCGCAGTTCGTATCGTGACCGAGGAACTATGCGTACATTTCGAAGACCGCTTCGAGCAATTCAGCATTCCGAGACGGTTTCTTCGCGAAGCGACTTACGAATTTCGAGAACTACGAGTCCGCAGAGATGGTACTGGTAATGGACGTAATGTAGTGGTGGCACATCGCGGTTCCTTCTGCGAAATGTAATTTCGTAACCGCCAGCCCGCGTTTTCATTTCTCATGACATTTCATTAAAGCGAACTAAAATTTCATTTAGAAGTATATTTGTTGTCAACATCGGGTTTAAATTGTAATTAAAATTGAGACATTATTCTCCAGTACATTTTGCAATAATGACTTTCATTTTTACAAATACTTAACAATCAATGAATTTAAGAACTGAGGTTCTGATTTCATAACAGAAGACGAGTGCATATTAGTGGATTACACGAAACTTTCTGATTCAGGAAATAAAATCAATTATAAGAGATTTGGAAAAAAAATTGACAAGTTCTGCCTTTAAAAATGGTATTTAGTTCTATCGATTTTAATGCTTTCCAATGACACGATATTTCGTCGTGTGTATGAACCATTTTCAAATATTATTTTAGCCCCCGATTCTGTTTTGTACTTACCCTCTTTTCGGGAAGTGACTACCGCAGTACTCCTGCACTACTCCAAGTAAAATCATCAATCAACTTACCTGCAAAAGAAATAATATTATTAGATTACACGCTGAAGCAAACACTAGAACTTATATAACAAAAAATGAAGGCAAAGAAATAGAATTTCAATCCTTTTTCGAAACTAATTATTTGCAACTATAAGGAAAGTATTGCACGAAGTGTTAAATTCTTAACCATACAAAATGTTGGATTCCATTTATTCCACGATAGATTGATAATTAGGTGATTCCGAAAAGTTCTTCAAGTTAGGCACTGAAGTTCCGATTTCTGCTTTTCATACTTCGTAATGAATGTCAAAGGAACACTTTTGTGAAGTAAGCAAGTATGATTTAAACTTTTAGTCAAAATTGTAAAACATCAAAATTCTAAAAATAGTACTAATCTTTCTTCTTTGACAACCATCCTAATGCACTTGTTAAATGGAAACACAATGGAATGAACAAGCTTCCGCACAATGTCAATATATAAATGTTGAAGTAAGTCGTCGTAACTCAAAAGAGAAATGTCATTATCCAGGCGCAAAGCTGGATGGGGCTCAAAATGCCTGAGAAAAAAAACAAACAATGAATTGAAGAATCAAACATCCACCAATAACAATTTTTCTCAAACGATTATATCGACGAACAAATTTTACAGCTTTCAAGGGGACGAAACCTGCTCTCCTACATGTGCCTCATTACAACACTAAAAGACGATCATCGTCGGCAATGTGAATTGCAGTCGATCAAAAGTCACTCAATTTTTTTCTCCACGCTTTTCACAGCTCTCCCTCGACCATTCGTAAACAAACGAAAATCGCGCGTTCCGCTTCGCTTCGCTTCGGCAGAGGGCGGGCAATGTGCTAATCGAAAGAGCGCAACTTGTTTCCGAAAGGCGTGGGCGGGGTGGCCGAGGGCGGGCGGAGGAGGTCGAGAGCGGGAGGGGGCGGGCAGGAGCGGGTAAGGGGCGGGCAGGAGCGGGCAAGAGGAGGAAGGGTGGGACAGGGGCGGGCAGGGACGGGCAGTGGCGGGCAGTGGCGGGCAGGGGTGGGCAGTGGCGGGCAGGGGCGGGCAGGAGCGGGCAGGAGCGGGCAAAGGGCGGGTAGGAGAGGGCAAGGGGCGGGTAGGGGCGGGCAAGGGGAGGTTAGGGGGCAGGGGCCGGTATGGGGGTAGGGACGGGCAGGGGCGGGCAGGAGCGGGCAGGAGCAAGCAGGAACGAGCAGGAGCGGGTGGGTGCGAGCAGGAGCGGTTGGGGGCGAGCGGGACGGCAGAAGGCGGGTGAGGGCAGGACCGGGGATGGGGCTTGGGGCAGGGTGGGAGGGGGCGAGGGCGGGCGGGAAAGCCGTATATTTCGGCCTACACTGAAAGGAGGGTGGGCGCGCGCCAGGCTCATGGGGAGGGCTGGACAGGGAGAAAGAGAAAACGCCGCCGAAATTGACGCAGGCTGTAGCGGCTACGCAGCCGTTGAATTCTGCGCCTCGGCGGTATGAAGTTTCCCGAACGTCACTGCTGCGTCCGATACAGCAAGAATTATCACTTAGTTTACGTAGACGGAATGGGCAGACCGAATTTCAGATAGCCACAGCTTCGACACTAGTACTCTTCACAAGTTTTAAAATTTCCTTCTGGAATTTTGCTCTTTCTGAACAACAGACTCCGAATACGATTGCTGCTTGTTTACTTAGAATTTTCAATGGAGGAGTATAGTTTTTCTCAATTTTTGACAACACAAGAGAGTAAATTTCCAATTGGGGATTATATAGAACGAATTCTCCTGGTGAATATTTCTTGTTATTTTTTGGCAGGTTTTTTTGCTTATAGCACAGCTCTAGCCTAGCGTAAGAGTACGAATCTATTGACGATTGTAATATTCGCCAAAGAACTAAAATATTTCATTAATGTGAATCTTAGAAAGTAAATCATAGCTTGGAACGCAGAACGAACACTAGAAACCAAGTAAATGCTCTTCCTAAGGTGCTTTATTATTTGTTATTTCTTTTTTCCCTTAAGATATCGAGTTGTTTTTGTAGTGTAACTTCCAGAAATGCGGAATATAGAAAACACATGGTGGTAGTGTATAAATATATTATTTTTAAATGACAAGAAAGAGGTGTAAATTACAATAGATTTAAATTTTTTCTTCAAATTGGTTTGGAAAAAACGACAGACCAATAAAAGTGTTTACCTAACATAGTCACTGAATGCTAATCATACAATTAAATGTTACCAATTTAATTTTGATATTATCAATCCTTCAAAACTAAACACCACTATTTTTATTGACCAATCACATACTAGGTGGCATTATTTTCGTGAGTTTCTCGATATCCCAATGGCCCATGGAACAAGTGCTCTCTACATCGTAAATCAGTTTCTGAAAAGCAAGTCCTCCTCCCCTTTGAAAGTGAAATCCTAACCCGGCTAGGGGCATTTCCATGTTTTCAACTGCAAGCGAACAGCTACGAAAGAGAAAAGAAATTGAATTAAGTTCGTCTACCACTGCTTCTCTCTTAAAATTCTCTTCACTCTTTAAGACTGCGCTTGAAACTCCCGCATTTCCCCACTTCTTTTTCTCTGGAAGTAAACTTTTCTGCTCGTGGAGCTGTTCCACACTGCAAAGCGATTTAGCTAGAAATCTTTTCCGCTGCTTTCTGACTGAAGAGTAAGACAGTTCGCTTTTCGACTGGAAAGAATCGATTTCGTTCATGTGAATTCAGACGAGACCTTACAGTGCTTTCTTAATGGCATGAACATTTTGAAACGGATTTCAAAAGCATTCTCTCAATGAATCAATCAATGAAGTACGAGTAGATTGTCAATCTTCAGTTAAAAATAAGGTTATTACACTTAAAAATCAAAAGAGATGAAATTATTTATACGTATTGAACACTGGTGTTTTATCAATACTTTACAAACAGTGAGCAACGCAAAAACTAATGTGTTTTTTTTCATTGCTTTGTGTTCACACCTCGCTATTAAATATTAGGTCGATAAATAGCAAGATTAAAAAATAGATTTACGTCGTTACGCCGTCAGTGGAGAGGCGTTCTCAAAGTTATTTTTCTTTTTGTAAAACTTGTATTTTTAGATGTTGCAGTTAACATTTTACTTTGCAAGATTTACCTGTTCATCAGAAAGCAATTCTGACATCCTGTTCTTAGAAATGTAAATGGACGATATTTTGCAAACTAAATTATTCATTAAAATCAATATTTTTACCATAGGTCTTGCTAAGGTTCTCTACGTTAATAAATATAAGCAATTACGCTATTCTCAAAAACAACAACAACAACAACAGAAAATCCTCATTGTACTATCTATCGAAAAATAGTATTTTTAATCGTATTGTAGACATTTTATTTCCTGTTTATCATTTTAGATGCAGATGTATAATTTAAGGTGATGAGAAAATATATTTAATGAATAGACAAAAAGACGGAATTAATTACAATGCATAGCACAGGATAACGTAGACTATCCTTCGTAACTTCAAACTTGTTCAAAAGTGTGGAATAGGGATAACTGTTGAAACAATAAAATGTTGACAAGATCTACTGGTTACAATACTCCATTGTGGACAGTTGGTAAACAAGGAAACGACGTCGTTGCCAGAAACAACCACACTGCGCGAAGAAGAAGACAAGTGAAAGTTGGTAAGTCATGTTGAGTTAAAACGAATAACGCGGTCATTTCTTTCACACCGAGATCAGAGAGCCTGATTTGCAGCAGGGGGAAATTGCATGAAGCCATAGAAAGCGCAAGGAATTAAGAGGATCAGAGCGACTAAGGAACTGCACTTTGTTGAAAAAGTATTGATGTGAAGAACGATGGCGAGAGGTAAGTGGAATGACTACGGTAAGCAGAGGTTCTGAAACCATTTTGGACCGGAGAAGGTGGCTGAGGGTATAAACTGAAGGAGATATAGGGCCTCCTACTGGGAAGTCCTGGGAGTTCGAGTCCCGTCAGTGGCAGGATTTTCGACTCTAGAAATATAGCTGAGTCGTGCTCTGTCGCTGTCTGGAGGAGAATTCTAACGTCCGGCTGCTCTGATCGGTAGTTTGAGGAAGTTTCTCCGATCAATGCCAGGCAAATGCCGGAGCAGTATCCTATCAAACGGGCCACGGATCGCGTGCAATCTTTCCTTCCCATTCCTTGACCTATCCTCACTTGCATTTCCATGCACTACACTACCACACATGGTGGGAGACTGGTCGAGAGCTTAGAGCTTGTTCCGGCTGGGGTGGTGCCCCGCAGGTGGGAGATACCTGATTAGGAAATCCCCGCTAGCCGACGGTAGGCCGCCATCCAGAGTCGCATGACCATCGCAACTCCCAATGAAAAAACATGCACTTTACTTACATCTTAGTAGTTGGCATGCCCAGAATCACTAGTAATCAGTCAAACAATCAAACCAGTTTGCCACGCAGCACACACTTTTCTCATGCAGAAATTTGCAGCACACCTGTATTGTAGAAGCAGATCTGTCTGCGTTAGAAATTGAAACATGTGGTTATTTAAAAAAAAAAAACCTAAGCGACTTTCTTTTGTGAGTGAAGGATGTTTGCTGCATTATCTCTAACGTATTTTATTACTCATTTTGTGTAAAAGTAAACACGCCCATATTTTCCATTAAATTGCTACAATACACTAATTACAGTCAGATTATGTTTAATAGACTTAGTTGTAATATAATTGCGCAGTCCTAGAAACTCAACGTTTAATTTATTTTGCCTCTCATCAAATGCATTTCTCGGCACATTGTGGCGCCTCGACACATTCTTTGGGAACCACGGGACTACAGCCACGGATCTGGAGTCCGGGGAAACAGGAAATAGTGATTCAAATAGAGGTAAGAGGTGAGTGTGGTGCGTTGTTTAATTAATTTTAATTAACCTTTTATATCCCGAATTCATAAGTTGCTGACTACCTTAGTTTGTTGCCTTGCAAAAAATTTAAGCATACAGGATCGTCAGAGCCTAAAACTATTCTAACATTTCGTTTTATAGTCATCCTATCGCTTCAAGGAGAAACAAAGGCCATTTGATTCATCCACGAGAAAAACCTGCCGTTCCCCACTAACCTATTCCCACGCCGAAGCGATGTGGGTACGCGGTCGATGCCGCAAGGGGCGGGGCGGGGCGGGGCGGGGCGGGGTGCGAGGCACGTGATGACGCGGGGCTGAGCGAGGGGGCCTGGGGGGGGGGGAGGCGGCCGGAAGCTGCGCGAGGCGGCGCGCGCTGGGATTTAGATTAATGAAGCGCGCGGCGGCGGAGGCTGTGCGCGCACGATATCGAGCGCCGGAGGAATCTATCCCCGGGGACGCAACGCATTACTCACGCGGCCCGCGCCGCCCGCGCCGCGCGCCTGCTGGGTGGTTCGCACCCCTCTCTGCATAACCGCTTGCGTGCGACCCACCCTACGGCTCACCCCTACCCCTTGCCTGCCATGCCGGTTGCCCGCCTTGCCGGTTGCCCTCCTTGCCGGTTGCCCTCCTTGCCGGTTGCCCGCCTTTCCGGTGGCCCGCCTTTCCGGTCGCCCGCCTTTCCGGTCGCCCGCCTTGCCGGTCGCCCGCCTTGCCGGTCGCCCGCCTTGCCGGTCGCCCGCCTTGCCGGTCGCCCGCCTTGCCGGTCGCCCGCCTTGCCGATTGCCCGCCTTGCCGGTTGCCCGCCTAGCCGGTTGCCCACCTCGCCGGTTGCCTACCTTGCCGCTTGCCAGTGTCCACCCACCCGCTTTGTCATTCCCGTTGTAGCTCACTCCCTTGTCGCTTAACCACTTTAATTCTCAATTTGTTCCCGATAAGTCCTTTGAGAGCAAGTTCCATGACTTTATTATCCACCTGTGATTCAAGTCTTCCTCCTTGTTTGTCGCATTCTCGCTTGCCTTATCCCTCGTCTTTTCATTCCCTTTGCCCTTTCTTTCCGACCTCTCATTTTCCCTCTCTGAGTTCACGACGGCCTTCCGGTTCTCCTTCTCTTCTACCACGTTCTCGTCTGCCTCGTCCGTCTTTTTGCTATTTGTCATCCTCGTACTTCCTCAACTTTTCTTTTTGTACTCGCATGTGGCCATTGTGTACCTCATTAATTTCCATATCAAGCACAGTTCACATCATCCATCATCACATATCCTGTACTTTCCGTTCTCCTGTCACATTCTTCTCTTGTATTCTACCTCTGCACCTGTTCCTCGCATCTCGGCCCCCAGGCTCGATCCACCCCCACGGCCGCCTAAACCATTGTCTCCAAACACCCCAGGGGCTTCTGTCGACCGCTGTCACATGTCACACGGAGCGGCAGGTGACGTTCGCTGGTCCATTCTCTCGGCCCCTCCGCCCGCCACTAAACCCATCATCGTCTCCCGCTGAGATTTGCGTCGCCGCTC
The DNA here is from genome assembly GCA_031308135.1 of Acheta domesticus. Classification (NCBI taxonomy): domain Eukaryota; kingdom Metazoa; phylum Arthropoda; class Insecta; order Orthoptera; family Gryllidae; genus Acheta; species Acheta domesticus. The sequence goes on along the minus strand of JAHLJT010004567.1, from coordinate 31,953,214 downwards.
GACCTCGTTCATTTCTGCCAAAACGCCTCGTGACGCTTTGCTTATCTTTCTCTTATATCCCATTCCTCATGGGTCTTACTTTGTTACATTTAGGTATAACATTGACATTTTTATACAAAAATTCTAAAAAGTTGAATGTTTTATGAACAATTATTTGTATGTTGACCTTGGTTATTTGATGATTGGACTGTATTTTCTAATATTTTCTTTAGAGCTTATTGTTTTTGGTATCGACTCAATAAAATATGGAGCTATCAATTTGCAAATTATATAATGCACAACTTAATTGTTACATGCATATGATAATTTCGTCTTAAAAGATCAATAGCCGACATGCCGATTAAGTATTCAAGGAAGATAAAAACTCCAAAATAGTGAATTATCTTGGGTCATTGCCAACAAAAATGATAAATTCATAGAGGGTAGATATATCAAGACCCCACGGAGACGGATTTTCGACACTAGTTACATAACTGGGACGAATTCAAGCATTGTTTGAAGAAAAATCAAGGGCTCAACAGCTCGGATCGGTAGTTTTCGGTGGTTTCTCCGATCTACAGTAGGCGAATACTGGAGTAGCAAGCTCCGAGAGATAACTTTCCTTCCTTGATCTTCATACTCACACCCAAGCGATGTACTCCCACTCAAGTCGAGAGTTTAGATCTTTATCCGCGTTGAGCTTGTGACCGCAGGGGAGGGGTGATATCTGGATAATATATAATAAACTAAATATAAGATATCACTAATTATCAGGATATAACATGTACTACACTAACGAGACTAATTAACCAAAACTTTGACACACCCAAAATCATTATTCAATTATAAAAGCTATTCAGGGCGATAAAACTGCTTGTGTAACGTCTCGTGTGTATCGACCGCCTTTGATTCACTGATTGATTGTCTCCGAGAATATTAACTTATAGTTCCGCTAGTGTAAAGAATGTTTTATCTCGGGAGATGGCAATGATTTCTTCCCTGCTGAATGGAGAGATCTGGCGGCAACCATGACAGCTAGCGGAGAATTTCTCGCCAGGTATCTCCTCCAGTGAGGCAGCGCCCAAGCCGGAACAAACTGTAAACTGCCGGCTGCTCTCCAGAGATGTGAGATAGGCTCGTAAAAATCAGTGTGTGATTGCATAAGAAGGGGACAAAGAGGAAGACGCACGGTTCGTAGCCAGTTTGTTAGCGCATTGCCTAGCATTCGTGTGGTATTGATCGGAGAAATTACGCAAAAGGATTAGAGCAGCCTGCCGCTAGGATTCTCTTCAAGACAGAAACTGAATGGGCCACTGTCTAGCTAATATCTACAATCCGCCAACGTTTGTAGGACAGCCAACAGTAGGATCTCTCGGTCAGAGAACTCCCTCCTGCAGAGACAGCGACGCAGCTAGCTCTGAGCTAAATCATCCGGACGGCCTGTGGCAATACTTTGTAGACAATACAGGACACTTTGAACCTTTCTCATACTTTTAATGGGAGACAACGGCCCCGTGGCCGAGATCGCTAAGCCAGTAGTGCCGTAGTGACCTTGGACCGTGGGGTTGCGGGTTCGACTCCCGCCTTAGGGCATGGTTGTATGTGTTCGTCTTTTCCCCCTCTATCATCACCATATCGTTTCATCCTCATACCATAACATTACATCCAATAGTAGTCGCTAATGACCCAGTAGTTGATGCGACCTTAAAAAAACACGGCACAACAGCGAACCTACTGGCGTGACCTGGAAAAATCTCTAATTCAAATTTCAATACATAACATTCGAATCACTCTGCGAAAAACATACACAATAACTTTCGAATCACTCTGCCAAACGTGTGTAAACATAATGGTAATCAAAAAATCTTTGAAACTTATACACTTCGTATTTGATATCGCAATGGTCATGACAGGTCGAGTCGCTAGCTTCAAGGGTCTCCCGTTATATCACCGAGTGCCCTGTATTGCCTCTATGGTATTTGCCTGTGGTGAGCTGAGTCGCCGTCCCCCCGCGGCGTGGCGCAGCCCTGGCGGCGGGTGGGCGCGGAGGGAGCGGCGGGGGCTGTGACGCACGCGTGCGCACGCTGAGGCGGGGGGGGAGGGGGAGACGCGCGGGCGGCGCTGCATCTGGCAGCGGATGGGATTAGAACTGGTCGATGCGCGCGATCGTCGCCGGCGCGGCCGCGTGGTCTCCAGGGCACCTGCCCGCGCCGCGCCGCGCTGCGATGACAGCTTTTCCCCCCGCTCATCCGAAAGTATACCTTCGTCCTGGCCAGTGGAAGAGCAGCTCCAAAATTCACCTCCCGGCTACCTCGATGCGGCACCAAAGAAGAGCGGCACCAAAACTAACCTTCCGGTTACTGCGATGACAGCAATGGCGACGCTAATGTCCCTGCAGCATCTTTTATACGGAGGTCCTAGGGATCGTCCGCCTGCCTGGCCCGTGGAAGAGCGGCTCCAAAACTCACCTCCCGGCTACTGCGATGACTCAATGGCGACACTAATGTCCCAGCCGCATCTTTTATACGGAGGTCCTAGGGATCGAGAGCGGACGTTGGAGATTTTTCGATGCCAGGACGTAGCTGGGACTAATTCAACCGGTCTAGAGGAGAATGATGACAGCTTCACCCGCCCAACCGAAAGTACACCTTCGTTCGCCCGCCTGCCCCGTGGAAGAGCGGCTCCCAAAACTTACCTTCAGGCTACTGACATCAATGGTTACATTAATGTCCCTGCTGCATCTTTTATCCGGAGGTCCTAGGGCGCGAGACCGAACGATGGCGGTTTTTTATACTAGTACGTAGCTGAGTCGAACCGCCGCAGCGCTGTTTGGTGGTGGATTCTAGCGGACGGCTACTATGATCAGTAGATTTCTATCATTATCAGGTTCTATAATCAGTACCAGGTATTGGTAAAATTGGTTCAGGGTATCAACTGATGTCAATCTAGTGCCTCTGTCAGAAAGGTCCGAGGGTTCGAGTACTGATGGTGTCAGGATTTTCGACACTACCTAGACATTTAGGTCGAATGCAGCCGCTGTTTGGAGGGGAATTCCAGCTGCCGGCAGCTCTGATCGGTAGTTTTCATTTTTTTTTTCGATCACCACCCGGCGGATGCCGGAGCAGAACTCTAACAAACGGGCCAAGCACGACCTTTCCTTCCTCTTACAAAACTCTCTTCCGTCCTTTACTCACTCCTTACTTACACACACTTACACTCACATACACTCACATACACTAAACTACCACACTTGTCGGAAGACCAGTCGGGAGCTTGTCCCGGTTCGGACGGTGCCCCGCCGGTTAGGGGAAAATCGGCGTAGTATCGGCGCCGGATTTCGTCAACCAGCGGAGGAAGATTACCGCCACCTCCCGCGACAAAACATACCGACTCTACTTATGGGACTAACGACCACAGCATTTGATGCGCCCAGAATCACTTATCAATTAGTAGCAATTCAGTACATCAATCAGTAGCATATCAGTATATATCACTCATCAATCAGTAGTGCAGCAGTACCGTGAAATATGGGTCACGGACCGTGCGCGCTCCGTGACCCACCCTCTCCAATTCCACACACACGTACACACTTACAAGCACTACAGTATTACGCTTGTTAGGATCCAGTCTCCAGTTTAGGACTTGCAGAGGTGGAGTTGCGCTGGAGAAGGAAAGCCTGCAAGCCGACACGTGCCTGGGTCGATCGGGGCTGGATCACACGTTTCAGTGAGGAAAGAACAAAATATTTTAAATGTAGGGGTTATTACGAGCACTGGTACATATGAAAGTTCATTGTGAACTTTCATTATGAAATGGAAAGGAAAAGTGATGAAAGCTAAAGAAGACTGAACAAGAACGATCACATGTAATATTCAACTGTAAGAAGCAAAATTAGTTTGTGATACGTAATTAAATAAATTAACTTTTATTCACGGAATATAAAGGTTTTAATCGATCTACTAGTTAATCAATTTTTTAATGTCTCATTGATTTATGTTCTACTCTCGCAATTAAAATCCCATTTATATAACAATTTACTTTGTAGATTTCTCATACAATGAAATATTATTAATGTACCATTCGAAATTCAAAATCTTTTGTGGTACATGTACATCCAAAACGCATTGCTATTACTCAATATTAAATTAACTGCTTTAGAAAAATGCTTGAGAATGTTACTTGAATAGTTCAATTTAATTTAAAAATTCATTTTGCTGAGATGTCGAAGAAAGTAATTTTCTCATTGTTTATTTAAGAAAATTTTATATTTTTTTCTACTTCTCAAAACGCGAAATCATTTGGAGTGACATATGTCGTGGCCTCAAAGATCACTAGCACAAACTCATTTATATGTGCCAAACTGAAAGCAATATATTTTACTGCGCTCTGAAATATTTCACTTAAAGGAACAGGTGAAGTTTTCGTCTTAAAAGAAGGGAAGGTTGAATGCACGAAAGTTAACCTTGTCTGCCTGTGCAAGAGATGAGAAAGGATTGTACAATAATCTAGCCGTAAAAGTGAATGAAAATAGAAAAAAATAGGAAATATTGATATTTTATTGGTCGAAATCAAACGAAACAACTCAGTTAATTTATTACCAAAGCAAACACTACATAAAACAATTTGGTCATAAATCTCAGCCGCGTGTCAAATATTTATACGTCTTCTCTCTGGAAAAGAACAATTGGTTTTATACCTTGCCTTCTCACAATAGATATTCAATGGAGTGGCTAAGACAATTCGTAAAATAAGATATAAAGAAAAGTGTACATTCGTTGTTTTAAAACAGTTGCCCAAAAATTCGTAAAAGATGATATAACGATAACTGTACATTTGTTTAAAAACATTTGCTAAAAATATGCTAAAATTATGGATATCTAATACTTAAAACGTTTAATAATGAATAAATTAGTCGTATAAGTTGCAGAAAAATTCTTCAGTGGCATACATTTGATAGAAATAGATCACCGAAGAACCAACTGTGAAAAAAAGGCGTTCTCAGAATAACGTCTCCTTTCAACCACCGTGCCGGAGACGCACTTCAGAAAAATTACCGAACAATAAAAAAAAAGAACATTCGGAGCCCGAAGACTTCAATTTGTCATAAAAGAAGACGAAGAACATAAAACCGTTAAGCCTCCGAAACGAGAATGAATTCCTACCACGCATTACGCGACGCCGTGGCTTACCCGAGAGAGCAGGGCATATTCTTTCTTTCGAGCAGAGCTCATAATCCGGGTCTGGCAGCCATAACTTTCCTGCGCCGAGCCCCGCGGCTCGCCGACGGAAACATTCGCGAAAAATCGGGGAGGGGCGGGGCAGGGGTGGGGAGGGACGGGGTAGAGCGGCGTGAAAAATCGCGGGCGAAGTCGCTGGGAAAAATTGGCGGGCGAGGGGCGAAAAATCAGCGCGGTCGGCGCGAAAAAAAGAACGCGCGAGCGGAGGAGCACTTGGGAGGAAGACGTCCTCATCTGTAGCAAACGACTCGGGGGGTGGGGGTGGGGGAAACGTCTGATGGAGAAGGGTCATACAGGTGAAAAATATCCCCACTGGTGATACTTAATCTCCTCCTATGAAGCATTCTTTGAATGTTCTACGTGGGTGTTCTAGCAAGTAGTAATAAGGTGAGCGTTACTTTTATGTCGGTGCTGTTTCGTTTCGTAATTAAAATGCTTCTTTCTAGCAGAGAAGGAATTAATATTCAAGATATAACGGTAAACGAATATATTATAACTCTTGAATTACAGACATAGGATTAATACATTAATCGTCAGGAGAAGTTTCCCAGTCTGTCTGTCACTAACTCAGCTTATTATTTTCTTGATATTATTCTCCCCGGAAACACGTCGTCTTAGCACTTCTCGTGGACGTGTCTCCACAACAGCCCGTCGATTCTTTGGATGGACCTGTCGCCACAAGCCGACAAGAATGTTTAATATTTTGTTAACAAATTCTCTGAAAACTAGTAGATTTAATACCCACCCAGTTTTGAATGTTCTACATGGGTGAACTAGCACTTTAGTGAGAGTAGAAATGAATATTTATTATCTTATAAACAGTTTTATACAACCATTATGATTGTCTGTAAGTTTACTTGACAAAGCGTCCATATTTCTAGTTTTAAAACAATCAATTTTTTGTTCTGTAAAGAAGTGTTACACAAGATTGTTACTGAAGTTCTTTAGTTGGGTTAGTTGCTAGAAAGATTCAATTTGCCAAAAGAAAGATTACTGATGATATGGTTTCCCTTGGTATCCAGACGAGTTCATTACAAACCCATTCAAGTAATTTCGTAGATTATTTATGCGATATAAACGTAGTAAAATGAAATAAAAAGATTATAATTTGCTTTTAAAAACATTTTTGTTACTGTCTCAAAAAACAAAGACAAAAAACTGATTGTCATCAAGCTGGAAATTTTGTTAACTAATAGATTGTGTGTGTTGAAAACAAATAGATTTAATACCTAGCTGTTGGAAAACAAAAAATAAGAAAGCGTAATTTGTGATGATAATTGAACATGAAACATACGGGGAAACCAAATCATCAGTAATCTTTCTTTTGGCAAATTGAATCTTTCTAGCGACTAACCCAACTAATGAACTTCAGTAACAATCTTGTGTTACACTTCCTTACATAACTCAGCACAGAAGGAATTTGCCATGGAAGAAATAAAACAGACTAAAAGGGCCTTCAAGGTTAAAGAAAAGTAACAATTTTAAGTTTTATGAACGAGGAAGGTAAGAAAAACTAACAAGAAAATGGTTATTGATTCGAGAGGTAAAAGTGGCATTTTAGTTTGCGAGAAGGAAATCCTGCGACATGAGATCGAAAGGCCGAATGGCGAGCGCAGTGCTGAATCACTTTTACTGCGTGTGTCGTACACTAATTTTTGACAGATTTACTGTTCTTTAATTTTATTTTAATTCAAGTGTACAAATCACTTAATTATGTACCATGATAATTAACATCAATAGTAGCGGACGCAAAGTTATTTCGTTTTCTTTGTTCCATTCACAATTTTATCCGAACATTTGAGCATCGTCTCACTTTTAGCACTGGCGCTAAAAATTGATCGTTTAGTGCGATTTTAATGCAATACGTAACGCGATTTTAATGCAAAAAGTAACAGATTTTACTAGCGAGTGACTAAAACATGTTAAGGAATATTTATTTCAAAAGAAAGAAAATGAAGCTTCAAAGAACAAGAAACTTTAGCAGCTAGACGTATAAGATGCAATTTTTGTGGCTTATTCTTCTTTACGAAAATAGATTTAGTTTGTTTTTATGACATTTATCGATAGCAGTGTGTCACCTAACGTTAACCCGACGAAAACCCACAGTTCACTCTCAATAAAGTGAATGTGAGGATTCTCAATGCCAAAAAAGTAGAGAAGGACATTGATGTAACACACAATTTTCCCAAAACGTTGTATCTATTATTCTTTGCATTTCTGTCCAAAAGCTAACGCCCCTGTGGGGCAAATATCTTTTAGAGGACATGGAAATTCATTTCAAATTCACCAACATTTGGGGAACTTTTGGAACCGGTCCTTGCCATCTCTTGAATATTATCTCTCGTACGCATTTATATATTTTTCCAAAAGGAAATCCCTTTTAAACGTGAGTGATGGAATTGGGAGTTGACTCAACACCCGTTTCACAAATGTTCTTTCTTCTTTAGATAATCTGATTTTACGATTTCTATGTCGAAAATCCTTTCATTTCAGTATCATTTCACAGACGCATAACTAAAATGTACTCTCAATCTAGCAAATCTCTCTTTTCATCTGAAAAGTAAATTATTTAGTATTTGTACGTTGCAAAATATTCACTCCAAATAAATCCAGAAATACAAGAATTGGATCAAGGCAATGAATCATAAGTTGAGAAAATATTACATCATTAAGCACAGCTTAATGATTTGCAAACAACTCGCGAAATGGAATATCTGTGAATACTGGGTCATTGCGCAAGGACTGTTTGAGATCGCCTGTATTCGAGAGATACACCGGCTGTATTCGAGAGCTCAGTGGCAACATGGTTTTCTCTGCAGGATCGTTGACTAAGGAGTCCTAGGGTTCAAGACTCCACAATGATGATTTGTGCGACTAGATAAATAGCTAGATCGAATTCATCCGCTGTCTGCAGGAGAGTTCTAGGGTCCGGCTGCTCTGTTGTGTTGTTTTCTGGCAATACTTCGCCAATACCAGTGCAGTTCCGTAACCAACGGCGAACGGACTGCCTTGTCCTAACCTCTCATCACACACATTCATACGCACATTCATACGCACATACATACGCACATACATACGCACATACATACGCACACACATTCATACGCACATACGCACATTCATACGCACATGGAGTAACTACATTTCCACGCAAGTCGGGGGACTAGTCGGGAGCTTAAGAGTTTTTCCCTGCCGGAGTAGACTCGCGCTGGAGGGGGAAATCCCTCGCAAGTCGATGTATTAGTCGATGCCGGATCTCATCATTCAGCAGGGGAGGGTGAACGCTACTAAAATATTTACTATACGAACGAGACTAATGACCATAGCAGCTGACGTGCCCGAAAACAGTCAGTCAATAGACCTTATGAGAACGCCTACATTGGATTGATGGAATGGTGATTCCGGGCGCATCAACTGGTTAGGTCATGAGTCTCGTGAGTATAGCCCATTTTTTTTATGGACAAAGTCTCCCTCATGTGTGGTAATGTACATGTAGGGGTAAGTAAGTGTAAGTAAGGAGTGAGGATAGGACAAGGTAGAGGAAGGAAAGATGGCCCGTTTGTCACGGTCCTATTCCTACATTAGCCTGGTGATGATCGGAGAAATCACGGAAAACAATCGATCAGAGCAGCTGGGCACTAGAATTCTCTTCCGTTTAGCGATTGAATTCGACGTTAGCGATCCGGGTAGTCGCGATCGCTAAGTCAGTAGTGTCGTGGAGATCTCGGGCCGAAGGATCGTGGGTTAGAATCGCGCCTCGGACATGATTATTTGTGTTTCATGATTGTGCGTGTTGTCTATGTGTAATGTGCTTGTGTGTCCCCTGGGATTGGCATCAGGAAGGGCATCCGGTGGTAAAAAATCATCGCCAAATCAGTATAAAAATGGAGTGTGTAGAAAATTAATAAAAATTAGCCCCTCCCCATTAGCGCCGACCCTGTAGAAACTGGAAATGCAAGGAAGAAAAAAAATATATTGTAGCTAGGGTCGGAAATCCTGCCAAGGTCAGGGCTCGTATCCCAGTACCTCTCGGTCAGAGACATTGCAGGTAACGCCTTGAGCCAGCAAAGCTGCTACCTACATTAGAGAGCGGCGCCGCGTGGACCATTTGCGAACTGGGCAGTGAGCCAGGTGAGGCCCAGCCGCGCATACCATCCCTGCGGGCAATTAGGCGCAACCCCCACCCAGCGTTTGTTAGGGTGCTGCTCCGGTATTTGCCTGTTATGGATCGGAGAAACCATGGAAAACCTCCGATCATAACATTTTGGAGCTAGAATTCTCTTCCAGTCAGCGGCTGAATTCGTCCTATGTATAGTGTCAAAAATAGTGCCACCTACGGGACTCAGACCATAGAACCACCCGGTCAGAGGCACTGCTGGTAACGCCTTGAGCCAGCAAAGCTGGTGCCAACATTAGAGAGCGGCGCTGCATGGACCATTTGCGGGGCATTCCGTGCCTGCGAGCCGTCAGGCGCAACCGCCACCCAACGTTTGGGAGGGTACTGCTCCGGCATTCGCCTGGATTGAATCGGAGAAATCACAGAAAACTACCGATTAGAGCAACCGAGCGCTAGAATTCTCCTTCAGACAACGGCTGCATTCGACCTAGCTAATGACGTAGAGTCAAAATACCGTCGGGTCTCGGACCATAGGACCTCCCAGTCAGAGGCACTGCAGGTAACACCTTTAGCCAGCTAAACCGGTGCCTACATTGGAGAGCGGCGCCGCGCAGATCATTTGCGAGCCAGGGCGGCGCGGCGGGGCAGGCGAGGGCAGGATGCGCAGGCCATGCCTGCGGGCCGTTAGGCGCAACCGCCACCCAGCGTTTGTTAGGGTACTACTCCGGCAATCGCCTGGTATGGATTGGAGATACCACAGAAAACTACCGATCAGGGCAACGAGACGCTAGAATTCTCCTCCAGACAGCGGCTGGATACGACCTAGGCATCTAATGTCTAAAACCCTGCCAACATCGGAACTCTTAACTCTAGGACTTCCTGGTCCGAGGCACTGCAGTGGCATGAGTTAACGCCCTAAGCCATCCCAGCCGGTGCCAACATTAAGGCTGCTCCACACATTCGCTATTCGGCCGAAGCGAGCAACCGCTCCCCGAATCCCGAGAAGTGTGGATGGGTCGCTTGCTATTTGCCGAATGATGAACATTCGTGTTCGTCCTACCCGCCGCGTGTCTGTCTTTTGGACACATCAAAGGGAGCGAACATTCGCCGAACACATCCGCTGGTGGGGATCGGGCGAGCAGTAGCTCGCTGCTCGGTGAATGCCAAACGTGTGGAGCCACCTTTAGAGAGCGGCGCCGCGTGGACCATTTGCGGCGCAGGGTCGGGGGCGCATGCCGTGCCTGCGAGCCGTTAGGCGCGACCGCCACCCAACCACCCGACCGAATCCGCCGCCGCGCCGACTCACCTGTGGCGCTGTCGAGCGGCGGCGCCGGCGGCGTTCCACTCGGCGAAGTCGCTTCCACTCGCGGGACCTTAATCGACTGCACCGAGAGATGCCATGATAGTTGCATTTATCTACTTGAGGAAAAGTGGCCGGCCCGGGAAGACTTTCCCCATATCCGCCTCGCTGCCGCTGCATGAAAGTGGCCCACCCCGCCGTTCGCAGTTTCCACCTGTTGAAACTTTGGTTCCGAGAGCCAAGTTGTCTGGCAAACTTGCAGAACGGTCTGTTGAGGCGTCCTCCTGAAAATGTCCCTTTTTATTTTATAGTCTCTTCTTTTACCGCAGTTACTTCACGGATTTTGTCTGGTAAATCGTACCTTTCAATTTCGAAGTTTGGATATTGTGCTTTCGCATGACGTCTGATTAAATACAGTTGTTACTCTCTATTTATAGTTATTTCTCTGCTTTCTGCGACACGTATTCTTATATGAACTGTTTAAATTTCGTCTGTTACTATCAAAACAAGACATACAACGAAATTAAATGTTCTAATTAACGACATGGACACGTAATAAACCCTCCTTATTCGATACATTAAAGTCGTATAAAAATTAAAAAAACGGATTTCATATCTTAAATCATCTAACTAATTATTTTTCGCCTTGATTAATTATTGATTGATTAATTAATTAATTATTGTGGCTGAGAATAAATATGCAAGAAAATAATTACCAGTATTGTGAGGTTTTCTCAAACATTTCACCTGCAATATTTTTCATCTTCATAAACTTTTCAGATACCAGAAAATCACGAACACTTCCATTAAAAAATCCTGTTTCAGAACAGAAGTGGTTGGCGGACGTTGTGAGCGTCAGGAGCGTGGAGCGAGAAGACGTGCGAGACAACAGGAACGAGATTGTCGATAGCGCGACGGCGCGGCGCCGTGAGAGTAGTTGGAGGGTGGGTGTGGGGTTTCGAGGGGAAGGGCGTGCGGAGAGCGCGAGTCGCAAAGATCTGTGGGCGTGGTACGTGGGATGTAGGGTTCGGGGAATTTGCGGCGAGCGAGGGAGGTATGCGAGCTAGGGAGGCAGGCTAAGCTCATTATTCTCGTAAGTGCAGTGCATGTTTCACCCCCCTTGGCGCTGAGAGCTCGTCCCGGCTAGGGCGGTGCCCAGCTGGTGGGAGATACCTGGTTTTATGAAATATATATTTTATGAAATAGCATACTAGTGTATCGTGACTTATAAAATTACGATAACGGTTTTCTCGAGTTGTAATTTCTTTTTAAATTTTTTACTATTTTCCTCCCATCAGTCCCATCATCGGGCCCGTTGTCATGCGGGGCCTCAGGCGATTGCCCGGTCTGCCCATACCCAGCACCAGCACTATAGTGCGATTTTTGTAACTTTGCCCCTCAAGGCCCGTCTTCACAATGATATTTCGCGTCTTTCTCAGTCGCGTCGCTAGATTTCGCATGATCGCGACCGTATCAAGCACAGTTTGCGATCATGCGACCTCTAGCGGCAGGACCGAGAAAGACGCGAAATGCCGTGTGATGTTCCATCGTGGCCATAAGGGCTTGAGGGGCAGAGTTAAAAAAATCGCACTATATATGTTAGTGAGATATTGGGGAGGGGCGTTTTGGGAGAGGATCGTCTCCGGATCTGAAGCAGAGGAGCGGAATACGAAACGGGTGGGATGGGTGAGTCATAGATGAACTATGGTTAAAGCCTCCATTGTGTTCCATCGTGGCCATAGGGGCTTGAGAGGCAGAGTTAGAAAAATCGCCCTATAGATGTGGGAGAAAGCAGGGCTGGCAGAAGGGGCGAGGGCCAGGGCTGGTGCCCGGCGTCCCACGTGTCTTCCCCAACCCATCGGAGCAGGAAGTCGCGGAGCGGGACCGCGCTGAACACGGACTTCATTTAGCAGGAGTGCCCGTCGCCGCGTTTTAATCGCCTCGTCTGCAAAGGCTACGGCCAGGGAAGCGGTGGTGAGGCAGCAGCGGAGGCGGGGAGGGCGTCAGCTGAGCCGTTGGGCAACGGCCGTCGCGCTGGCGACAACGGGACACGAACTGTCGAGAGAGATAATGAACTGGTACAAGAAAAACATGGACGAAGCGGAATGCTAAAAAGTGGTGACTTTCATGATGAAGATGATAATGCTTGTGGTGAGCATACTGACAATTGTTCTGAATGTAACGTACAACACGAATGCAGCAGTTGATTCCTTATAACACTCTGTGTTTTCCGTATGTAATTCCATAAAAGTTTGTATTCTAAGTTTTGAAGAAAAGCCTCAAATTTTCTACCATTTTGTAAAGTTGAATCTTTGTTAATCAAGAGTCAAAATGATTTTGGCGTTTAGTATTATTTTTGTTAATTTTTGAGTACTAAGTATATCATAATATTGGACAATGGGTTAGACATTTTAACAAATAATACTACAGAACATTGCAAGGCATATTGTGCCAAAAAGAAAGAACCAACAATAACAACAAAACTGAATGCATGAGGACTCCGCTTCAGAACGAGGGTTATCACCATCTATTTTTCAAAACCTCACACTAGGTCAAAACTATGTTCCTATTCCTCGAATCCGATTACGTTTTCCGAAAGATTTTTTCCCTCCTCACTAAACTTATTTTATTTCTATATTCAGTTGTCATAATTATTTTTCAATTACAAAATTAAAGTTTGTGATGGCACTTTTCTTAAATTATCGGCAATAATTACCTATCAATTAAATCTTGGAATCTTGTCTCTACGTTATGTAATATTATATTCAACTCACTGAAAATTTCTACTGCAATTGAACAGGTAGCAAATAAATATAAAAAAAAGTAGAACGTGTGGTGTCAGTTGTGGCATGTTCAACGCTCGCCACTGAAACAAAACTATTAAAAAATTCACAGCATAAACAATTCACTAGTGTCAAGGCGACAAACAAGTCCTCCCGTTCGCTGACACACGCCTATCATCCACCCACCCACACACCCACACACCCACCCACCCACACACACACACACACATATGCTCGCGTCATTTATTGAGCGCCTTCCGTGCCTCGAGGTCGTTCTCGCTCGACGAAACAGAGCAGCCCGTCAGGACGTCGGAGGCAATCGGCCGGCGACGCGATAAGAGGCACTTGACTCGGGAGGACTCCAGGGCCAGGGCGCCGCGACGCGCCGCGACGGCTGGGCGCGACGCGTGTCGCCCATCGCCCCACGCCCATCGCCCATCGCCCATTTGCCGTCGCCCGCGGGTCGCTGGCACCCAGCGCGGCGCCGCGCCGCGCCGCCCCCGCCGGTCAATTTGCTAATGACCTCGGCCGTGGGAGGTCGTGGGTGAGGGTGGCGGTGGCGGGTGCCGGATGGCTCGCGCCGCCTGGTACCCGCGCGCTGTCGCCGTCTTTTGTTCGCAGTCGTCGCGTTCCTCACTGCTCGCCGCTCCCCGCCGCTCCGCGCCGCGTCCTGCTCTCCGCCGCGTGCGGATGGAGGATATTTATGTCGCAGTGCCGCGCTCCCGGCGCGCCTCGCCAGCTCGTAGGCGTGGCAAAAAGACATCGATGTTTTTAAAACATCGATATTTTCGAGCAGAAGCATCGATATTATAACATGGATGTTTTGCTTTCGATGTTCTCTTCAGATTGATGCATTTGTCCACAAACATCGATGTTTTTTAAAAAAATCTCATGATATAAATAAAATTACCAGTATCAATTTTATTTTTGGATTGATCGCAATCAACAGTCATTGACAATTGTCACTGTTGTCGATCTCCAGACGGCACAAAACCGTTTGGTATTTGCAACCTCTATCCCGTTTTGTTACCTTTTTTTATTATTTTGTACGTGGTAACATCGTTAAACTGCAATTTATACCTGGACTACGTAGAACATTGATTAGAAAATGAAGATGGCAGTCAAATTTAAGGCAGAATATACTTTCACTGTTAAGTTTCATATTAGAGAAAGGACATTTTACTTCGAAATGTTTCATCATATTTAAAACATCGATATTTCAAACATCGATGTTTGTTGTCGATGTTTTCATCGACATCCTTTTGTTGACGAATCTAAGTATCGATGTATCGATGTTAATCCTTTTGTTGAATCAAAGTATCGATGTATCGATGATTAGCTAAAATTTGCCCTCACTACCCGCCCGCCGTCCACGCCGCGCTGCCACCGCAGATGCTCGGCTCCCTTCTGCCGGCTCGGACTGCTCAGAGGCAGTTCTGCCTTTCTTTCCGCAGCGTTGGTGACCGGGAGAAAATTCTTGAAATATTAAGTAATTAGAGCACAACATTTGATTGTATGTTTTTTCTAAAAAGCACATGCTGCATTAACTCAATGGCTACATGCCTTGGCGACATCGCCGTCCGCGAGGTCCTAGTTTTCATGTCCGGAGGATGCAGCGTTTTCAACACTGGTTTCATACCTGGGTCAAATTCAACCACAGTCTGGAGGAAGTTTGTAGCGGTCGGCGGCTGTGATGGGCTGTTTTCCGGTTTTCTACCATCAGTACAAGCTAATGTCGGAGAAGTACTCGGATAAACGGGCCAAGTGACCTCGCGTAATCTTTGCATCCTTAACAATTCCCACTCATCTCCCTTTACACACAAGCACTCCCACATAGTACATGTACTTCACTACCATAAATACAGGAAACTTAGAGCTTGTCCTGAGGCGGTGTCCTGTTTGGCGAGACACCTGGAGTGGGGAAATTAAACCGACGCGCATGTTCCCTTTAATGCTCTATCGGCCCCGCTTTTTGACTGTTAATCTTCACAATATTAGTTGCAGAATTTGTTGTCGGAATATTTTCAGAACATCGTTTCTTTCAATGCAGTTTCGTTTCTTTCTACCCTTTTTTCTGTTTCTGTTCTGAATTTAAGTACCTTTGAATTTTACAAGTAACATATTCGTATCACAAAGGTGATTGGGAATGATATTGCATATATTTGACAATCTCTACAGATCTACCTCCGCGGAATGGAATATATCAATTTTTCAGTTACCCCTATCACACACATTTTATAAGAACTGACACCATCACGATGCTCCAAAAATGAACAATTGTCGCTCTCGAAAGAGCATCTACACATCGCAGATCACCACTGTCACCCTTTCACACATCATCACCATCACCGTCACCAGCATTAACCGTTATACGCGTGGTCACCATCCCCGTCCACATTTTCGCCAACGGCTCCGGTGCCCGAATTACCCTATCAGGCTATTCGCAGTTATCGCAGCAGTTTCTCCCTGCTTCTCCTTCCACCCCATCAAGATTGACATCATAGGCACAACACGCACTATAGCAGGCCGCCACCACCACCACCACCACCACCACCACCACCACCACCCTCACCACCGCAATCACTAACGCAACAAAAGCGAGATCAACTGCTGACGCGATGCCGGATCATTTTCCGTAATTGCCTCTCCCAGCTCATGTTATCCCTCCCGTGTTATTTTCCCCTGCTCCCCCGCTCCTGTCCACCCCGTCCCCGTCCCCACACCTTGTTCATCCTACTGTTCCCACTTTTACTTCCGTTCAATTCCCGCCCCCGCCACTCCCCGCCCCGCCCCGCCCCCGCCCCCGAACCCCGCCCCGAACCCCTCCCCGAACCCCGCCCCGAACCCCGTCCCGCCCCCCGCCCCGCCCCGCCCCCGCCAATCCCCCCGCCCCACCCCCGGCCCGCCCCCGGCCCGCCCCGCCCCCGCCCCGCCCCCGTCCCGCCCCCGTCCCGCCCCCGTCCCGCCCCCGCTACTCCCTGCCCCCGCCACTCCCCGCCCCCGACCCCGCCCCACCCCGTCCCCGCCCCGGCAACTGCACCCCGCCGCCGCTTCTGCCTCCTCCCTGCCCCCACCCGCCACCCGTCCCGCCCCGTACCACAACCCTCACTTGCATTCACGGTTACGTCCGACCCCTGCCTTGACGTCGCGTATGTCCCCAACCACGCTCCTGATCCGTCCCCGCCCTCCTCCCCGACGCCAGTGCGTTCCCCGCTCCTTGCGTCGCCCCCGCTTTCACCCTATAGAAGAGCAAGAGGGATCGCTGAAAGCGCGCGCAACGAGTTAAGCAAATGTGGGGCAATTTATGGACGTTTACTGCGCAGGTTTTGTGAAGATTTGTAAATGGTTTCGTGTCTTTTTTGTGAACGAAATTTGTGGAACGTTTATCGTAATTGCTCACGCCGAGGGGAAACAACTTTTCTCGTCTTTATTTCGCTCCGAAAATGGAATCCTTTTGTTTGACACGTGCGTTCCTTCTCGGTGATACGATTACTTTTCATTTTATCCACGCGAAGCGAAACGTAATTGTACTGTTTCAATTAGGGCAAATACAAATGTAAGAATGTTCAGGAGAAGCATTTTACGCCTAATAAACGAAGAAGTGAATGAAAATTATGACTAATGTTTTTGAAATTAGTCTCAAAAAAATGAAATGACGGGAAGACCCATTTAAAATTGCCTTGGTTTTTGAATGCGAACCTACATGTTTGCTCCTGTCCGTATAGATAACGTCAACTTCTTTTCTTTCTAGGTTTTAATTTTTTTCTATAGATTTTAAACACTTTAATATAAATTTATATCTAATTATTTATAGATTTGGTTTTCTTCTATTCTTTGTTGTCTGTTCAGTAGGATGATTTGGGCTTTGTATGTGAATGTAATTGTTATTGATTGAGCATTGAATTCTATTGTAAAAAGAAATTAATCAAAGACCCCCAAAAGATATACAGTCCGAATTATGAAAACATTTATGAATATGAAGACAGAATCATAAAAGAAACTTACGATGTATATTTGCAACAAAAAAAAAGGTTGAATTGAATGCGTTAATATATATCGAGTTCTTCAAAATACAGCTTTCCTTGTTCTCCTCTTCTCTTACGCGATTGTGCGTTTGGTAATAGCTTACTTCAGCAAATTGGTATTATCCTTTCATTCATTAACTGTTCGTAGCCTGTTATAAAGACTGTTTGGACTTTATATATTTGTGTTTCTACAATTGAAACAAATATTATATTAGATAGACTTACGTTTATCTTGGCAAGTTGTCTTCTGACTTAACTCTTACATTCTTGGGTTTAAACAACCCAGTTGACGGCAACAACAGTGTTAAAAATGTATACCCTACTGAACAAGAATCTCCTTTGAAGCTGACATGTCTCCCATTTTCCTCCAAAATAAGCAATGAGGTGAAACAGAAGCGATGGATCATCACAATATTTCATAAGACAAAATGTCGTTGGAGGCCTCGGTCAACGTCTATCACAGCCTTCTTGCAATTTGCAGATCAATATCCGACATTGAATGCTCTTCCGACAAGGGCAATAAAATCGTCCTCTGCAGAACCACAATAAGGGGAATAACAAAGAGGCTGGCCTTTGGAAAGCTCTTCTTTGGGTGTGGGCCCGTGCAATAGACGGCATGGGTGGCGGTGGGCAGTGGGACGGAACGTGACCCAAAGTGGGCATGTTGTCTGCGCTTTCAGCAACAGTATTTCCAAACACACTGTTTGAAAACATGTAGTTTTCTTTACTATTAAACAACAAATTGTACTTTCCTCGTCAAAAAAATCATCAAAGAAATTCAAAACTTGTATTCATTTTCAACAATTTTTTTGGTGTATAATCTCCAAAGCTCCTTTTATTAATAATGTAATTTACACTCCTAACATACGCTACAAAAAATCATCTTTATTGTTTTAATTCTCACTCCCTCGATTTCGCCATTTATCGAACCTATTGATTCCAAACAGTTCGCAATGCATGTATTTGATACAGCGTATAAAAATATTGTGCTTCAGAGCGACGTATAATGATTTATGGCAGGTCTGAACGGGGGATATTCACGTACGTACGTTACAGGGAATTACATCTAGCAATGAATGAAAAAATGAATTAATGGAGTTAGAACATACAGTAAGTAGACATTTATTCTACAAATAATCACGTGAACTGATGGTAGAAAGACATAAAAAGGGTAGCAAACCTTGAAATAAATTAAAAATACCAACTGAAAGAAAAACAATTGACCGAATTAAAACAGCTCTGATTCTGAAGTAGGCTAATATTTATATGATAAATCTTAGCGTAATTGTTATATAATAGATCTTATTATGAAAATAAAGGCATTGGTATTATTATGATTAATAGTATCAGTCTACATTTAAAAAAAGTTATGTTTGCTTCGCGCTTTCTCTAAGATTTTATTGTAAAGTTTTTATGTACTCTTCTCTTTTTTACCTCTTGATGCGATTTAATTATTTTTGTTTTCTACTTTGCTATTCGCACTTTTCGGTCCATTCCGGGCCATTGTGCAGGCGCGCCGGCGGTGGGTCGACCTCTCGAAGGAGCGCCGGCTTCTCCTCGAGGATCGATAGGCCTTTACGATCGCCCTCCGCCTTTTGATTTCTTTATAAGGCCGCGCGAGGGCAGCGCGGGCGGCGCGGGCGCAAAGTGGAAGGCCTTGCAGCGGGCGTTTCGCGCATCAGGTGCGACCCCCGCGGAGGCCCACGCTGGCGAGGGGGGATGACCGGGCGCCGGCCGTGACAGGCACCGGGATCGATGCCCACCGTGGCCTGCGCCGACCCCGTGCCACGCCGCCCCGCTCCGCTCCGCCCCGCGCCACCCCCGCCATGCTCTGCCCCGCTCTGCCCCGCCTCGCCACTCACCGCCTCGCTCTGCCCCGCTCCACCCGGCCACGTCCCACCATGCCACACCCCGCCCCGCCCCGCCCCGCGACGCCCCGCCACGCCACGCCCCGCCATACCCCAGCCCGCCCCACCACACCCCGTCCCGCCACGCCCCACCACACCCCGCACCGCCCGCCCCACCCACCCCGCCCGCCACGCCCGCCACGCCCCGCCATGCTCCGCCACGCCACCCTCGCTACGCGCCGCTCCACCCCGTGCCACCTCGACTCCATTCCGCCCCCGCGCTGCCACGCCCCGCCCCGCTCCACGCCGCTCCGCCCCGCCCCACCAGGAGCCACCCCACCCCGCTCCGCCCCTCCCCGCGCCACCCCGCTCGCACCACCCCCTCCGCGTGCGTCGCCCCACGCCGCTCCGCCGGCCGCTCCGTCCCCGTTCCACCTCGACTCCGCTCGGCCCCCGCGCTGCCGCTCGGTCCCCGCTCCGCGCCGCGCCGCCCTGCTCTGCCCCACGACGCTCCACGCCGCCCCGCTCCGACGCGCCCCACTCCTCGCCGCGGCCGCCGCACAAAGCCACGCGGGACATAATGCGTCCGTGCGCGAGGTGCCAGGCGACGCGATGTGCGCCTATTGTGGCGCACGGACGGTTCTTGACCTTGCTCGCGGATTGAGGTTCATTCACAGTTGCCTTGCCCTGGGTTGCTTCTTACAAGCCAGATATTCCATTTGATTTGATCGGTTTTTTTGTAGTCAAAGAACAGTAAAAACTATATGCGACGTATGAAGGAGAAGTATCACCTGCGCACGTTTTCTCCAGGTCCTGAATCTCTTCCCAATACGTTATTTATAAGTAGTTGAATGATAAATAAAAAAATTAAGAAAAGCGAATTTGGCAACATTTGAAAACCAGACTTTTTAAGAAGAATTTGGGGAAGTCAAAAAAATACATATTAACAATTAATACCAATAGAGAATTACTTGATATCAGTTGTTGATTTTACTGCTATATTATATTTCCTAATAGTTATTTATTTTTCATGTGTCTAAAATGTCATTATGTGCAAGCTAGAGAACTATTCACCAACGCAGAAGCGCGCCCGAGTAACGAGTACATAATGATATTTTAGCCATGTGTAATAAACAACAGTTTATCTTATCCGACCGCCTTTGTAACATTTAGTCGTATATTCCAAGTGTATGCCTGTGTGGATAATGGTATTGTATTGACATCGTCAGTACCCTTATTACAACGGTTAAAAAATTGAACCATTTCATCTCCAGCAGGAATCGTGATTTATTGAATATAATAACTACCTATTTAATAAATTCCGAGCACTTCAGTAAACAGAATATAAATGCGATACGATAAGATAAATATTTTTCTATTCCTCTTTTTACGGATTAGACGTTTTTTACAATTCCGGCCTAACAGATGTTTTTTTTCACCCTCTCTCGGAGTCTGTCGTTCCTCCTCCTTAAATTGTAAATAGACCAGACATATGTATTCAGTGCTAACACAGGCACACCAAAAAAGTTGTTCGCAAAAAACCACCCTGAAATTTACAATATATAATTTCACGGTGGCTTTTCCCGATGTAAAAAAAAAAATTGGAGGGTAGTGGCGCAATTCTGTTTCAGATTCGAATTCAGTGCGTGACATACATAGGGAAACATGTGTCAAGTCTATGGGTCTAACAACAATCCCCGAAAACAAAAAAATACAATTTCACGATGTTTTTGTGCGATAAAAAATTGTCTTGAGATTCGTATTCAGTGCGTCGAAATATATTGAAATACATTTCTTTGAGTAATGACAACTTTTTTGTGTGTGCATTTTTTAGATACACACACACACAAACACACACACACACACATGTTAATGGAATGTCTTTTAGTTCTGTGTCTGGTTAGCATAATATTGCCGGTAATTTGTGTAACTGAAATTATCACCCTGAAATTTTCCTTAGACAATTCTTTGATATTTTAAACTTTGTAATGTATTCATGACAGAAATACAGATGGAATAAAAGAGAGAAATATTGAATGCTACATCTTAAGTCTGCTTTATAAAAAAAGGTTGTGGACAATTGAATAATTAACAGTGCAAATGGAGTAAATGGTTTGCATGGTAATTCCCAAATTCATAGTTAAAACAAGAAATAATATTTAAGTATATTTTTCCTACCATGCAGATCTCCAAATTCAGACGAATGTGAGATAAAAAATACCATCAAGTAGTCCAGCAAACTTTTTTAATTGAATTAAGCCAGGAATGATGAAACAGCGTTTTCATCCTAATTTTCCTGATTTTCAGATGGGAATGTATTGTACAGACTAGGGATGAAGGCCTCGTGGCAAAGTTTGCAAGCGGCGACCTGCCGATCGGCCCCTCGAAATCCCTGGGCTGTAGCGGCGCCTGTGTCAAGTACAGCGCTCAACGGGAGGAGAACTCCGCAGCTTATCTGTCCCAATGGGCGCACCGCAACTCCCTCGATCTGCGTGCTTCCGCCCGCCTTCTCTTCTCCCCGCCCCGCCCCCTTTGGAAGACCATCCGTCCCGCTCCACTCCGCCCCTGCCATTCTCACTCTGCTCGTCCCCGTCCCTCCTCCCTCCGCCTCATCCACCCACTCCGCCACTCTGAGCCTCACTCCTCTCCTCCCCGCCCCCGCCCCTTTCGGAGGCCATCCGTTCCCGCTCCAGTCTGCCCCTGCCATCCTCACTCTGCCCCTGCCATCCTCACTCTGTCCCTGCCATCCTCACTCTGTCCCTGCCATCCTCACTCTGTCCCTGCCATCCTCACTCTGCCCCTGCCATCCTCACTCTGCCCCTGCCATCCTCAATCTGCCCCTGCCATCCTCAATCTGCTCGTCCCCGTCCTGCCCTCGCCGTCTCATCTACCCACTGCGCCACTCTTGGCCTCAACTCCTCTCTCCTCCCCGCCCCCATCCCTTTCGGAGGCCATCCGACCCACTCCACTCCGCCCCTGTTATCCTCACTCCGCTCTTCCCCATTCCGCCCTACCCCCTCAGTCTTCTTGCACCCAGTCCTCCCTACGGTCGCCGCCCCAATCTCAATTCGTTCCTATCTACCCTGCCTCCCCTATCCATCCTGCTCCGTACCCCTCTCTCAGTCCAATTTCGCTCTTTCTCGTCCTGCATCGCTCCTCCAAGCCCCGAGTCCCTACTTTATCTGTCCCTAAGCCTGTATCCAGCTACTTATATCTCAAAAATGTTATATCTGCACTTTGTAATTTTGAATTAATTTAAAACTCTTTGGTTATTTTTACATAGAAAGTGAACTGTTTATCTACAGATTCCATCCATTAGTCATTAATCTATTTCGTATGGATTCTCAAATAAATTCATTATTTTATGAAAGACATAATTACTGATTATTATAAAATTTAATTCTAATAATTAATCACTTTGACATGAAATAAGATTAAACTTAGCTTTCTCCCGAAAAAAAGAAAGTTTTTGAAACTTATAAGATATTTATTTTTTACGCCTTTCGCGTCTTTTAAGTCGGAGGGGTTCACTGTTCCATCCAATCGCTCGCCACCTCGACCGTTGTCCTTAGCCCCATTTCTGCCTCTGCTTCCTCGCCATAACCCTTTCCACCCGTCCTCAACCCGCCCTCGCCTACCACCCCACCCACTCCTAGCACGCCTTCTACCATCCCTTGCGCTTTCCGATGCGCCGTTGTTTTCCGGAGATAAGGCGCGTGGCCCAAGGGCGGCACGTGCGTAGACAGGCGGCGAGATAGTAAGGAGGGAGTTTCAGCGTGTAAGAGGGAGTTGTGATGAAGAGGACATGAACTGAAATTCAGGACAAGCTGTAGATTTTCGGACTGGTAAGATAAGAATCTTACTAATAGTAATGGCAAAGTAATAATAATTTCATAAAACAGTGAATCTCACATCTGAAAAAACGTTTGAAGAAAACTTATCGCAAAGAAACGTATACCTGCTTAATCTCCACTTGGACCCCCCCCCTCCCAGAGATGAGAGCAACAGACACACATTCGACGAAACGAAAATATGAGAAGGGAGAATAAAATAGAGTGAAAAACACGAAATGGGGAATCGATGCTAAACACAAATTAGGTACTGAGGGACGTGAAAGGCAATGTGGTAAATGGGTTTCGAAAATGGAAGGAAAATGTTTAGAGAGTATCAACGAACCCTTAAATATTATACACGTACTGGAAATAGAAATATATTATCAATATTACGACACGCACACCCATCAGAATTTATGAACGCAGACTTTGGCAATGAACGCAGACTTTAAAGGTAATGTGGTAAATAGGTTACAAAAATGGGAAAAATGTTTAGAGAGTATCAACAAACCCTTAAATATTGTACACGTACTGAAAATAGAAAAAAAGTCAATACATGATCAATATTACGAAACGCACGCCCATCAGAATTTCTGAACGCAGACTTTTCATTGCGGTGAGTGTTACGTCAACAGTCAAGTGTTGGAGCGGCGACGTGTACAAGCCACCACCACCACAGGCAGCACGTTCCTGCGGCCGCCGCCGAGGCCGGAGAAATATCGGCTAATGCCAGGCTTCTGCCGTCCGGAAGAAGGGCCACGGCGCAGCGAGGGAGCGGGGGCGAGGGGTGGGCAGGCAGTGCGCAGGCCCACCTGGGCGCAGCCGTAAATTCGGGACGCTGCCGCCGCCTGCCTGCCTGCCTGCGCCCTCCCGCTCTCACGGCCTCCCGCTTCTCCCTGCATCTGCGCGCGCTCACGCGCCCAACGCGGTCCACTGTGCCGCCTCTCCCACTCTGCCGCCGACCGGCTGCGATGGTTCGGAGGCGACGCCGTTGCGGGGAATGCTAGAGCAGTACTTTAACAAATGGGCTGCGGACCGCGCGCTGTCTTTCATTCCCCTTCCTTGCCCCCTTCTCTATCTTTACACACACTACACACATACACACACGGGCACACACGCGCGTGCGCGCACACAACACACACACACACACACACACACACACACACCGACGGATGGCCGCATGTACGCGCGCGCGCACACACATACACAAACACACACACACACACACACACTTTTACTGCTCAACATATTTGCAGTACTCTACCACATTTGTCGGGAGACCAGCCGAGAGCCTAGAGCTGTTCCTGGCTCAAGCGGAAGGGGTGCAACTCCTGCAGAAGGAAAACCCCACAAGCCGACGTGTAGGAGGGCGCCGTATCTCATGTTCCTGCAGTGGAGGACCAGCACTTCCTCCTGGGATATAACATGCAACACACTTATGGGGCTAATGACCTACGTAATTGACCCACCAGGAAACTAGTATTAACTCAACCATTCTTTAACTGTTCCCCTTAGCTTCCTTGACTCACACCTTTCGCGTTTCTCTTGCCTCCTTCAGCACGCTCTTTCACCCTACGACTATATATCGGTATCTTCTCTCCCTGATTCTCCAGTCACTAGGCACACTTGTTTGTTCGTTTCGCCGTCGCAACCCTGTCAAGCGCACCTACATTGCCCTTTTCTCGGTTTGTGTACATTATCGATCGGAACCGCTGATCGTTTTTGCCTCCCCTCACCAGAGTCTTCTACCAGCCCCTCGCTCCTCCTTTCACGCTTCTCGTTTCTGCTCCAGAAAATTCACCTCTTCCATTCCTATCATTTCTCCAATTGTCAACTCTATCCGGTTTGTTTCCTTTTTCCATCTTTCCATCTCCCTTTCCTTTCCTCCAGTCTTCTATCCCCAAAACGCAACGTTACCATCATTCGAACCCTTTCTTTCCCCTCCATTCTATTCCATACCTTCCCCACCTTCGTCTTCGCCGACCCCATCTTCACGTCATCCGTTCCTTCCTTCCTCCCTCAGTCCTCACGCGCCACCAGGGGGGCTGCAGGGGGCCGAGGGAAGGGGGCGGGGCCAAATCCAGCCGGTAGCAGCGAAACTTCACCTCTTCCTTTCCTTTTATTTCTCCAATTGTCAACTCTATCAGGTTTGTTCCTTTTTTCCATCCTCTCGTCTTCCTTTCCTTTCCTCTTGTCTTCCATCGCGCAAACGCAACATGTTCATCATTCGAACCCTTTCTTGCCCCTCCTTTCTATTTCCATCTTCTTATTCACCGATCCCGTCTTCATGTCCCTCCGTTCCTTCCTTCCTTCCTTCCTTCCTCAGTTCTCACGCGCCACCGGAGGGGGCTGCAGGGGGCCGAGGGAAGGGAGCGGGGCCAAATCGAGTCAGCAGCAGCGAAGATTCACCTCTTACTGTTCCTATCATTTCTCCAATCGTCAACTCTATCCGGTTTGTTCCTTTTTTCATCTTTCCATTTCCGTTTCCTTTCCTCCAGTCTTCCATCGCTCAAACGCTACGTCACCACCATTCCTCCCCTTTCTTGCCCCTCCTTTCTATTCCATACCTTCCTCACCTTCTTCTTTGCCAACCCCATCTTCATGTCCCTCCGTTCCTTCCTTCCTTCCTTCCTCAGTTCTCACGCGCCACCGGAGGGGTCTGCAGTGGGCCGAGGGAAGGGGGCGGGGCCAAATCCAGTCGGTAGCAGCGAAGATTCACCTCTTTCATTCCTTTCATTTCTCCAATTATCAACACTCTCCATTCCTTTTTTCATCTTTCCATCTCCCTTTCCTTCCCTCCTCTCTTCCATCGCGTAAACATCTCCATCATTCGACCCCTTTCTTGCCCCTCCTTTCTATTCCATACCTTCCCCACCTTCTTCTTCTCCTTCCTTCCGTCCTCCCCCAGTCCTCGCGCGCCACCGGAAGGGGCCGGAGGGGGCCGGGGAGGGGGCGGGGCCAAATCCAGCCGGTGGCAGCGCGAATCCGCGCAGTGGTGTGCGTCGCCCGCGCTAATGCTGCCATTGATTTATTAGCGGCGGCGCGCGCCGGAGTGAAACACGCGGAGGCTTAGCCTGTTCGTTAACCGGAGACAAACGTCCGCAAACGTTCGCAGTGAGAAACGCACTCGCGAAATTTGTTGCCGGACATATTCTGTCGATTACACATTATATTGATTTATGTTTGCCAGTGGAACCGCGGGAAAAAAAGTTTTGCTTTTGTAAATACGTGAACATGAATGGAAGCCAGTAGAAGCAAACCAAATTACGCCCCATAAAAGATAATTAATAAGAAGAAAACTTGCATTTTTTTTGGAATTCTTTACAATAATTTTGATCTGTTTGCTAGAACAATTGCATTACAAAAGTAAACCATGCAAAATCTAGAACATGGTTTATTAATTTTGAAGTATGTTTTCAAATTGTGTAAAAATTAGAGGTCTTCCTTATTCCCATAATTTTCAATTTCTACATTTACAAAACCTTTAAGGATGCGTGAACAGTATACATATATCTCAAAGTTGAAGAAGTCTGTATTTCAACGTCAATGTGCATTACGTGGCAATTTGTAATTCATAAATTCAGAATGGGGACCTTCTGTATTCTCCCTCTGCCGAGCTATCGATTTCCTACATCCCAACATCGGAATTAACCATGTTGCAGTCGTCGCTAACACTACGTGAGAAATATACTAAACCTACAGTGAATTCCAACTGAGTACACTACCTAAACAAAAAGCATTGCCTGCAGGATGAAAGAGCTAAAGCCGTGGTTTTACGACTTCATAATTCATCCAACACGACGGCCGCGTATATTACCCTCCTTTACGCGAGGGGGGAGGGGGAGGGACGGGAGGGGGTGGAAATGGGAGGAAGGAATCGATTCCCAAGTTCACGTGCACGCTGCCTCATCTTGTGGGAGGGGGGAAGGATAAGGAAGGTGAAAGGAAAAAGAAGAAAGAAGACATTTCCCTCAATAACTCTTTCTAGGGCACAGGACGTGTTTTCAATGAGAAACAGCAGCATAGACGTATTTCAGATGCCAAAAGCCACCTGTGCTTCCGAAGGGAAGTTAAACTAGTGGTGGCATGAGGTAGATTTATAGTTCGGAGAGCCGAATGCAGACGCGAAAGATCTAATCAAATATTTTTTGCCAAAGATCTAATCTAATCAAATTTACAGTATTTCGCCGTAACATATCCAGGAAAAAGTTTATGAAAAACTGGAAATAAAAGCTAGGTGAGGGAAATAGTAAGAATTTTAAGTTTAGGATTTTGGTGAAGCCTCTTAAAACACCGTTTAATCAGTGATCGATGATTCAGAATCAACCTCATTGTCATTGTCTGAGGAATGGCTCAGTAATGAACGTAGAAAAGCCGCACGCTTAGTCCACGATAGATGCATGCGTATTCTGCGTGAGTAGGAGCACTGATGATAAGGATTGCTCCCATGGAAAAATTCGATTTCTAGCCACATTGGCAGAGTGGATCTGGATTAATTGTAAATTAGCAATTAGAGAAAGTTATTATTTACAAAATATTTTTTACATTATTTTTAATTGAAGCCCTTAGGGTGGCTCATGGACAGCATGCTAGCTTTCTGTGAGGCGGCCCTGGGTTAGATTCCCAGTCGGGGCAAACATAAAGATTTCTAATAAAAATAGTCTCAGTTTATATAGGTGTATGAGGAACGAAAAAGCTTAAGCAGGCCAAACAGCACGATAAGGTGATGGAAATACCGCATGTCTCCCTTACCTCTAGGCTACGGGCTGGAAAAAATAGAATCTCACCCTAAATCATACACGATATATAAACTATTAAATTAATATGCGACTGTTTTTCGAATATTATTAGATTTAAATCCAATTTTACGACAATATTCTGACTGATAAAGTGAGTTAACTATTTCGTACGTCCTTTGTTCGACTCTAAACGATGTAGATAAACGACAAAATTTGGACAATATATCGACCAATTCCTATATTAAATACACCGGTTATACATCGTGTTGGAGAGAAGCAGATACAAAGCTTAATCGGCAACATCCTTCAGACAATATTCCAGGATAAGTGACAACTTTCAACTCGGATCTCCAGAAATTTATTAAAGATAAATGACTTTTTAGAATTTAAATTTCATCTTGAAATGACATTCACTAGGTTTTAACGAGAATACTCCTTGAGAAAGTGATTCGATTTGTGTGTGACAATTATTTCTAACGATCTAGGTAAATATTGAAAATAAAAGTATTGTAACTGAGGAGTTCATGGCAGTTCGTGTGCCCCTGTCTTCCATGCCTTCTGAAATATATTTTGATTAGCAGCCATAAATTGCCAGCTAGCTAATCACTAAGTAATTGATGCTATCCTAAGAATGAAACAATCTAGAAATGTCATAAAACTTATTGATTTTTGAGAAGCGTATCCACGACAGCCACGAGTTCCTAATGCATTTCCAATTAAGTTATTTTCATAATAACGAAATAAATATAGAAAGTTAGCATTAGACTCTGTCGGCATAAATGTTTATGATAAATAATCAACGACAAATTAAAAAAACACTGTATTTCTATGAATATAAAGAAACGACTTGAATGGTAAAGAAGTGAAAGTTAGATTTAAAAAAACACCAGCTTTTCCATCCGGTCAGTTGTTATCAAACATTTTTTTCTGTTGCAGCAGAGTGAGGCGAAGTTCTGTGCCGAAGAACATTCCAAACGAAACCAATCGTAATTCGAATGGCGAAAGTTGCTAACTTTTCCCGTCCACCCACAGGAGCAGTTGCACGCGGCGAAAAAGTATCGAAACAGAGGAGTATCGACTCCTCGGGGGTCCTTTGCGCGCGCTAGCGAGCTGCACGCCTCCAAGCGGCCTGCCGGAGAACCTCCCGCAGAAGGCCTCGATCGCTTGTCCTTTTCTTTCCGTGTCTCGCACTCATCAAGTTGCCTTCGTTCGCGGCAATTGACTTGAACCCAAATGGATCACGACGGGAGAAAAATGTTCCAGTTATCACGTTCGCTTAACTTCTACCTAGTTCAGCGTCTGGATACTAATTCCTTTCGACTGCTCCCAATGAAGCCGATTTTCAGATAATGGACCCAGCTGAAGCAGTTGTTTTCACCTCTGAATGGATATGAAGCATTTAAGTATTAATGAGAAAAGAATCATTTACACCGTAACTGAGCAAGAGGTGAGGATACCGCACGATTAATACTTACACAACATAATACGTCCTTTTATATTAATGAAAAGTCGTATGTATGAGTTTTCCATTCCACCAATTCAATTTCGTGTTTGTTCAAGATCTTGTATTAATTATTAACTAAGCCAAAATGATAATTCTTAAAAGAAACAGATTTCAAAAAGAAATCGTAATTTGATCATCGAAGGAGGGAATATATAAAGCTGTTTGTGAAATGGAGAGAATTAACGACACGACATTTTAGAAATTGTTACAACGCTCATCTTCAAGAACTTCTTCGTACGTGCAAACGAGTGTATTATTCGACTGATAAGCCTGTCGGTAAGTATACGTTTTGAGCATTACTTATGTATTAACGTATTAACATGCAAGCATACGATGAATGTTCCCTTCCGACACTAGATACACCAGCACGAAATAAACTTGTAAGTTAGAATCTAATGTATTTACGTATCTTTTCTCTCTGCAAAGCCCTTGTACAATTCATACAAGAATACATGAGTAGTTGTTGGATTATTAATTTATTGTCGCATTATAATTTTATGCAAAATATATTCAGGTGATCGACCTGAATATGGTCAATCTGTAACACTTCGGTTTAGGGTATTGGAGTTCTAGATAAATCTTTGCCAGGTGGTGTGTGTGTGTGTGTGTGAGGGAGGGAGGGAGGAGGAGATTGCGCGCGCATAAATGTAAAAAAGATGTGCTGTGGAGGGAACACAAAAATGTTACGGAAAATCAGATTCATATGGAATATTTCCACCCCAGTGAGTTTCATCGGAAATTTTTAATTACACTAAAAGACGCTTTAGCCACTATCTTTTAGCAGTCCCAAATTGAGAAGGTTCTATACGAGTACGAGAAAGTTTTTACGCGGGTGAACTTTAGAAGTTTGAAGGTATTTAATAATGATGCTCAATATGCTACGTCATTTTGTTCATAGAACGTTTTCTACCATTCTGACCTGAAAACTGCTTCAATATGATCTCGCTCTGACAATAGAAAGTTTGAACATGTCAAAACATCTTTTCTGCCAAAAAAGTCGTATATAATTTCGGCATTCTGTGACCATTGCTGACTCATTCTGTGACCATTGATTCCATTGCTGACATAATCGAGAAAAACAAACAAACATTCAATAACTAATGTTTTTTCACATTCTACTTTTTTCGCGTTTACTTCCGGAACAATTTCTGGAGACGGGAGAGACGAGAACCGTCGATCGAATGGCAGGAGGCGAGTGGACCAAGAAGCGGCATGCGTCCGGCGGGGACCCAAAAACAGCCCCGGGCCATAAACCGCGCTCGCCGCTCGTAAAGCCATTGCGGCGCCGCCATCTTGCTGCAGGGCGAAGAAGCCCTTTAATCTCGGTTTTTAGCGCGGCGCGCAACCGGCACCGCCGAGTGCACTGGGCCGAAGCGACGCCCAAAAAAATGGTAACGCTAAACTGTACATAATTACTTCGTATTATTTGTAATGGTATAATAATACTGGGCCGAAGCGACGTCAAAGAAATTGGTAGCGCTACCAATTTCTAGTACATAATTACTCGTATTATTTGTAACGGCAATAATACTGGGCAGAAGCGACGCCAAAGAAATTGGTAGCGCTAAACAGTACATAATTACTCGTATTATTTGTAACGATAATAATACTGGGCTGATGCGACGCCAAAGAAATTTGTAGCGCTAAACAGAACATAATTACTCGTATTATTTGTAACGGTAATGATACTGGGGCCGAGGCGACGCCAAAGAAATTGGTAGCGCTAAACAGTACATAATTACTCGTATATTTGTAACGATAATAATACTGGCTGATGCGACGCCAAAGAAATTGGTAGCGCTAAACAGAACATAATTACTCGTATTATTTGTAACGATAATAATACTGGGCTGATGCGACGCCAAAGAAATTGGTTAGCGCTAAACAGAACATAATTACTCGTATTATTTGTAACGGTAATAATACTGAGCCGAAGCGACGCCAAAAAATAGTAGCGCTAAATAGTACATAATTTCTCGTATTATTTGTGTCGGTGAATATTACTGGGCCGAAGCGACGCCGAAAGAAACTGATGAAGCTAAACAACACATAATTACTAGCATTATTTGTAGCTGTAATAATAGAAGCCGGAGCGACGCCAAAAAATGGTAGAGGTAAACAGTACAGTATTACTTGTATTATTTGTAATGGTAATAATATGGGCTAAAACGGCGTGAAAGAAACTAAGTAGCGCTAAACAGCATACAGGTACTTGTATCATTTGTAATGGTTGCATAATATCATACTAGATGAATCCCAAGTGTAGCCTGCAAAACTTTTCGCGGATTGATTTTTTATTGGCTTTTTCAAGGTGCGTCAACTGCTCAGGTCATTAGTTCTGTATCCGTAAGTGAAGTGCATGCTTTTATCGCGGAAGGTGGAGATAATCATTCCCCGCTGGACAGTTTAGGGGTTTTTCCTCAACCAGAAATGTCTTAGCAGCGTCGGCAAACGCTCCAACCGCGACAAACTCTGACCTGCAGACTGGACCACCTACAAGTGAGGTATACTGCGATTTTTTCTAACTTTGCCCCCGAAGGACCGTCTTCAGGATGGAATATGTCATGATATTTCGCGACGTTCTCTGTCGTGCCGCCAGATATCACATGATCGCAACGGTATCAAGCAGTGCTTGCGATCATGCAACTTCTAGCGGCGTCACCGAGAAAGACGCGAAATGCCGTGTGATGTTCCATCGTGGCCACAGGCGCTTGAGTTAGAAAAATTGCACTATAGTGTATACGTGAGTGCAAGTGTGTGTGTAAAGGCGGCTCCACACATTCGCTATTCGGCGAACAGCGAGCAACTGCTCGCCGAATCCCGAGTAGTGTGGATGGGTCGCTTGCTAGTCGCCCGAGTGACGAAACATTCGGCGCTCGCCATACCCACCGTGTGTCGGTCTTTTGGACACATCAAAGGAAGCGAAAATTCGCCGAACACATCAGCTGGTCGGGATCGGGCGAAGCAGTAGCAAGCGCTGCTCGGCGAATGCGGAATGTGTGGAGCCGCCTTGACATCAGTACAAGTGATCTCCGTAAGGGCTCTTCCCACATCGCCACTGCAGCAGCGCTTCGGCTTGGCGCAGCTGATACCAGAGCGTTGGATTTAAAAGGCCTTTCCACGTGTGGCGGGTTCGCGCTGCAACAGCAGTGCGGATGCGCTTTTGGACACATCAAATGTAAGCGAACATTCGCCGAACACATCAGCTGTTCGGGATCGGGCGAGCAGTAGCATCGCTGCTCGGCGAATGCCGAATGTGTGGAGCCCCCTTAAGGTGTGAGTATAGGACCAAGGAATAGGAAAGAAAAATCGTGCGCGGTCCGTGGCTCGCTTGTCAGGGCTCGGGCATTCGCCATTCCCACCCACTGTGCGCCATTCGATTCCCAGGCGGCGCCGCTTGTTGAGATCGAGTGAGTCCTAGTCGAGTGCGCTCTTTATGCGCCTGCTTTATGCGCCGGACGTGTCGCTTCTTCTTGCGCCTCTCAAGAACATTGCGCGCTTTTAGTGCCAATCTCTCGGCTGGTGATAAGCGCGATAGCAGTTTCCTCGGGGCTTGGTAATTGAGTTGACGCATTTCCAAAGGGAAATAACAGGAACGGCTACCTACTTCCGTTCTCGGACTTTGCAGGAAGACGTCGTGTGACTAAATTGCGCTTTAGAGATATAACTAAGATTTTTATGTTTTTAGAGAGTTTTAATAATAGGGATAAAAAAGCGGCGAAAGAACTTCGGGGAATAAAATGTAACTGTCAGTAAAAAACAAAAACTAACGGAAAGATAATAATTTCAGAAGATAAACAATTTAGAAAACAAATTAAGAAAGAAACGAGAAAATAAAAAAAGGTTTTTACATTTTTTTAATGAATACACGAACTACATTTGAAGAAATGTAAATAAATTTCTAAATTTTACATTTTCTACATTTTTCTACATTATTTTTCTACATTTGAAGAAATCTAAAATAATTAATTTTCCGTTGCAGTTGCATAGGAATGCAAAAACATCATACGTCTTCAGTCCCCATTCAATAAAATCGATTTCTGTTGTTTTGTGTGTTCTTTTTTTCCATTACAACAGTACTATCTCAAAAGGAATTGAGAAAATAAGTACGAAAAATAGTGCCTTTTCTATAACACGATGTCAATTCATCTTTCATCACATTTTTATGACAATTTTCATTAATATTACAAATTTGATACTTAATTTGCCAGGCAGTTATAGAAAAACAGACTTCGTGCTATTGATTTGATGAATTAATTATTTAGATGATTTTAATTTATTTCCTTGCAAAGTAGAAAAAGGACCATAAATTTCCATACTTTTAATCTCACGAACATTAACTATTCATTAACTCAAAATGAACAATAATGGACGACATTAATTCTAATTATGCGAAACTAATTTCATATGCACGGAAACAACCGAACAATCATTAATCACATTGTTTCCTGTTATTGAAGTTTATACCCGTCTGGCTATTAGCGGGACAAAAATTGTTAAATTTGCGTAATAACATGAACCCGACAGAGTGGTTACAACATTGGCGAATGTGCCGTTGAATAGACATTTAAAGGCATTAAGAATGTATTGCACAAAGAATGTGTTAAAATAAGACGCTGCATTTGAAGGATGCTATTCTTGTCTTGTAGTTGTAATGATTATGAGAAAGATAGAAATGCAGAGGGGATGTCACTTGTGATTCTACTTACAAAACTATTTAATAGAAAGATCGAAATAACTATATATTTGATCTCTTCAATAGTCGACAACATTTTAACGTAACAGAAACAAAAATTAAAATTTTGAGACATTTTATGATAAAACAACTGAATGTTACTGTATTTAACAACATTCAAATTACTTCAGATTCTTCCAATTTTCATCATCAAATGCACTACATTGACGAGATCCACGAACTACATATCCTTCCACAAACCCGAGTTTTATTTCAATATTTTCTACCAACAACTATCCGGGTAATAATGCTGTTGAATTCTGTGGCTTTTTCGCTGAGTTGAGATTCTCCAGTAATCTTGTAAATGATAAACAAATGTATTGATTTTTTTCAATATTTTTATCTTCTCATATTTGAGAATTGAAGACTATAACCCTTTTCCCTCTGGCCTGAAGGTCCTGCCAGCGCAAAGGGAGATCCCCCTTTCCTAGCCCTGTGAACAAGCTCCGTCCATCCCGTTCTGTATCTCGCAGTGACATCATCCGCCCCTTTGAGGCCGCTGCAAGATCAGAGCGCCCCTGCAGGTGGGATACGGGCCCATGACCCTCACCCGTTGTCCCGCCAAACCCGGCTCGGCTCCACCCCATCCCGCCCGCTCCCCGCCCTGCCCCTTCCCCGTCCCACCCGCCCCGCAATGCCCCGCCCCGCTCCGCAATTCCCCGCCCCGCCTTGCCCTGCCCGACCCTCACGTCCTTCCTCGCCCTGTCCGCCTGCCCCGTTGCCGTCCGGGCCCGTCCGCCCAACACTCATCCCACGCCTCCTCGTCCTGAACCTCCCCGCTCCACCCGCCACTCCCTGTCCCCAACCCACACCGCCCCGCACCACTCCGCCCCACCCCGCCCTGCCGCTCCGCACGCCCCCCGCGCCGCGTCTCCCTGCCCACCCTTCCCCGCCTGTCCCTGCTCCACCCTGCCCTGCCTCGTCTCGCTCCACACGGCCCCTCCCGCCCAGCCTCCACCCTCTCCGTTCAGCCCCTTCCCGCTTCGGTTTGCTCCACTCCGCCCGCCTCGCACCGCCCCACTCTGCCCCGCCGCGATTCTCCCAGCTCCACCCCGCACCCTCCCCCCAGCTCCGTCCTGCCCTGCCTCGCTTTGCTCCGCCTCGCCCCTCTTCGTCCCCACCCTCCCCCGCCCCGCCGCGTGCATCTTCTGTGCTTCCACCAGTGCCCGTCGCCCGGCTGTCACAAGCACTCCCCCGACGCGGCATCGAAGACCCTCGACCTGTCCGCCGCGCAGCGTCCTTTGCGCTCGCCGCTTACTATTCGTCTCTGTCGGTGTCCCGTCCCCTGCAGGCAGATAGGATTTCCTATACCCCGGCATATGCACTCAGAACCTTCTCTCACTTCAAAGGAACGTAAGCATTCATTCGTTTCTCTACATTACTATCTTATCTATTTCTATAATTACGGCACTGTTAATCTTCTGGATTCCTATAATTACGCCCTCGATCAAACTACTTCATAACTAGAGTGACATATTTTTGCTTAGGGGATTTCATTTTCATTTTAATATTCTCGTTTACATAATAAATCCTACTATCGCACCTCAAAAATAAAAACCGAAAGTACTCTTTCATTATCGTCACTAATAACTTGCTTTAGTTATAAGTAAATTTAGTAACAAATAATTCCTGTAAAAACATGACAGAATGTCAAGATATCGCAGCATTTTCAAACGTTTTATGAAACACTCCAAAAAAAACTTCACTCTTCAAATTACTTTGGGGATTAACAAATATTCTCAAATTCAAAGTACAAATAACTTTCCCTTCGGCCTGCCGACACCTTCATTTGGACCACAGAAACCTTCCATGACAAAACATCGTCTTCTTTTGGTATAATCTTTCATTTCATTTTCTAGAATTTTCAATTCATTTTCTAGAATTTTTCCTCGCATTTATGATCTTCTCACTTACGAAGTGTTCTGACCCACCTTTTCTTTCTATATTTGCACAAAACTTAGCAGTTTAATTCTATCATTAGCATAACAGGTTACCGATCTCTAAATCTCGAATCTCGAGTACTCGGTTTAAGATCAGGCTTGAGAAGCTGAAAGTAACCATGGGTATTATCAATAAAGTTCGTCACTATTGAAAGTAGCCAATATTATTCAAGTAGAGAAATTCACCAACGTCGGGTCGGTATGGAGATGTTACCCCAGTAGGAATCTTCTGTACGCAGAACCGATTTATGTAGTTTACAACATTTGATTTGCATCACTAAAGTACACACACATATATATACCCTTAAGGAGAACTTTAGCTATGTTACAGGTGTTATAAAATTGAAATATTAGCATCTTCCTAGGAACAGAAATAAACGTATGATCGAAGATGGAACGACTTCTTTCGTGCTGTTTTTATCCCGTTTCCTTTCCCCGTAGTATGTTTATCATTTGCGTTGGTGGTGAACTCTGCATTCTCCATTTTCTCTGCTTTAAGATTGCTTCTCATTTATTTATGTTATATGGTAATACTCAAGTAACGGTAACAATTAAGTTATTCTGCTTGAAGTACTGTGAAATATTATCCGCTCGTGGAGTTATAACTTTTTCCTTTAAAATGTAATAAAAACAAAACAAACGTCCTCTCTACGTCCTCTCATCCCCTGCCAACACCAGCGTATCTGTCGTGTCCACCGAGGGCCGGAATTCCTCTCCTGGACTGCACCTCAGTCACCCTTCCTCCACTCTTTTTGCCTCAGGGTCCTCCTTCCCGCTCTCTCACTCTGTCCTCGACCCGTCCGGCGCCCCGCGGCCAGCGTCCTTCCCACGCCCCTGCCTCTGGCCAGCAACCGAACTTACGTCCGAACCCGTCCGCCCCACCTGCGCCCCCGCCAGCACAGCCGCCCGCGCCTCTGCCAGCGTTCCTGCTCGCACCCTCGCTCGCGCCCCCGTCCACGCCCCCGCCACGGCACCTGCCCCTGCACGCATCCCCGCCCCGCTCCCTGCCTCAAACCGCCTGCCTGCCTCCCCGTCGCCCCCGTGTCCCTCCCGTGCCCCTGCCTGCGACCCCAACCGCTCCCCTGTCTTCGCCCCACCGGCGCCCTCGAACCCGCCTGCATCCCCGCCCTCGCCCTTGCCGTGTTCCGCCTGCGCTCCAGCCCGCGCCCCCGCCCACAACCAAGCCCGCGTTCGCGCCCCTTCCCACGCCCCCGCCCACTCCCCCGTCCTTGCCCGCGCCACCGCCCGTATCCCCACTGCACCCCTCCACGCCACCACCCGCAACCAAGTCCGCGCCCGCGCCCCCGCCCAGCCCGCGTCCCCGCTCGAGACTGTGCCCTTGCCCGCGCCACCGCCCGCATCCCCTCGTGCTCCAGTCCCCCCGCACCCCCAAGCCCCCGCCTGCCCCCTCACACCCGCTCCGTCGCATGCGCCCCGACCCCACCGGCTCTCCCACCTGCGTCTGCCCTCCCGTCCGCGTCCTGTTTCACCTGCGCTCCATTCTGCGTTGCTCCCTTCCTCGCCCTCGCCCTTGCCAGGTTCCGTCTGCGCTCCAGCCCGCGCTCCCTGCCCCCGCCCCCACCCACGCGCCCAACCCATTTGCCCCATCACCAGCGTGCCTGCCGGCGCCCCGCCCAAGACTGCGCCCATGCCCGCACCGCCAACCGCATCCCCCCTTCTCTCCTCCGCGCCCCAGTCCCCCTGCACCCCCATGCCCCCGCCTGCGTCCCTCCCCGAACACATTCGCACCCGCTCCCCGACCACCAGCTCTCTCGCCTGCGTCTTCCCTCCAGTCCGCGTCATGTTTCACCTGCGCTCCATTCCCCGCCGCCCGCGTCCCCGCTCTTCGCCCTTGCTTGTTCCGCCTGCGCTCCAGCCCGCGCTCCCCGCCCCCGCCCGCAACCAAGCCCGCGTCCGCGTCCGCGTCCGCGCCCGCGCCCGCGCGCACGCCCCCGCCCACGCCACTGCCCGCATCCCGCTTCTGCCCTCTACCGGCCGCAGTCCCCCCACACCCTCATGCCCCCGCTGGCGTCCCTGCCCCAGCCCATTCGCACCCCGCTCCCTCCCCCGTGCCAAGACTCCACCGGCTCTCTCGCCTACGTCTACGTCCGCGTCCTGTTTCGCCTGTGCTCCATTCCGCGTCGCCCACTCCCGTCCGCTTCCCCACCTGCTCCCACCCCCGCTCTTGCCCCGTTCCGCCTGCGCTCCAGCCTGCG
Source organism: Acheta domesticus (assembly GCA_031308135.1). Classification (NCBI taxonomy): domain Eukaryota; kingdom Metazoa; phylum Arthropoda; class Insecta; order Orthoptera; family Gryllidae; genus Acheta; species Acheta domesticus. Next base: position 31,914,959 of record JAHLJT010004567.1, on the reverse strand, counting down.
CTCCCCGCCCCCGCCCGCAACCAAGCCCGCGTCTGCGCCTCCGCCCACGTCCCCGCCCGCATCCCCCCTGCCCCCCTGCGCACCTCAGTCCCCCGCTCCACCATGCCCCCGCGTCCCTCCCCTAACCCACTTCGCACCCGCTCCCCGACCTCACCAGCTCTCTCGCCGGCGCGTCTTCCCTCCGGTTCCCGTCCTGTTTCGCCTGCGCTCCATTCCGCGCTACCCGCGTCCCCACCCTCGCCCCGCCCTCGCCCGCGTCCGTGCCCGCGCCCCTGCCCGCCCGCCGCAATCCCGTGGCCGGCGCGGTCGCCTCAGGAATGCTATCGGGGGTGGCATCGCCTCGACGCGCAGGCGCGCCGTCGCAGGCCCGTGACTCACAGTGCGTAGCCGCGACCTGCCCGCGTGAATATGCATGAGCGCAGCTCCTTCCTCAAATATTGGAAAGCATCCAGCGCAGGTCATAACCCTTTTATGTGTCTAGCTCCCGCTCTGATCAAGTTATTCTGTGCTAGACTGTAAAATTTTATAGTTGTATGTGATGACGGCCATTGCTCGTGTCTTGGTGCTTGTGCTAGGAATTCGAGAATCTTATAGATTTCTGCACGACATGGAAAGGTCTTAAGTGTTTCCGTTCGAGTGCTGTTCCGCCAATGCACTCCGTTTCGTTCTTACTCTTTCGCTTACGTATACCGCACGCAAACCTGTTTTTCTAGTAACACATCTAAACCAGTTATTTTCTTGATTACCAATTCATAGATCAACAAATTATTCAACCACAAGTATATTTAGTGCAGTTGTAGTCATAAATATTCTTTGCCAATGTTCTTCTTACCTAAGCTTGCTACAAACAGCAAAATACTGGACTATCGAAGCTCTGAATCTAAGAAATGAAGAAAGCTGCCATTACACCTATTGTTCGCCTGTTTATTCAGTTCAATGGACGTATGTCCAAATTATGAGCGTCTGTAGCTCTGAATTACGAGTAAATTGTTGTCACTGCACTGTCAGATCAGGAGATCCTAGGTTCGAGTCCTGACGGCAGCAGGATTTTTCAAAACTACCAGACAGCTAAAACGTATTCATCCGCTGTCTCGAGGAGTTGTAACGACCATATGCTCTGATCGATAGTTTTCCCTAGTTTTTCCGAACAAACACCAGGCGAATGCCAGGCCATTTCCCCAATAAGCGGTACAAAATTGATATCAGGTACAACTTTCACTATACTTACGGCACTAATGACTATTGAAGTTGACGCGCCCGGAAATACGAAATAATCAATCAATGAAGAGGCAGGAAAGATCGCGCGCGGAGTTTGTTTTTGTATTGTAGCTCCGGCATTCGCTCGGTATTGATCACGGAACTACGGAAAGCCATCGATAAAAGATGCTCTGCGTTATAATTTGCCTTCAGATGAACACGATCTGGCTTTGTAGCTGGAGTCGAAAATTTTGCCACCATAGGGATTCTACCTCCCAGTTACATTCGCTTGGACCTCCCAGTTACATTCGCTACAGAAACAGCGGCGATGCTGGTCCTGGGCTACCTAATCCAGTAATTTTTAAGGAAGAAAAATGTTTTTTTCTCATGAAGTTATTTCAAGTGCCATCGATAAGACTCCCTTTTCTTACCGCACCATCATTTCATTTCCTGATGTAAGGACTAAAAAATAATTCGCAAGAAACGAGAAAGTTGAAATCGAAGTCAATTTTAAATGTTTCTACCCAACTAGATAGACTCAATAATGATACAAAATGTACGAGTATAAGTGATGCAAAGAACATTTATACAGATGTATATTAAAAATAAGACTGGAGAGGTAAGTTAAGGAAGATATAAACTAAGGTAAAGGAGGCTAAACGAAACATTCATTATGAATATTAAAAGATGAATGTGCTCTTGAATAGGCCTATGATAAAATTATCTGAAAAGCATGTATATCTTCTTATTTAAAGTCGAATCAATTACTAGGTCATTAGCGACCACTACTGGATGTAACTTATGGTATAAGGATGAAACGATATGGTGCTGATAGGGGCTGAAAGGACGAACACATACAACCATGCCCCAGGCGGGACTCAAACCCGCGACTCCACGGTCCAAGATCACTAAAGCACTACTGTCTTACCGATCTCGGCCAAGGGGCCGACACGTATATCTTTAGACAGAACATCAAAAGAAGACATACACTTAACACATCAGTACTTTTGCGTCATAAAACATGACAAAAGAGCGTCCGAAGTGGCAGCGTCGGCCAGCGCGTCGGAGGCAGCTTCCCACGAGGGCGCGGTGCGTATGGGGAGGGGGCGCGGCGCGGCGCGGCGCTGCGCGTGGGAATCTGCGTCGTGCAGCCGCCGCCGCCGCGGCGACCACGACGCTGCCCGTCGCGGAGCTCGCCGTCATAAAACAGGGGGCAAGACGAATGCCGCGGTTTGTCTCGCGTAAAAACATCGTTGCAGCGCCTTATTACCATTTCTGAACACTTTGCCGCCGCGCTGCCGCCGCCGCTGCCATCGCCGCCGTCGTCACCGCCCCGTAGCCGCCTTCATCTGCCTCTGATGCTGCTATTTTCGTTGGCTCTGATGTTGCTTTGTCGTTGCCGTTGCCTTCATTGTCACGTCGCCTTGGGTGTCGCTGAGTCCGTCTGTGTCTCTGTTTCTCTTTCTCTCTCTCTTTCTCTGCCTCTGCTCTGTTTCTGTCAGTCTGTCAGTTTCTCTACCTGTCTGTCTCCCTGCCTGTCTGTCTCTCTGCCTGTCTGTCTCCCTGCCTGTCTGTCTCTCTGCCTGTCTGTCTCCCTGCCTGTCTGTCTCTCTGCCTGTCTGTCTCTCTGCCTGTGTGTCCTCTCTGTCTCTGCCTATCCGTCTCTCTATCTATCTGCCTATCCGTCTCTCTATCTGTCTATCCGTCTCTCTATCTATCTGTCTGTCTCTCTATCTATCTGTCTGTCTCTCTATCTATCTGTCTGTCTCTCTATCTATCTGTCTGTCTCTCTATCTATCTGTCTGTCTCTCTATCTATCTCTCTGTCTCTCTATCTATCTCTCTGTCTCTCTATCTATCTCTCTGTCTCTCTATCTATCTCTCTGTCTCTCTATCTGTCTGTCTCTCTGTGTCTCTGTCTATCTGTGCCTCTCTGATTCTCTGTCTCAGTCTCTCTCTCTTCCCCTTTCCTCTTTGCTTCCTCCATCCCTGTTTCCTTTGGCGTCCCTGACTCCTGTCCATCCCAGTTTCTATTGGCGACCCCAAGGCGGTTGCTATCCCGACACCGTCCCAGGCCCATCGGTGTCGTGGTCCCCACGCCGCTTCCCGTCGCCTTCCTTTCCGTGTCCGTTCCCTGTCGCCGGCGTTCAAATCACCACCGTCGCAACCTTAGCTGCCGGAGATGCCACCACCTCGCGCCACCGTCGTTCGCCTTGCCTCCATGAGTTGCTTCCGTGCGCACGACGTCCATCGGAAGGGTACACGCCCCAACGCAAATCGCCGTCAGCTGTCGCTGGCGCCTCCACCGCCGCTTCTTTCTTCTCCCTGCGTGTTGCACAGCAAAGAACTCACCAAGTCCTTCCTAAGCTGCATACAATATGCAGCTCAGGAAACTGCGTGTTTTGTTTTTACAGCTACAACTATGTTTTATTTTATGGGTTACAGAATCTTTGAATTAAAATATAATACAACACACAAAATTTAGGAAGAAGGTCACAAGAATAACCTTATTTAGCTATGTGTTATGTTTGTTCCTCTGTACTCTCCTCTTTTCATACTCTCCTCAAAATCTATGGATTACTTAGAATGAATTTTTCATATAACAGTTCTCTTCTAGGCTTGAATTTAATAAGGATCTTATTAATTTCTATATTTACCTCCATCTTGTAATCCTTATTTTTAATTATTTTATTTAAGTTTCGCTTTTTATTCTGGTTTGTGAACAAACACTATTAAAACGGAGAATATGTAGTACGTCGAGTCTCCAAATTGTCAATATTCTTTGTTTCTTCATTTTTACACATTTTGAGATTACAAATCGCTACATATTCCATACATTTAAATTCCATTAACAATTTAAACGGGAAAACAGTAAAAACGATTGAAAAATGAAGAGCGTGAAGAAGGGAGAAGATCGTGACAAAAGTGAAAATTAAGAATAAATGAAGACGAGATGATTGAAAACTCAACGTTCATGAGAAAGGAGTGGAAGGAAGCAATTTCTAACAAAAGTGTGGAAAGGAAGGTGAAAATAAGAGTTATATCATTCCACTTCCTCACTGACATCCTCGCCTTGATGGTAAAAGCAATGACGTCCTCAAAAGCGACGCGAAAACACGGTTATAACCTCCTACGTGAGCCCTTTGCTTAATCAAAGCGTGAAAGCTCGCGGCACTTCACGGAGGAAAAATACCTCCATTCACTTTCCATTCTCCTCACGTAATAACTCCATTTCGTCTTCTAATTCCAGTGCATGCCCTTCTCTCACATTTTCCTCACATTTCTCATTTTTCGCGCATTTTTTATTTTCACTCTCGCCTCAAATATCACCCACAGTCACTTTCCCAGTTTTCACGTCAACACCTCACATTACGCGAATACTTTACCGTTTAATATTTTTCATAACGTTTCTGCTGCCCTACTCCGGTCGTCATTTCTTAAAATCGTTCCGTGCGTTTCGTAACACCAAGTCTTCATCGCGGGACTTTACGCCGCCGGTCTCCCCTTAGTGTCGCCCTCAGCCATTCAGCTCCTGAGAAACGCCCGGCGATGCTGAAGTGGCTCCGGAGACGAGGAACGGGAGCTCGTTTTCCAGTGAAAAGCGTCGCATTTTCCGAGAAGCTGCGAGCCGGCGTCTTCCGAAAACTGAGCCTCTCATTATGGCCACTTGCGGCCAACGGAGGATGTCGTAACGGCCTGTCGGAGGAGAGGAGAGAGCGGCAAGGGGGTGGGGGACAGAGGGGCGGAGGAGCAGCATTCACGCGAACGCTGAGCTACTCGACGCCGGTGGCCACAGAAGCGGTTGGGGAAGGTCCTAAACACTGTATGACGTCCTCAGTGAAATGTTTTGTTGTAAAACAGTTGGCCAAGGGAGTTGCATAATAGTAGATCTTCAAGGTGGTGTTTGCAATTCAAAATGTAGGCATACAGCACATCTTCTAGTTTCACTAGGTGATTACGTTTTCTGTTTGTAATCCAGTCTTTCCTCGGTAATTGAAAAGCTTATTTCCAAAGTTACGTATCCATTCCCGTTTGTTTTCTAGTTTGTACCTATCAATGTATTCTTAAGACTATTAAGTTCATGGTGTCAAATATTGTTGCAAGTTGCATTTCTGTGTCAAGTATTTACAACTTGCATTTCTCCTGTATTAAATGGTAACCAAATACTGACAAATCCTATCTTGAACAATGACGCCGAATGTAAATATTTTCCCATTTCTGAGAAATTGTTTTGATGTAGATGCAACACCTTGGAAACTTCGTTTTTCGTTTCCGATCCATGAAAAAAAGCTAACGTGGTTCAAAAGGCTGGGACCGATCAGTTCGAATTAACATCGATGATTTAATTCTTCGAGTCACGTTTTTGGACTGCAAACACAATTTTTCAGGTATCGAAGTCAAAAGAGTCGATTAACTAAAATACCCATTAATCAGATACCCACAACCAGGAATGGATTTCCAACATTTTAGTTGATCTTTAACCTTTATAAAGACAGTGGAGTTTTAGCACTTTGGAGAAACAACGAACTTGTTTCCCAAGAATTATTACTGGGCAGAAACGATCACAATTGTGCAGCTTTACTTGTAAAGTGGTGAGAGTTCTTAGAACCTGCAAAGAGCTATGAACGGAAGCGTGAATAGTACTCATTATCGGAAGTTATTGACAATAGACCTGGCCACAATTATCAGTTTTCTTATTTTCTCTGATAATATTTAGAGAAATATTTTCCCGCTAATTTATGAAGAGAATATAGCTTGGGCAAAATAGGAAGATTATTTTTACTGCACAAGCATCTGCCTGTGTTAAACAAGTAAATACTACAAATGCTACTTAAAATGAAGAATTGCTACTTTATTATGATAGTTCAAGCAATCAACTGAAAAACAAAGCACAACTGTGTTTTAATTTTCACTTAATGAATTGACCAAAAATAGCATCATCTCATGCACACCATCGACTTCAGAGGGAATATTCCCTTTATACTCTAGAACTTCCATTCAAGGAAACCGACTGCTTATTATTTGTACCGAAAAACGTGGAAGTATAATTAGTAAAAAAATATGGCCACTAAAATTCCAGAATGTAATTACTCACAATCACGAATATGTTAACTTCAAAATACGAATCGCTTCGTGGAGACACGACATTAACGCGGGCAGTGGGCGGTGCAAAACAAATCAAAAGGGAGAGCGGTGCAACCTGCTTCGTTGGACTGCATAATCTCAGCGACCAGTCGTCGATGGCCCGAGAAGCAGGGCGGCGGGCAGAGGTGTGGGGGGCGGGGCGGGGGCGGGGGCGGCGGCTGCTGTCCGCGGGAAAAAGGAGGCACGAAGCGGTGAGGGTGGGGGAGGGGGGAGGGGGAGGGGAGGAGGAGTCACGCGACGAGAGTCGCGCACGCGAACGTCGCTTCAGATCCCTTCCCCCTGCCCCCCGCCCACCATTCCCCTCCCCCTTCCCCGCCTTCGCCCCCGCGGCCGCCGCCCGTGCAAGGCCAACACTTTGCATGCGGCGGCGGATGAACGGACACGAACGCGATGACGATGGACGAGGCTGACGATAGAGTGGGGACGGGTGTGGTGATTGTAACTGGTATGGTGATGAAGGTGGGTGTGGTGATGAAGGTGGGTGTGGTGATGAAGGTGGGTGTGGTGATGAAGGTGGGTGTGGTGATGAAGGTGGATGTGGTGATGAAGGTGAGTGGGGTGATGAAGGTGGGTGTAGTGAAGACGGTAGGCAGGGTGATGAAGGTGGATGTGGCGATGACGGTGGGCGTGGTGATAAAAGAGATTGTGGTAATGAAGGTGGGTGTGGTAATGGAGGAGGGTGTGGTGATTAAGCTTGGTGTGGTGATTAAGCTTGGTGTGGTGATTAAGCTTGGTGTGGTGATTAAGCTTGGTGTGGTGATTAAGCTTGGTGTGGTGATTAAGCTTGGTGTGGTGATTAAGCTTGGTGTGGTGATTAAGCTTGGTGTGGTGATGAAGGTGGGCGTTGTGATGAAGGTGGTTGTGGTGATGGTAGGCTTGGTTGGGATGACTGTGAGGTTGGTTGTGGTATAATATGGTCTGATGAATATTAAAGAGATGAAAAATACTATGATGGTATTGTCGATGGGTGTCATGGAAATAGCAGATAATTGATAACGACAGAGGATATATTGCATGATTGCTAAGTAAAATAGCATGACAATGACGGTTGTCGTAAACGGAAAGACGCGACGGGATATGCAATATGCTCTCCGGCCAATTTTTTCCTCATACACCTCTTATCCTTGTATAAATGTTAATCCTCCTAATTTTCAAAATTAAAGTATAAACATTCACAGTTCTTCAAACATACTGACTAACTCTCCAATTAAGAACTTTAAAATAAATTTAATTGAATCGGAGAGAAACAGTTACTTATCGGTGTTGTTGGATGATTATGACATTGTCCACAAATCTGTGGCAGAATGACTACGTAGAAAGAAAATCAGTTGTTTATAAACGTCAACAAAAAGAAAATGTAATACAATATTTCTGCAATGGGACAAAATATGTCAAATTCCATGAGTGACGTATGTCTCGATAGTCAACAGAAGAGGTGTAGTAAGATCGTATGCTGAAAAGGTGTGTTATAATTGTCTGAATAGTGAAATATAAATGTTAATTTTACATAATAAGGTGAAATGTAAATGTTATTGTTATATGTAAATGTTACATAATATATTGTCGTTTTCCCTTGAACATTAAGCCCCCTCCTTTACAATATTTCCCAAATTCGATGAGTGGTGACCTATAAAGCATCCACTGGCCCAGATTCAACTTCGGTCGAACAAAACCTTTTGTGTAGGGAAATCAGATATCATTATGGGAATCACAAAGGGACATGACTGTCGTAAAATCGAGCAAAAAAGAATACCTTTGCCCTATTTTAGAAAATTGTGAGAGATTGTTATTAAGAAACTAACAAGTTTTGTGTAAAGGACTTACTTCTTTACAAAGCAATTTCCCACCAACTCAAGTTTATTTTCCTTTTCTCCTATAAACACATTGCTTGTGTATGCTTTAACTAGGGAAGCAACCTTAAACGTCTTGATTGTGGTGAAGTGTCCAAAAACAGCAGCCCATCAATTCCATGAATGAAAATTCACATTTGTGAACGACACATATGATATCCGATAATTAATTCTCGCACAGGCCACGTGATGATTCGAGGAACTCATTATGTATACTGTAGATCAGGTTTTACATCTAACTCATTATAGGCAGCCATCCGTGACTACTAATTCTGATTAAAAGAGTTCACCCAAAACGCAAAATCGTCACGATCGACGATGCAAAAGTATGTCTACGCCCACTGTATGTCTCCCTCTCTAGCTGAACATCTATTCGTCTATTCGTCGAACAATCTATTCGTCTTCAGTGAATCCTCCAGCTTTCGCAGGTGCCATATTAGTTGGAGAATTCATAAATTTGTTACTTAACAGGAGAAATAACTTTTCTAATATGCAATATCCCTTTGATAATAAACATAAATATGAAAAAGTATGTAAATTTAGTTTTAGCAAATTGTGAAGAAATTTGGGCTTTGGGACATAATGTTTAAGGAGAGTTCAAGTTTTCTTGCTACTTTCCAGCGGATTTGCTCTCTATTTGGTTTTCTTTGTTATAACGATTTTTAAGATCAAAATTATTGCTAAATATTATTCGTATTAGTGAGTATTCGTCAGTTCTGTGCATATTCGAGTGAATACCATTTCCGAATGCCTTTTTTCACATGATTCTCTATTTGATTGTTAAAAGCATTGATGCAGTTAAAATAAATGTTGACTTGAAAACGCCTACATCACAGCAATAATCAAACTCCTACTCGAATACGCAGTATTCACGCGGTATGTGAGGTTTTTAATCAGAGGTCTTAAATGTAACTACAAATTAGCATAACAGATCAACAGCAATACTTTTCAGCTTTAGAAAGTTAATATCACAAAGTTTAGCGTCTCACAATCACAAACAAAAGATATTTAACTATCATATTTATAAATTAAAATTTTTTGCGTGTGCTATACCTCAGATTCCTGTCCAAATACATGTTCAGAGCTTCAGATGAAATTTTTTGGGTCATCGCCGAAGCAATTCAATAATTCTCAAAGAAAATTTTCTAAAATATTATCACGTTTACCTGTGTTATGTTCGTACATGAAGTCAAAAAATGACACCGATTTATTTGAACCGAAAACTACTTAGCTGAAATTGTTCACAAAGGCAGATTAAAAAAACGAGTAACTGCGTGCAAAAGATGCAAGGTTGATGACAGCAGATAAAATAAAAAGCCGAATATCTCTATTACGCAAGAGCGAACAGCCTGCATCCAAGATGAATACACAGTTGGACCCTGTAAAAGAGTTTATAGAGTGGAAGAGATGTCGTGAGATTAGAGTTCACGGAAGAGCGAATTTTTGACAATAGATGGATTCTGCGAACTGACGCACCGTGAGCTGTTGAAGTGACGCCTGGATCCTGAGCGCTTTTCAACAGATCGCGCTGCTCCATTGCACCGGTACGCCCGGCGCAGCTTTTTAAAAGTTACCGACAGGGCCGCCAGGAATAAATCAAAGTGATGCGTGCTTTTTAAATTGCAAGAGCCGCCGCCTCCCCGCTTGGCAGGCAACTCCGGTCAAGTTTTCTTTTTCCGCTGCCGTTTACAAACTCTCGCCTCCTCTCCCGCAGCAGCACTCCAGGGACCGCGAATAAAACGAGTCTTGTACCTCTCTTTATTTCAGGATCTGCGCCGCCACCCTTCTGTACACCGAAGCTCCAAGTTCCCAGGTAATGAATTTGGGTCGTTTCTACTGCGGCTCCCCGGTTTATAGTGAAATAAGAGAACAGCGCGAAAAATATCGTTCCGACGTGCTCCGAGCTCTTTTTTTGCGGCAACGGCGGCGGCGGAGGCGAACCACCTCACTTCCTTTGCGGGCCATTTATAGACGAGGAGGCAAATATATTCGCGCACGATCAAGTAAATTCCAGCTCGAGAGGTGTACACACGTAACGAAAGGAAAAATTGTAAACTTACTTTACGATGCAAACCGATGCTCTGTCATTTCGAACACGGTAAGCAGCATGTATGAAAGTAATTTTGATTTGTAATTCAATGCTGGATGCGGGTAAAAGGAGACGTAAGTAAGATATACATAGTCGACCGATGTGATTTAGGTAAAGGAATCGTAATTAAACAGTTTTTATCGTTGCAGAGGGCGACGGGTTGGGCTGTAGAAGTCATAAATATGATTTATGGCAAGTGGCGAACTCTTGAGTTTAATTAAGAGGAAGTTCATTTTGTGTTGGGTGTTTTAAGCGAAAGGCGCCAGCAAGTCTTTGAAGTTACCCATTCCGACATCAATGAATGATGTTTTAAAATAGTGAGTAAATCGTTTTCCATTTGCACCGCAAAATGTTCTCTAAGATGCAACTTAACATAATAGCAAATAAAAATAATTTTTAGAGAAAACAGCAAACGTTTATCGATTGTAATTATCACGGAATCTTAAAATTGAGAATTAATGTAAATTTGTACATTAGTGAATATAATTGCAATTCTGACATCATCCTGTCTCCAAAAACGTTAAAGGATACTCACACTGTCAAAACGTGTCACTCTAATGTGTTTTGAATTAACTTGATTATATACTCGTAATTAAAATAAAACAAATTCTTCTGAAGAGGATGCTATTTTGTTTTTCATGTACTGCATAAAATACATTGGTGGTCAAATCAACGAACTATTTAAACAACTAATTAAGTCCGCGTTCGTAGCAGTTGCCATTAAAATACTTCAGTCTTTAAAACAGCGAAATTGTGAATTTAGCTATTAGCCATTGAGTTGATGTCTCATTCCTAAAGAATTACATCCTCCCTTCCGGCCTTGTCCCTAAAGAATCAGTCCCAGAACTACATACATCAGTAGTAATTTGAGGCAATAGGTAATATAATAAGTTTTTTCGCGAAGAAGTTTTGGCTCAAGGCGAAGAAACGTTCTGGAGACGGCTACTTTTTAGAAGTGTGTAATATGTATTTACACTTCACTGCCATGGATAATTTTATATATTGCCAATATCAACACGCAAAACTTTAAATATTTAAATAATTTATGCATCAATAAACAGCATTATATATTTAATTGTTTCAATAAGACGTTCTCAAGGAGACAAACAATACCTGCATATTGTACAAGCAGTGAAATAAAATTTGCAGCGGTGAATTGGTTTAATTTCACTAACACATACGTTGCTTTTGTTTCAAAAGTTAATTGATTATTTTGTGTTTACGAGCAGTGCTAGATCATTAGTCACGCAAGTGTAGTACATGTTTTATCACCGAAAATGGTGGTGTTCTTCATTGGCTGGATATCGAGATCCGAGGCCGAACTACACGTCGGTTTGTGGGGGGGGGGTCCCAATACAGATATTTCCCGTCATTGAGGTCGCCTCACGGGCACAAGCTCTAAGCTCCTGACATGAGTGGAAGTGTGTTTGTGTGTGAATCGGGTGAGGATAGGATAGGGAAGAGGTAACGCGCGTTCCGTTATCCTTAATTGGGATTTACTTAGATATTGATAGCGGAAACCACGGAAAACTAGTGACCGGAGTAGCCGACCCGCAGAATTCTCCTCCAGACACTGGCTGAACTCGACACAGCTATCTCGTTAGTGTCTAAAATCCTGCCACCGTCCGAACTTGAACCTAGGACCTCCCGGTCACAGGCACTGCAGTGACATCAGTTGATGCACTGAGTTACCTCAGCCGGATTATGTTTGAAAGAAAATATGAAAGATGATATTTTTTACTTCTTTATTTTTTGCTCCTTTTTTCGACTGCAATTCCCCGACAGACCAATGTTTTTGGGCCCCTAAAGCCCATGGCTTAACCCAGGCCTCATGGTTATTCTTCTCTGCCCGCGTCCCCCCGACCGCCCTGCCAGCAAGTCTGTATCTGACTGCTTCCCCGCTGTTGTTTGGCCATGCCTCTGGGCCGACCCAGTCCGTTTCCCCTATTCCCAGAAAAATAACGCTCGCAACTTGCGTAACACGGATAATGACGCACAGCGCGATATAATTACGCTCGCACAATGAACACGAGTAGGTGCTTTTTTTGGGCACCTGCTGAGAGACTTTCTCGGTGTATTACGTTAGAGAGGGCTGGAAAATTGTTGTACACATCAGCATGAGTTACGAACGCGTCGGGAAAAATAATAGGAGAAAATTAGGAAAATAAATAGAAAATTCTCTCTGGAAATTGCGAGAAATAAACATTACCCACCAGCGCAGGAAGAGTATAAGAAAACGGGAGGGGGATACAAGAGAGTGGGTTGGTAGGTGGGTGGGTGAGTGTGTTGAATAAGTGAATGTGATGGGGCATTTGTGGGTATGCAAATATGTGAGTGTTAGTGTGTGTGTGTGTGTGTGAGAGAGAGAGAGAGAGAGAGAGAGACAGAGAGAAGAAAAGAGGAGGGAAATATTTGAAAATTATTACTGGAGGTAAAAGTCGACGAATGGGAGACATTCTTACCAGCGGAAGAGATTTAATGCAAACAAATACTCCTTCAATGATGTTCACGTTGAAAACTTAAGAAGTAAAAGAACGTGGGAAAAGAACAAATGACCAGCAAATGAAAACTTATGTAGGCTGGAAGTACCTCTAATAGTACTGTAAACATCCGCTGGGTCACATTACAATTTCATTGCAATGAGGTTTTCTCGGATAGGAGTTATTATGTTGTATAGCACTAACTAGAGTTTTACAACACCATTTCTCCACAAACAACCTGAACGTAGTAGTAGTAGTGAAAGGCAATATGAGTGCATTATACTGCAGCAAGAATCTGATGAGAGAATATCCTCCATGAATCTCTCGTAGAAAGCTGCATTTATACTTTTGGAGTAGTGGAGAAAATTTGCTACCAACAAGCTTACTCCCACGAAATAGCCATCTGTATATGTTGCTTATCTGATGCTTCTTGTTGACTATGAGTCTGCAAGCGTGGGCGAAGGAAGCTTACGCCTTTATGCCCTCCATTAACAGGTTACTGCAGAGATGGTTTGCCATTGCCTTACATGGGGTAGATGATATTAAGGTGATCATGAGAAACAAATGGTGATAAGTAGGGGCCAATTTTAATGAAATGACATTTATTCTTTTCACATTAGAACAATGACTTTTGTATACATATTTTTTATGAGGAATGCAAATTACCCTTTTTTATATGACTTTTTTCATTTTTCGTCAGATTCAACTAATAAGCCATTTTTTACCTTCTCATTTATTTGAAAGCATTTTCAGTGATTTCATCGATTTTAATAACATTTTAATGGTATTTGCTTAAAACAATATTTACTAGATGCAACAAATGTTCTTCACAGAATTCCTGAGTAGCTTATTTGAGTTTTTTTTTCTCAGAAATTGTCATACATACATGTCAAGATTACATACATCAGCCGATGTATGTAATCTTAAAAGTTTCTGTGGCGCCTATCAGCACTATTGTCGGTTTGATCGATTTTGCGATAGCTAAAGACTGACTTCCTCGTAAAGAACAGTCCAAAACAAAAGTTTGCAGGGCGAGTTCACATGAACGAAAAGGAGAAGAAACCTCGATTACATGAGTAACGTATCCAACAGTTTGAATTGTTTATCTAAACGGGTTTTGCTAAAAATGTTTACGTCATTTTTCTTTGCTTTTAGGAAATTTTCAAAACATTTTAATATAATTTTATTGATCTTTTTGGCGTTGCTTGAAGTCATCAAATCCTCCCCTAGTGATAAGAGATGTATCATTATGGATGAAATTATGTTTGAGATGGAATAAGCGATGATTTGAGGCATGAAGTGAAAACGTCTAGGTCTTTCAAGTGACTCGCACTTGTAGTTGTCGCCTCAACTAACGTCGGCGTGGGGCTTCTATTAAGGATCACAAAATAAGGCAACTGAAGAGATATCATTTGGTAGTTTTTTATTGGGATACATTCAATATGACAGGTTACCCGAAGTCTTATCTGAGCTTATCATAATATTCAGTCATAAAAATCAAGTCTGTTGTAGCGTCGTGCACAAACATAGATGTGACAACAGGGCGACCGCGTGACGTAGGAGAGACGCTCAGGACCACGCGCTTACCGGCAAGATGTGACGTAGTGGGGAAAGCCCAGAGTGAAAGGGCGCTGCGAGCCTAGCTTGGGCGCTGCGACGCTCCACCGGCCCTTTTCGCTTCAGGCAGTCGACTTGTGCAGTTCGGAGGCAGCCACCCGATGGGGGCGCAGACAGCGTGTGCGGAGGCTAGAGCTAGTAATGTAATTGCCATGAGGAAGTGAGGAGTGGTGTAGGAATTCTGCGGTGTTTGACACAATCCGGTTCATTCGATAGTTAAACAGAGGTGTGGTAGCCGTAGAATTTATATCACTCCTGGTAGTGGGATCGATTTACTTCATTATTTAACGATTGTACATAAGGTTTATTTCGGTAATGGATATAATTATTAATAAACCAGCAATAAGTCAAACCCACTCTCGTCTGTGTATTATTGCAACCTGCATGACGCCACACTGTAAAACAAAAACGCAAAACACATCGTTAGCACCGCCCTCGCAAACCCTGCTCTCTAGTAGAGCCACATTCTAAAGAACAAACGAACATACCGCGCTTACTGAGGCATGTTTTCCCGCGCCGTTGCAATTAGAGGGAGCATTTACTAATTGTACGTTACGCGGGGCGTATTTAATCGCGGACAAAATTCCTAATTGCTTCCGTTGCGTTAGGGTGACGGCTACACGGCATGGCCTCCTGTCCACGTGCGGCTTATTCGGTCAGTGGATTTCGGTTTCATTCGCCGAATGTTGGACACCGATAAAACAAACGAGGGCCCGGCGCGCATTGCTCCGAAACGGGCCACAGTGTAAACTCAGTCAAAATAAATGTCATTAAATAAATTGATAAAGTTCTCTGCCTTGGAAAATGCTCAACCCCTCAGTAATTTGATAATGAAATCTTCACAAATGTAGTTGTAAACAGAAAGTAAGTAATGGTACAATTTCTATTTGTAAAATAGGTTCTAAATGACAGAATTGTGATACGCATGTAAAGACACTGACAAATCTGCAAAATATTATTGAAATTTTTCATTGAAGTAAAAAATTGGACTGGTAATGTGTCTTATGCAACACCGAAGAGGAAACATAGCTACACCTACAATTCAGACTGAATTTTTTAAAAGCATTTAATCTTTACAAGAACACTAAACAATTTAGAACAAATGGGACACATCTATTTTGTGATGTTTTCGATTAAGGTGTACGTGTGACCACATTGGAGCACACGTCAAGTGCTGTGATACATACATTTTTCTAACAGATGACGGGTACTAGACAGCATTTGAGAAGGTGGAAAAAATGACAAATTGAGAAGTGCTCTGAGGAAGGCCACAGTATATTGGCCGATACGTCAGACATCACGACAAAGACGCGGCTCATCCCAAATAACCTAAATAATACTGATATAAATTTTTCCACTTGCTTATGAACAACTACCAGACGATAGTAATAAGTAGGAGTGGAGTTTGTTGACCTAAAATATCGTCAAAAATGATCAATAAAATGTTTTTAAAATTATACAAAAATGGTCTAAAGCAAAGAAAAATTACGCAAAAAATACGATCAAAACCAGTTCGGATGAACATCTCAAGCTGTTGGATAGCCAACATTCATCAAATAACATATGTTACTGATGTAATCGAAGCTTGTTCCTTTCGTTCAAGTTCTCAAACTTTTGGTTTGGATTATTCTTTACCAGGAAATCTCGCGAAATTGGCCGAAACAATAGTGCTGAGAGGTCTCACAGAACCCTTAGATGAGATAGTCACAACGGCCGATCCGACATTACCATTTCTAAGCGGCAAAATCAAATAGGCTACTTAGAAATTCTATGGAGAACATTTGTTGCATCTCGTAAATATTATTTGAAGCAAGTACCTTTGAAAGTAGATTAAAATCAATGAAATCAGCAAAAAAGATGCATTGAAATTATAGAAAAAGGTAAAGAATGACTTCTTAGTCGAAATCGACAAAAAATGCAAAAAGTGACATCAAAATGGGTCAAATCCTTTTGTCATAACATAAAACGAATTTCTATACAAAACATTTTTCTAAAGTTAAAAAAATGACTTTTCATTAAAATTCGCCCCTACTAATAAATGAACAGAGTTGACTGCCTGGACTGATCACCCAACAACCTTAAGATAAGAACTTCCGCTTAAATTATCACGGAGCAACAAATAAGTAAGGGATAGAAAACAATACTGCTAATGGTAAAAAAATTGAAGACACTAAGATTAGAAGGGTATAAGGGGTAAGAAACATTAAGCTCTGAAAAAGAATGGATAAATTGAATTGACTTGTGTTGATGTAAAGATAATTACTTCCTTATTACTGCCACGTACTATCTTTATTACTGCCTTTCTTTCATGTTTCTTTTTATTTCTACTATTTTTTTATCATTAGAAGAGTTGACATATTCGAAATTAAACTAGTCACAAATATAAACTGGAAAAGTTAAAGTACTTTACAACACACCTATCAGCTCGAATTTTACTCTTTGTGTTTATACAACGGCCAATTCCATATGCACATGTTATTATTTTCGGAATAGGTTTGTTCGTTTCAATGTTTGTCGGGACTATTTATGTAATCAGTACAGCACCATAAACACCTTTCTACAAAGAGTGGATGCGATGCAGAAACTCACACGACTGGCTGAATGAATTCAATGCATCACAATTGACAATATTCGACCTCGAACTCATGCATATTCGCAATCTAAAAGATGAGTATTTTGGGAGCAATCATATTAGCTTTCGTGCCGTTACAATATTAACTTTCGCGTTGAATAATCACTTTTCTATTTACATATTTTGTAATTTCTTTTATGTGGCTTTGCTCACAATATCAGGCGAGAAAGTTTCACCATTTGCATAACAAAGGAGTCAAAATATAATTTCGTCGAACAAGCAAACCTTTCACAAAAGGTGGTGAACGTAACGCTATACAACTTCATTAATTAATTTTTAAGGTTGTTTAGAAACCTTTTAGGGCTTCAGCACACATTGAAAAAACCGACTTTGGTTATTAATAAACTGCGCCCATTAATGAATTTGAAGTTTTTCATTCAACTTCTTTTAGCTTTTTATTGGCTGTAAGGACCCAAATGTGCCGAGGTGTATTCCAATAATACTCATTTTCAAAGTTTCAAAAATGCCATTGCAAATGAGAGAAGTAAATAAAATGACAATCATTCTGAATTACGAGTTAAAATAGTGTTAACTTGGAATTTTGTAACACCTGAAGGGGTAATCGATCTGAATGATAAATAACGTCATTGCAATTAAAGAATTTTAATAACATATCTGCAACAAATACTTTACACAACGTTCGGGGACAGAAGTGAGAACAACTGTTCCTAAGAACATCCTGTATTCCAGCTGCTTCTCTGACCAACACGATATTTCAATCCATTTTCATATTTGTTTCTTCTTATCGTGTGGCTAACACGATATTTCAATTTGCTCCTCACCCTTTTCCCATTGTATGCCTCCTCATCCCTATTCCCATTATACCCAAGTGTATGTGTTTATAAGTGTAAATGTATGTGTTGCATATTGTAAATAGTGTTCGGTGTTAGTATAAGTTAGGATGTAAGCAAAAGTAGAATTAGATTACATTAGAATCTAGTCTGTAAGCTAGGCCGAAAGTGATTAAATAGAATTTAAGTATAAATACTAAATGTATGACGAGCTGCAACTCGTCAGTGCCGTCTCTACAAAGAGACCGCTGCCAGCAGTGGCGGGGGAGGGAGGTTCCTATTCCCAGTGGCGTAGTTAGGGAGGGGCAGAGGGGGCGGTCCTCCCCGGGTAACAGCATCTTAGGGGTGACACCAATTAGAAAAGTGTATATATTTTGTACAGATTACAGATTATAGCGTAGATTTTGATGAAATCATAGATAAGTTTGCCGCCCTTAAATCTTGGAAACTTTTTTTTGAAATAAAAAAACATGCATTTGTTAACTAGTTATTCTTCGTTTTAGATTATTTAATTAAAAATTATATAACAATAATTCTGAAACACATACAGTTTTTTAATATGTTATAAATAATGTATTTTTATTAAATGTATAAACTATTCAGTAATAGAAATTTGTATATTTAATTTACGGGGGCGGGGGATACCATTGGTTTTGCCCTGGGTGACACCAACGGAAGCTACGCCACTGCCTAATCCCACTCAATCTCCCGTGCGCTGCTGTTCTCTGCAAAGAATCACCCGAACGAAGAGCACAAAAATCTAGGAAAGGAGACATGTCCTCCACTATTTCAATTCATTTTAATTATGCCTTATTTTACGTGGCGAAACTCCGGCCATCAGACCTGCTCTTTCTTCTGACCACGCAAATTTCAAACTTTCACCATATAGCGGAGAAAGAAGGTATCACTTGAATTGAGCTTAGAGGTATGAGAATCTTTAACATGCAGTAAATCTACATGAAGCGACATTTGTGACACCCTACATGGGCTACCACCCCACACATGATATTGTTCTACCAGGAGGAACAAGTCACCGAGGTTGGTCCCTGAGCTTTAGCTCTTACCCTAACCCCCGACGGCGCACACGTACGCCTACTGGTAACCGGCTGGTAACTGGTACGCCGACTGGTAACGCAGGCTGGTAACCGGATCCGGCCGGAGCCCACTTTGCCCTCGCGTCATCCACACAATACAATGCCCGGATAATGGGCCGCCCTACAAGCTCAGATGTACTAGCTGTCCGGGCTAGAACCGGAGTTTCGACAATTCGCCACCCACTTGCGCCGGGAACAAGTCCCTCCTCTTTGCCCCCAACCGGGGACCATTCAAACTAACGTTCGAGTGGCTCGGAGCTCCCAACTCTTCTCCCCACTGCTTACATGTTTAGGCTATCGACGAGGGTATCGCCGAAACATCAGCAACCTGACGGTATCAGAGTCTGGTCGAACTTCTATATCTGATCGTGCCGAAAGATCGACGTGCCAGGGGCCCAATTGATGGGTTGCCGGGTGAAACCGGATACCCAGGAGCTTAGCATCGTCTACTCACTGCCTCCGCCTTGAAGCCAATGACTTGAGATCCGCCATGAAACTAAGGGTCCGGGTGGTCATCTGCATCTCTCCACCAGAGATATTTCCCATCTTCGCAGACAAGATCCTCCCCTTCGGGGACAAGAAGGGACAGCCGACTTTACGTCCCCTTCAAAAAAGGCGTACGAAGGATTTTGTCGGCCTTAAAAAAACAAAAAACACGGCTTCGATCGGATTTGATTCCGCAATCTTGGGTAACACTAACCAATACGCTAAGCGATATACCACCGAAGCCGCTATTTCAAATTATTACTCTTTGCCAACAGTAGATTCGGTGGTATATCACAGATTACTTGAATCGATACGTATTTGTTGAATTTTAGTAACATTTACACAATTCAAATAACCTTTATATCTGGTAGCTTATTGGAATTCATTCAGGCAACAAAATCTCGAAGGATGACATCTACAACCAGGATCTTCTGTATTAAATAATAAAACACCTGTAGGTTTTTTCAAGAGAACAATTTCACTTTGTTTTGCACTAAATCTGCAACCACCAGTCGCTCTGCATTCATCTTTGTCGACATCATCCTCATTGGGTGCGATAGCAGTGGAGTATTTGTCGAATTGAACAACCAGTTGATTCAATGTAGTACTACGCAATACAAAGGATTCGTTGCGATCCGAGTCGTAACTGACTGATCACAAGGAGACGGTGATGCTAGTAAACAGAAAGGAACGGACCTAGACCGAATTGGTGATAATGAAGGGATCATGAAGGTCCAAGGTGTACAAATGGAGGTGACAGATCTGATTACGGAGGCTGCAAGTGCAACTCAGTCGGGAAGTGTTGTAAAATCAACGAATCGATGGAGCCCACGGCAAGGGCGCAGAGGAAGAATTCTCTTTATGTTACGGATAAACTGTGCGGACACTAAAGAACATTGCATCTCTCCACCAGAAGAACAGCCGAGAAGTTACTAAAGAACATTGTCGACAGAAGATTTGGTGATAGAAAGATGTGGAGACAACGAGAATGGTAAAGGTGTGAACTGTTGGAATGGTGTTGTTGTTTGCTGAACGAGGCGGGAAGGCAGCTCGCCATTGGCATTCATTCATTATTTCGTTTCTCCACGTGTCAACTCCCATGGTCATTAGTACCGTAAGAGTAGTGCATGTTCTTATCACAGAGGTTAGCGGTGATCTCCGCCGTTGGATGATGAGATCCAATGCCGATCTAGATTTCGGCTTGCAGGGCTTTCCTTCTTCAGGTATCTCTCGCCAACCGGCTACCGCCGCAGCCGAGACAAGCTCTGGGCCCGTCTCTGGTCTCCCAACATATGTAGTAGCGTAGTGCATGTAAATGAGGACTGAGTATAAGATAAGGAGAGGCAGGAAAAATAGCAAGAGGTCTATCGCGCGCTTGTTAAGGAATTGCTCCGGCATTCACCTGGTGTTGATCGGAAAACGACGAAAAACTACCGGTCAGATCGGCTAGAAATATCCACGGCTGAAATCGATCTCGCTCCTAGTTAATGTCGAAAATCCGTCATCTTCCACAGTCAGTACTCGAACCCTGGTACCTCCCGGTGAGAGGTACCGCAGTCACATAATTTGATTCCCTGAGCCACCTCAGTCAGAGGCCGTTGGGTTGGAGATAGCATTGAGAGCGGAACAGGCGGACGGAGTCGGAGGCGGGCAGTGGGAGTTGGAAGAGCTGCAGCTGTTCTGGGGCCGGTGCAGGAAGACGCGGATCGGGCGCCGCGGGTGAGGGACGGGGGCGCCATTAGCATGCAAACAAGCGGCGCGCGGCGCCGCCAAATCCGCTCGGCGGCTGCGCCAATGGAGCGCCCGCTGTGATTGCTGGCGACGGCCGTTCCGTCCCCGCCGTCCCCGCCGTCCCCCGCCGCCCCCGCCGCCGCCATTCCTGCCCCTGCCGCTGCCCCCGCCGCTGTCCCCGCCCCCTCCGCTGCACCGCCGCCACCGCCGCCCCCGCCGCCCCCGCCGCCCCCGCCGCCCCCGCCGCCCCCGCCGCCCCCGCCGCCCGCCGCCCCCACCGCCCCAACCGTTCACGCTCGTCCACGCCGCCCCCGCCGCCGTCGCGCCGGCCCCCCGCCGCCCCCGCCGCCGTCGCCCCCGCTGCCTGCCTCCGGGCCTCGGCCCTTGCCACCCGCCCTTAGTCCTATGCTGGTCCATAGCCCTGCACGCAGAGTTGGTGAAAAGGAGATAAAACTTTGTTAGTGAACTATCAAGACATGACCAGTTGTCCATATCTCAGTTATTTTTCTCATCTTTTGATTTTTTTGTTTTGATTAATTATTTTGATTGTTTTTATTATTCTTTTGATTATTTGATTTTTCTTTTGATTATTTGTTTTTTCCTTTTGATTATTTTACTTCTTTATTACTTTTCATTTCCTTTGGTTATTTTCTACCTCCTCCTTACGTATCCTTTTTGTTCCCTTCTCACTTTTTCTCTGCTATTTCTTCTTTTCTTCTTCATTAACATATTTTTCTCTTCCACTTACCTCAACCTCACTTCTTTTCATCTATATCCATTCCGTCCCTTTTCCTTGCGTTATAAGTAGCTCTCAATGCCTTGGTTTGGAACTTCCTCTATTCGAATTCTTTTAGCATTACTTAATAAACTTTGCAAGAAATAACGCAATTTTAATATTATTCTTTCTTACATTTTGTTTTTCTTTCGTTTTTTTACATTTGATCGGTTACCAATTTAATTATTTTGAAATATTTGTTAATTTCATTATCTTTTGTGAATTGGTGACATCAGGGAAACACTACAGTTCAAGAAACCAAATTCTGAAGTCTCCGTTTTGCATTTAGTCTTTTGTTACAGTTTTATTATTATTCCTGATGTTAAATTGAGAATCAACGTTAAAGTTAAACTTCATCTGCTTGAGGCTTTTCAACGACTGAAAATACACAATTTCATAATTAAACATGCCATGTTTAATTATGGAAATGAGCAATCCCCTCATTCATAAACACGGCATCACCGGTAAACAAAATGTTCGCTGTGAAAACAAATTTTCATTTCACTCTTCAGAGATCCATTGCCAGATTTCAATACAACAGGTTGAGAGGGGAAAAATTCAATGACGTCTGTGTCACTTATGGAATTAAATGTTGATCAAGATGTAAATAGAGATTGGTCACGCTTATCTCGAGTAGGTTACAAGTGTTTGAGCACTAACTCGGCACACCTAAAGTCTTAATTCCGTTCCAAAGATCTTAAGATTGGTACCGATGACGAAAAAATACCCGCAGTTTTGTACTTAAAATCCGTGCGGAAATCATTAAAATTGCTACTACAGCCTGAAGTACAGTGCTGGGACATTTGGACAAGACGTTTTGTTCCACCTCCCCTCCTTCGCAAAAAAAATGCACACACTTTCTGGTGAATCATTTTCACATCACGACATAAATTGATGGAGTAATAAATACTATGTTTTAATGAATAGTGAGAAAAAACTGAAGAGAGTTCTTTTTAACCTACGGTACGGAGAATATTGGAACGGTCGTCAAGTCAATTCTGACTGTCCCTCACACCCCATTCCATTAATCGCGAAGTTTACACGATATACTTTGGTGTAATAATTACGAAATAGATGCCGCATTTCAAACAAAAATCCCCCAGACATAAAATGCTTAGGAATGGTAGAGGGTAGTAGGATCGGTAATTAGGCCAGTATTACTCTCCCCGTCCCGTCTTAACAATCATGAAGGACATATGACTTACTTGGAACAATAGGTGAGGAATTAGAAACAATAGTACGTTCTTCTATCATATAGGAGAGTTCTATAAGCGTGAGAATCGTAACTGAATTACGCAGGGCATTGGTATCAGACACAGTGCAATATTTTTGCACTCGTTGAAAATATAATTTTCAACCATTAAACTAAAACATTCCTATAATTACTTACATTTTTACATCTTTTTGATTTCTTCCGTATTAGACAAACTTATAGTCACGTCTATACAATAAATATTTTTGACTGTTGTCTAAAGATATAGATGAATCAAGGAATCAAATTCACTAGTATTCACTCATTTAGTTACAGATAGTCTAGAATTTAAACATTTTGTGAAATACGAGTATTTGTGACACAATCTTACGAATAAATTAATCCATTAGAATAAACTTAACAGTAATATTGATGAAACACAAACTTTTCATATTTTATGCAATTTTATCATCATCCTTCATAAGTGATTAACAAAAGCGTGAACATCAAACAAAACGCATAACTAAAAGTATCAATGTACAATCAGTTAAAGTATCTATACAAATGAAAATTGTCAATAACAAGCGTACTCAGAATAGTGAACTACGTCAGGTAACTAATGAACTGGAACATAACGACAAGTGTATAACCAGGCAGTGAACTACCTATGTACAAGGCCACAAGTAGCTGACAGCACAAATCTTCCCTGAGAAATCAGGAGGCCTTAGCCCTACATGGGATTGTAAAGGCTAATAATAATCATTATCCTCATCATTCATCCAGGGAAAGGTGTTAGGGGACAGAGGAATGTACTGAATCAGCTAGACTGAAATGGAATGGGTCATGTAAATATAATGCCACCTTAAAGAATGTACGCGAACAACAAATAAGCATCTATTTTTATTGGCGTTGGTTCTAACGGTTCCTTCCCGTGTCCGCTTTGGAAAGCGAGCTTCGAAGAGACCGGAAGGACCGTTCTCTTCTCTCCTCGTCAGCCTGAGCCCCGGCAGAGCGACGCGGGCCGCTCGCTTATCGACGTCCCGTCCTCTCCACAGCGCGCGCTCGCGACCTCGCCCGCCCTAACTAGCCCCGGCCACCTGATCCGCGCGCCTCGATGGCCCTCGGCCCTTCGCGGAATCGATGGCAGCGCCCCCGCCCGCCCGCGGACGCTCCCCGAACCGCTGCGCTGCCCGTAAACCAGAGACATTCCGGCGCGGCTCCCAGCCAGCAGGTGGAAGGAAGGGTGTCCCCGCGTGACCGCAATTCCTGAGTAAACGAACCGGGAGAGGTGGGTCAGGGCGTCAACTGACGTCACTGCAGTGTCTCTGACCGGGAGGTCCTAGGTTCCAAACCCGACAGTGGCAGGATTTTCGACACCAGCTAGGGAGGTCATCCATAAATTACGTAACGCTAAAACCAGTCGGGAGTTTACAGTTTATCCCGGCAGGGGCGGTGCCCCGCTAGTGGGAGATACCTGGTTGAGGGGAAACCCCGCTAGTCGACGGTAGGTCGACGCCAGATCTCGCCATCCAGCGGGGAAAAGATCATCGCCACCTCCCGAGAAAAGAACACGCACTACACGTACGGGACTAATGATCAAAGTAGTTGACGCGCCCGGAAACACCAATCAATAAATCAATCGTAACGCTAAAGGGGAGGGGGGTCTGAGGCAACGTTACGCTGCGTTGCATAGGGATAGGGAAGTGCGTTACAAGGGGGAGGGGAGTAGAGAACTAGGTCGAGTTCAGTCGCTGTCTAGAGGAGAAGTCTAGCGTCGGACGTCTCTGATCGGTAGTATTCTTTGGTTTCTCCGAGCATCATCAAGCGAATGCCAGAGCAGTGCCCTAACAAACGGGCCACGGACCGCCGCGATGTTCCCTTCCTCTTTCTATCCTCTCCTCTTACACACCCACTTACACTAACTCACTACACTACCACACATGCCGGGAAACCGGTCGGAAGGTTAGTGCTTGTCACCACCTGAGGAGGTACCTCGCTGGTGGGAGATATCTGGTTGGGGAAAACACAGCTAGCCGACGGTAGGTAGGCGTCGAATCTCGCCATTCAATAGAAGACCACCGCTACCTCACGAGGAAGAATCATGCGCTATGACACCTGGAATTACTAACAATCAATCAATCATCTGAGAAAAGAGGAGTAGGTGAATTAATTAATTCGGCGCTCCGCGCGCAACTGGCATGACTGCAACAAAAACTGTTGTGTGATAGTAAAAAAATACAAAGAATTCGAAATTTTTTATTGCATTATTTGATATGACTCAAATTTCTCACCGGATGGAAAAAACCTTCACGCCTGTGTGAGAAAGAGAATCCTCGATCTTTCTCACCGGTTTTCATCTGGTCCTTTCTTATCTTTCATATGCCGGCTATATTTATATACAGGATGAGTCACGTAACTTTAGCACCTCCTATAATGTTCGAACGGTTGAAGTTATTGCAATGTAGTTTTCACGAAAAAGCATGTGGGTATGGAGCTAAATGATGCATGTGTTCGTTTTCATTTTATCACTTGTATTTTACAAAATATTGAGGTTACTTTGTGTTTATCAAAATGGAACTCCACTGCGCGGAGTGGGAAACATGAACTATGAGATTATCGGTTCCAAATATCGTCAGCCTAGCTGCGATACCACACAAGAGTTCAGAGAAAGCGAACGGCTCAATTTTCTCGTTTCTTAGAATGGAAGGCAGCTCCTACTGTATGATGAAAGAAAACTCTGCTAGTGACGATAGAAAAATATCATGTTTTGTACACATTCAGTTGAACTACCCACGGCAGAGTAGTTCGTATAGTTAGGATTACGAGACATCACACATGGTTGATCCACAGAAGTTCTCGAGTTTACGGTGTTTATTTAAAATGAGTCACTCTAGACCATAGTAATGTAAAATTTAAGACATATGCGAGTTCTACATTGCTACAAAATAAATGGTACAAGTGTAAAATAATTCTGATGGCAGAAAAAAACTTCAATTGTATTTTTCTCGAAAACAAAAAAAAAAAGGAGAAAATCTTGCGAATTAATATTTACTCTGACGGAGATGTTCACTTTACGTATGTTTTTCGAGATCTGGGAGCACAATGAAGTTTCTAATTTTTATTAAATTAAAAAATGAAAATGCTTTCATTAATTAAAATGTTTTATAAATATATTAAATAAATTGATTTTGAATGAGAATAATTTAATTTGACATGCCCTTCAGTTACCCAATGCATGCATATCTTTCGAATAAAGTTGACCCTTGTTGTAGCTCCTGCCCCCCAAAAAAGCACGAAGACATGATATGAGGGCGGCCGGGCGAAGGCCGGTGGCCGAGACAGCCCTTGTTCCAGCCACGTGTCCACCTCTTCCCTGCGGAGCGCGGCGCGTGAGTCAGAGTATTCTTCCCGTTAATTAAAAAAGCAGGAGCTGCGGTTATTGAGGAACACGCCACGGGCGCGGCTCCGGCGCTCCACTCCACCGTCCACCCCTCCACCCATCCACCCCTCTGCCCCTCCTCCCCCGCAACCATCCAACCCACCACCCGTCCGCCCAAATGCGCCTTCCAGCCGCGCATGCCGCGCACTCTACTGCCAACCCGTCCACTGCGGATGTGGTTCCTATTGCATTATTGCGCCCACCTTTGCTGCTGGAAGATAAAGCTGTTAACAAAAGGTATTGAGGTTTGCTTATCTCGATTTTTTTAACATTATTTTGTAAGACTGACTTGTTAAAACGTGGCTTGCTTGTGTTGCTTTCCTAATTTTAATGACTTTAGAGTTAAAATTTATCTCAAACATTTTTTAAAAATTTCATCTCTAATATTTTATTTTGTTTTTAATATATTTAATTCATTCCTCCTGAGTACCTCCTCATTCCTCCTCTTTTTAATTCTTATTTACGTGTATATCAAATTGTTCTGTATCACTTACTTTTGAAATATAATATTATACTTTTTATAGGCGAAACTCAAATAACCTTAATTCAAATTATTAATTGCGAATGTTGAATGCCCATTGTTTTCGTCTCTGTCACATGAGACTTTTGAGCGCCGGTCGTGGGCAGCTATTTGGAAGAAGACAGCGCGCAGAACTCGCGTTTCCGCGGAGCATTTTGAGCCCTGCCAGGCGCCGGACGCGGCGTCCGCGGCGTTTTGTTCCGGCTTTGAAAACGCCGCCCCCGCAGTGCCGTCACTCCTTCCCATCCCTTCCCTTCCCCGCGCTGTGGTGGCCACGCTGCCTCCGCACTTGCCTCAGCTCCGCCCCGCCCCCGCAGCGTCCGGCGCTCCTCCCACCATCCCGTTTCCGTGTCGCTTGCCTCCCCGCACCCCCCGCTCCACCCCCGCTCCGCCCCCGCTCCGCCCCGCTCCGCCCCCACCCCTCCCCCGCTTCGCCACTCACCACTGTTCCACCCCGCTCCGCCCCTCACCCTCGTTCTGCTTCCACCACGCCTCTACATCGCACCCACATCGCCTCTACGTCGCTCACGCACCTGCCTCCGCCTTCCCTTACCCTCCCGCCTTCCCTTACCCTCCTGCCCTCTCCATGCTGTCGCTACCACCCATCCTGGTCTTCAACCTCGCTTCCTCCACCTCTACTACCATGGTCGCTCTCGCCACCTCGCCCCTGCTACCGCTGCTGCCTCCTTCTCTCCTCCCTCTTCACCCACTCTTTCGCACGCACCCACTGTCCCCACCGCCCTCACCACCTCCCCCACCCCCGCGCGGCCGGCTCGTCCTCCATGCGCCGCGGCCGCCACCGCCGCGCGCTCTCTCCATCGCCCCTGCCCTGCACGATAAATGGCGCGGCGAGCACGTTCAATCGGATACTGTGGAATTCCGGCCCCGGGGGGATGGGGCGGGGCTGGACCGGGGTGTCGCGGGGGAGGGGGAGCGCCGTGCGGTGACGGAAGCCATGTCGATTGTCGGGCGACGCGGGGGTGGCGCGCTGCCAGGACCGCCGCGCCGCGCCGCGCCGCGCTCTGTGGCGCTGCCAGGAAGTGCCAGGATGTGTGGCGGTGTCCCCGCGGTCGCACGTCGGCGGAATGTTTGATATATTGCCCTCGCTACTGCTGCTGGGAAAAATAGGTTTCTATGTACCGCTAATCGTATTTGAAATGTCATTGGTAATTCTGTTCCGTGAAGATGGAAGTATTTCAGTGTGCTGTGGAATGCAATACATATTAAAGTTGAATCACATCATTGTTGTGAAGTGACGTTACTCTCTGTCAAATAGTGTAAAGCATGTGATAAAATTTAAATGGATTTTATTATAATTTATTTGAAATCCTGAATAGTTGATCCGATCAGGGTTTAGGAATTATATTAATTTGTGTGGGATTAATTGTTAGGGAGATATAGAAAGGGAAATTCAATACAAAGGCTCATTGTGAAATATTTAATTAAATACAGCAATCATTGAACTCCCCAAAAATTTTAATACACATTTGTAACAAATTTTAGCAAAAATACTTTGTAACTGCTACCTGGTAGACATATGTGAATAAACAATTTCAAAACTTTCAAGGCAATTGTTTTCAGTTATTTTATGTTTCAAGGAATAGGTTAACGAGTGTTATCACGTTAAAAGGGTGTATTCCGACCTTTAGAAAACCAGAAAATACAATATTATTTTTTCAAATACGTTTTAATTAAAGTTAATCAATTATTCGAAAAATGATGTTGCAGTGTCTGTTTATAAAAAAGTCGGAATAACTGTTTCATGTTTCTTGATAAATAAGTAAGGTTTTTGGAAGCGTGCCTTAAATTATAAAAGTATTTTAAAATTCGAACAAATTAATGATCACATCTCTGGTTTTCACTAATAAGATGCATTTCCCCTTATCTTTGGTATTCAAAAGTGACAGTTCGCTTAAAGTTGAAATATTATTGTCAATTATTTTGTTTTGATCAGAGTCCTTCCAGCCACTCTCGGTAGCATTTTTGAAAGTGTATCATTCAGTAACTCCTAATCGAAGCGATATAGGGCATTAAAAACCAAACTTTTGATGCCGAATACCAAAAAAAGTTTCTTACACCGTAATCGACAAGATGAGATCTTTTTGAACATTCTATTACATTTTTTCTCGTCCGGCACTTCTCGATATTACTCCATCTACTCAGAGACGTGCCAGAATCTGCAACTAAGTATGAATGAGAGGTACACAGAGAGGCAGAGACAGAGTCAGATAGACCGAGACAGGGACGGAGAGAGACGGGAAGAGCGCCTCGGAAAGAGAGAAGGAAAGAGAGGGAGAAACAGAGATGAAGAGAGACGGAGAGAGAGAGGGAGAGACAGAGAGACGGTGGGAGAGACTGGGAGAGAAAGCGAAAGAGAAGGAGAAAGGGGGAGATGAAGGGCAGAACGTCTGCGGGGTTCCGCTTGTACAAGTATACTTGTCAAGTACGTAGTAATTTCTTTTTCGCGCATGATTGTTTAGTAATTTTGTCTGTTGATTATCAATTAATTGCTTTAGATGACGAAATAATGAATAGTTACACGGAATAAGAAGAAAATAAGGACCATCAGAGACTAATAGCACTTTAACCTTTCCGGAGTCGAAAAACTTTGCATGTTTCATGTATCGGGAATTTTATAAAAGTTTAATATTAGGACTTTTGAACTCATATTTGATAATCCCTTAAGCCGTTTTATATGAAAACTAACCCGAAACACGAATTCTTATTATCGTCATCTCAGAATTTCACTGAGAAACAATTCAAGGAAATTCCCTGACATTTGTATGAACGTTTAATATTCGTTTCGGGAATTTATGGGATATTTTTATAACCCCAACCACAATCAGCGTGTTTCTGGTTTCTCCCAGGTATAATTAGAGACTGCATCTACTAATTTGTTAAAGTCGATAAAAGGAATACAATGCTTGTGGGGGTATTTAATTAAAATGAGAGACGGTTTATTGGATAGAGAATTAGTGCGGATTTTCTGTATTTAATGTAATACGTGGTTTCCGTTCACTTCACGATAACTATAGCTTGGCCTCCTATTCCATTTCGAATAATATCAATCATTAAATAAAATATATTTTGATTAAGTGGCTAGCTATGTCAAGAAATGAAGGTTCACAAAATATACGTACGATAATTATAAGCATTTTATTGTGAATACTGTGATACAGGATTAGACGGTAACCTGTAAAAAAATATGACATTATTGAAGCAAAGAAAAGCGATGGGAAGGAAAGTAATATTTTAGAAATAATAGACGTTTGATCCGTTCACGGCACAATAAATGACCATCATTTAAACGTAGGTGTGCACCGTTGGTTGATGGTGATTCACTATCACATTTGAGCATAACTTTCGAAACCGTAATATCTAGTGAGACTAGTTTGATGACATTTACAAGAAACGAAACAAAATGTCTATTTTACAAGCAACAAAGTTTAGATTGCGCGTAATTGTGTGGTAAAACGTCATCATTGGCCTTCATCATATTGACCAACATCATCATATTGGCCCGTGGTAATCTAAATTGGCATGTGCAATGTGTCACTGTCTATTTCTGCACGGATGTCGTATCAGTTTGATACGAAATTAGCACGATTGGCTAATTTGTGATCCACAATTACACCAGGGGCAAGTATATTTTTCACAAAGCCTAGAAGCACGTAATGTGAAAAACATTAAACAGGTATGGGTTTAAGAGACAATAAGTGTTACTGTAGTTTCTCAGACATACATTATTGGTAATATCCTTCACGAGATAGAGTCATAAAGGTCAATGAAGGTTATTCATTAACAGTTGAGGATCAAGGTTAGAACCTCATAGAATGAAGCGAAATGACCGAAGTAAGCCCCTAAACATCGTTTGAATGCACGAATGGAGTAGCTGTTTCTGTTACTGGGCATAATATTTACTCTCAAAAATGTCACCTTTTTCTACAATATTGGTTTAAAACTTGTATTTGTCTGACGAATTATCACAGGATTTGTGTTTTCCGACGTAATAAATCGATTGAGTTGATTTTTATTTGAGTGTCGAAAAGTCCTTCTCTCGCCCTTTAAAGCACGCTGTCCCTGAATCTCTGCTTTAGCAGCTCGGAATGACCGAGCTGTTTCTTCTCCCAGCCGCTATGACCGACAGCGGCGCGATATTGCTCGTCCGCGGTCCATACCAGCCTTTTTCCACCCTTCCCCGGCCCTCCCCGCTTCTTCCCGTCCTCGTCCTCGTCCCATTCTGCCCCGCCCCGCCCCGCCCCTCCCCTCCCCGCCCTGCGCTGGCAGCCGTGATCGACTTGCCTGACTCCGCGAAAAACGACGTGTCGAACGAGTTCGGATGCGGGGTCTGCGTCGCAGCATAAAACGCGTCACCTCCTGCGACGAATACAAGATCGTTATTCGTTATTCGCTCAGAAGAAAAGAGACAGCAGTACACAAGAAGGAAGATACGGGGTGTGTTTGACTGCAGTCGGCAAATGTAGAGTAGTTACTTTATAATGGTTGAATATGTATTAATATTTATATTGACATGAAGAGGCAAAGTTGAAAAATTGAGAAACAAAGGAAAACTATGTACTTGAATCGAACTTCTGTCAGGTTTCAATGAGTTTTCGATGTTATGAACAAAAATGTTTAACATAAAATATAATCATATTTTAATAACATAATATTTTACCTTTAAAGAATCGTGTCTAACATTTTTTAATGAGTTTCGTACATGGTATGATTAATGATGTAAGGTAGGGTAATATACAAAAATAGATAAAACATCGTAATAAATACTAAAATTGCAAATTGATCTTCATATATTAAATTTTGCCTGGCGACTAGCTTTTGGTGAAAGGGCCACTACGCGGCCCCGCGTGGTCAAAGTGCCACAAAGTTCCACTACGCGGCCCCGCGTTTGATTCCCTGTCGAGGCAAGACTATAGTGCGCGTTTTCATTGCAATGTCCCAGTATATGTTGCTGTGTGATAATGAGAAAATTCACTCCTCAGGTTGAGACGACCGGAATACGGTGTGGGGATGTCTTCGTGTCACCCACACGTACCCCCTTAACCCATCGCCGAGGGACAAGGACGTCGCCGGTAGGCCTGAGCCCGTTCACGGGCTGTCGCGCCAAGTACATACATACATATTGAATTTTATATATTCATTTTTCATGGTAACCAAATAAATGCATGGAAATACAGAAGAATCGTTAAGTTTCCTCTTAAACAAATTATATATTTCTCATTATCGCAAATAAAGTGAAAACATTAATTATCATCATCATCATTATTCATCATCATCAGTTACTCTAAAATTATCTTTCATTTTAAACGAATGTTTTATACTAATTATCCAATTTTGCCGACAGATATTCTCGAAATTAGTAATATCTTATTTATACTCCCTGGGGTGACAATGCGAACCACCATCATAACGCTTGTCTAATTATAGGATAGTGGTGTAGCGAAAATCAACGCTTGCGGTTAAATGTGCTTATGAAAACAATGATTTAGACAAATTAGTCCAGAAGTAACTTTCTTAATTACAATAATGACGAGGCACAAGAACATTTACAAAATACGGAACAGTTTATGATAAACACCGCTGCAAGATTTGATACCAAAACGGCGTTATTGGGATGGCTGCGTCGTTAATGGATATGGCGACTAGAAGCCACATGAGATCTGCGATTCCCTTTGCCGCTGAGAGCATAAGTGCATCTGCGCCTCCCTCGCCACACGCGCGTGCGTGCGTGCGTGCGTTGTGAGCCTGTGGTCGCGATCCACTCTCGACGCACGCGAAAGTGGAGTACGGCGGCGGCGGCGGTTGCGGTGGTGGATGCTACGGCTGGAGGGGGAAGGGTTGCCGGCCTTTGCAACGGCCTTTGCAACGGATACCAGAGACGGAGACTGCAGCTTCTCAATATTCTGAAAGTTACTTATTATTAGGGGGCGGATTTTGATGACCTAAAACATCGCCAAAAATTATCAATACAATGCTCATATAATATTTCAAAAATGCTCTAAAACCGAACAAGAATGACAAAAAATTGATCAAAACCTGTTCACATGATCAACTGAAGCTGTTGGATATGTTACTGATGTAACCGAGGCTTCTTCCTTTCGTTATAGTGAACGGAGTTTGCCAACATTTGGTTTGGACTGTTCTTTATCAGGAAATCTCTGTCTACAGTTATCACAAAATCTTCCGAACTGTCACTGGTGCACATAGGGGTCAGAGGAACCTTAGATTACATACTCACATATGCTGACATTACAATTTCTGAGCGAAAAAATCGAATAGGTTACTGAGGAATTTCGTGGATAACATTTGTTGCATCACGTAAATATTATTTAAAGCAAGTACCATTTAAATTGAATTAAAATAAATCGGTGAAAAATGCTTTAAAAATGAAAAAGGTAAAAAATGAAGTATTAGTCGAAATCGAGTAACATTGCAAAAAAATCATACATCGAGTAACATTGCAAGAAAATGGCTCATTTTCTTAAAATTATATCAAAAGGCATTGTTCTAAAGTGAAAAGAAAATTACAATTCATTAAAATTCACCCCCTACTTATACGTCCAGTAGACTGCCCGCCAACTTTAAAGTATTTTTTATGAAATGCACTACTCATGGATCTAAGTACCTTTTCCATCCACTCAACTTGACCTACGAAAGCGTTCTGATTGTTTATGCGGTCTTCTACCAAATGCTCCGCATTGTAAGGTAACGAACAGATGTCTTCTTTAGAAGATGTGGGAAATTGTGTCAGAAGAGCAGAGGCGGTAATTTGTAGCGTAAGCATTCTCAGGGACAAGTACGATAGGGGTAAGATTGAGACGAGTACTGGGAGACTTGGGAGGGATGAGACGCGTTGACGGCCATGTAGCGTGTGTGGTAGGGTCAGTGGGCTTTGCAAGAAGTGATGTCGGTGAAGGTGAGGAGTGACGGCATTAAGGGTGGTGATGATTGTTAAGGACTCTGAAGTTGTTGGGTGGATAGGTCGGTATTGAGGTGTCGACCTCTTTAGTGGCCTGGATTTGGCGGTAGGAAGGTAAGAATTTTGTAGTAAGATACAGAGAACGCTGCAAGTGGGTGGATGGGTGGGGGCGATGGCGAGATATTTAATTTTACATATTTAAAGAAAAAATACCGTTTAAATTTGTTTGTGGCGTATGGGGAAAGGAGTACAACCGAGCGAAATGGATCACGGCGTAGAGCGCTGACTTCTGCTATCAGGAGGGTTTGATCCCGCACCGGCTGTTTTTCGTGGTTTCCCTCAGTCATCTAGGCGAATTCTGGAATGGTTCTACTGAAAAGACCACTACTGCAAAATCAGCGTTGCCAAGTCGATTAACTACGTGAAGTCGTGAAGTTTGGTCCTCCAGGTTTGGAGTTGACGTCAGGGTGGTTGTAAAAATTACAGAGAAATCATTATTGGTCGTAGTTAGTTATTCGTAAAAGCCGACCTCAGCTAACTAGGATATGGTTAAAAAGATGAAGGTGTATGGGGGAAGCAGTACAATCTGTGGACCGTTTTCTTCAACTGCAGTTTGCGAGCAATGGGGGTTGTAAGGCAGGGTGTGTGAGGCCGGCGCGGGGCGGTCGAGAGCGGAGGCGGCCGTCCGCGCTGTGCTGACTCCGAGTCGTTTCGCCGGCGCTAGGAGCGCTTCGCGGCGGGAAGCGGTGCTTCGCGAAGGGCTCTGGGGCCGGCACGGACCCTTGTGGCCGCCGTCCCACGCCGTCCCGCCCTCCCACCCCGCGCTGCTCCACAGCGAAGCCCCCGCCCCCGCGCCGCCCGCGCCGCCCCGCGCGCCCCGCGCCGCCCGCGCCCGCCCCGCGCCGCCCCGCGTTCCCCGCGCCTCCCTCGCGACCACGGTTCCCCGCCCCTCCTCGCGCCACGGTCCCCAGCCCCTCCTCGCGCCCCGGCACCAGCCCTCTCCCGCACCCGGTCCCCACCCCGTGTCGCCCCGCTTCCCTCCCACGTCCCTCACCGCGTCCCGCCCCGCGCCCCTCACCGCTGCCTCTCCCCGCGCCCAGCTCCGCCCCGCGCCCCGCCCCGCGCCCCGCCCCGCGCCCTGCCCCGCGCCCCGCCCCGCGCCCCGCCCCGCGCCCCGCCCCGCGCCCCGCTCCCCGCCCAG
Organism: Acheta domesticus; assembly: GCA_031308135.1. NCBI lineage: Eukaryota > Metazoa > Arthropoda > Insecta > Orthoptera > Gryllidae > Acheta > Acheta domesticus. The sequence goes on along the minus strand of JAHLJT010004567.1, from coordinate 31,879,784 downwards.
TTCCCCTCCAATGCCCCGCCCGCGCCCCGCCCCGCCCCGCTCTCCGCCCCGCTCCCCGCCACCACCGCACCACCCCACTGCGCGGTCCCTCGCGCCACCCGCCCCGCCCCGCCCCCCTCGCCGTGCTTCTCCGCCCGTTGGCCGAGGCCGGAAGCCACCCGTCATGGCCGCGTCGTCCATCGCAGCGCCGGCCACGCGTCGTTACGACCGCCCACATTTCAGGCGCAGCGGCGGCGCGCCGCCCGCTGCGCTGCGCCTCCGCTCCACCGCCCCGCTCCCGGCCGCCGACCCCTGCCACTCCTGCCATTCCTTCTGAGCAAGTCAACGCTTTAGTTTTTGCCTTTCCGTGCTTCACTATCCCGTTCGGTATACGAACTTGTTGATTTTATATCCACTAGATCAGGGTTGTCCTACTTGGCGGCCTGCGGGCCGTATAATGTGGCCCGCGAAATGTTAGTCGTTAAAAGTGAAAGTTCCTTGCATCCATGTCGGGTGCAATGCCGGGGGAAAGTTCCTTGCATCCATTGCTCGCCTAGCGCTATGCGACTCTATCAGGGCAGCACCCCCTTAATGTATAAATAGGTTGTTTAGATTTAAGATTTTTTTAAATTCAGAAATTCAAAGTCCCACAGTCCACTGTGTTGCTGTGCATGGTACGGCCTGATCTCACACGTGGTTCCATTTCTCATACCCCCTCCACCTGTTTCAGAGCAGCCGGGCAAACTGCCGAGATCAACAATACGGGAGAAGTGTGGATCTCCCGGAGTACTGTAAATATGGCCCTGCAAACATATTAAAGGTTTTAGTTGTGGTCCTTGTGTCCTTGCTAGTAGGACATCCCTGCACTACATACTACGCGGAAGAAAGATTTTGTATCATTTGTAAGAAAGCACTAGCACAAAATCTTGTAATGTGCTACTTATGGATAGGAAATAACCCCTCTGTCTTGAATCAACCAGAATTAAGACGAAAATACAGAAATTGGTAGGTTATGGTAAAAAGGATAAATCAAGCATGCACGCAACCCGCAACACACGTTGCATCCAACATTACCATCCTGAAAAACTCTGTAACGTTGCATCCTAGTTTCTTCAAACCAAGCGTTCGTGACCCGAGACGCATGTTCGGTTACTTTTGCAGTCACCTACAAAATTCTGAAATTTTCATTTCGAAATTTTAAGCTCCATATTGTGTTGTGAATAATGTGATACGCACTATTGAGAAATTATTAAGAAACAACAAATCCGTTTTCTAATACCACCTAAATTAAACAAAAAACGCCGTAATTTATTTTCTCTCTACCTTTTATGAATTACATTATGTAGGGCACAGATTGCGTCTTGAAATTTATTAATTTTGGGAAATATTGTTACGTTTGAAATATTTAAGTAATAAATTCAAACAGCAAGCTGTTTCAACTTGCAAATCGCATACATTAATCGTTTCATTGACAAAACATGTCACTATAAAACGAAAAACAAAAAAGGAAATGTAAAGGAATATAAACAAACTGATTGGAAATTTAATTGATTTGCGTGGTTATTCGTGCGCGCAAATCCCCTGGCAACAGTCACCATCCAAGAGGCTGGTTGGCGCAGCCTGGTCGGGTAGGGCGTTGCTGACCGCGTGGCGAATTTCGGACCGCTCGTCCAGTTTAGTTGTACACTCCATCAGCTGGACGCTCGCCAAGCTGTTCTTTCAATTCTCCGCCTCTTCGGTTCAATGTTACCTCATTAGCGAGGGTATTTATTCATCTATTTATTTTGTCACGACTCATTCACTTGACTTTCGAATACAGAGAGGTGTAACTCGTATGTCTTTGCGGAGCCCGGGTAGACACCAGCTTTTAATTGTAAATGCGGGCAGCTCCTGCGAGAAGAGAGATTGGCGATGGAAGGGTGGGTGAGTCTGTGGACGAAGTTGGCCAGAGGAGTGATTCCCCTTGGGATATTATCCTTTCATAACCCTTATATAACGTGACCTACAAAAGAGCAAATCCATTACGAACAAGATATGAGTCGCAAAACGACTCGTGCAGACACGAACGGAGAATTTTCTAGTTTCAAGAGGGTTGTAAAGACGAAACTTTTCCTCAATTAAGGGCACCCTAGTGATTAGCATATCCTAATATCACTATCCTGGAATATGAATTCAATGCATTCCTTTTAAAAGATAATGCTAATTAATTAAGCAAGTAGTATATTTCCGTTACATCATCACAGACATTTACAGAGTAGATCATTGTTAAAAAATAATTAATATCAACAAAAACATGATTGGTTTAATAAACATTTTTATACAAGGCGACAAGATGGAGTTTTATTAATGGATGCCACGTAATGCAATATTAACTTAATTGCAATACAGTTTTACATTTTTATTGCCGACGAAATATAGAGGATCTTTAACAAACGCCGCCACAAAATATCGGTTTAAACATTGCAGAATTCCTAAAATTTATTGACTGATACAATAAGAAAACGAGAGATGAAGAGCTTGTAAATCTTGTCGTACATCATCGGTGAAAATATGTTGACAATATTTCAAATGCGCCAAATGCTAGATAGTTTCAATGAAATATACATAGAATATAGAATATATTGAGGAAATCTTCGGGCATTGCAATGTAGAGAAGACGCCATTAAAACTAATTCCCGTATGACTTTGTAGGGAATTACTCGACAGAGATGCATCATGCAGATTGAAGACTAACACTATGAAATTCTGCATATTACGCCACAACGAAATTAGCACATGCAGGAACATTGGAATTACAATTACTTCATTAAGCTATTTTCTCTCTGAAAATGATAATTTAAAAAGGACACAGTGTTGGAAACAAAATGAATGTGGGAGAACATGTAAGGAGAAATATGGGAAATACGTGATGCAATATTCGGGGTACGTGTGGGATTATGCACGGGGCATATGTGAGGCACAAATATTCCAAAAAACGTCTCGTGTAGTACAAAATGAATACCTTTTTGAATTTTATCTTTTATGACGTTGTTATTACATTTGGAAATTCAGATCTTTTGGAACATGACGTCTCCCTCTCCGCAGCAGGGATGGTCATACATGGGCACACATATGCATATCGCTAACTGAATATGTAATTAAATGTATTTGGCATTCTGTAAAATTTAATAACACAGGTTTTAATTATTTATGACTGTTCAAAATAGCTCCACATTTATTCATGCTTAGTATCGGGATTATTATACTGTAATACACAGTTCAGGGACTGGCTGCTCGAAATCGGGTTCCTGCATAACGTTTCACTTTTAAAACGATTTATAACGCGCGAAATGTTCGCAAATATCCATCTCGTCTAAAAGAAATATACAAGTAGCAAACAAGTTTGAAAGGTACACGTCTTTCATTGTTTTAATGAAAATTATGAAGAAATTTTGAAAAATGACTCATTGAATTGCACGTTAAATTTATTAGAAGTGAAATACTATTATAACGCAGGTTTATATTTGAACACACCCACCTCAATAATCCCGTATGCCACCTAAGTGATCAAAACGAAATGAACCATATCTCAGGTTTGGGTACCTGTCGAACAATTCAGACGGTAGAGTCATATAAACACCATCATAAACACTATCATATAACCATAATATTACAATACCAATCTTATTGCTTCGCGTCGTCTGGTAAAAACGTCCAAAAATACCATTAGAAAGGTGCCCCACATCTCGAACTGCATGCGAGGTTAAAATTAATAGAAATAAAAGAATAGTACATTATAAAACGATGATGTAATGATTGGTATTAATACACGAGTGTGAGGCGAGGAATGAGGGAGTATCGTAAACTTCACAAGAGTGTATCGCATGCTACTCTCGCATGCTACCGCAGGTGGCTGTGGTTACCTGTCCACCAGCTACGGAGAACTGCGCTAGTCAAAGAGGATCAAAGTGAAATTATGATCACTTTATTTTAAATAATATACCACGAAAAATACTAATTATAAAAAAAATTAAATCTATTGAGCAAAATATAATATCAATTACAATTTTAATGTACATAATCGAACAAAACATTTGCTAAAACGATTCTCAATGATTAATTAAGTGTCAATACTTGGTTTGTAAACTTCTCTGCGATTGGTCAAGAACCTGTAACATAATGAAAACTGTACTGAATTGACTATAATTATGCAACTGGTTGCAGCCATCAAATGACAGTATTATACAATAGGAGTAGAAAAAATATTTTAATGCACTTCAAAATCGCTGCCAACGCATTCTTCCAAACTAGAAAGAGAAACAATTCAACATTTCATTTGTTGATATCTCTCATCGTGATTGGCCGCATCTGGCAAACATTTTCAACTGCGTGAATCACGAAGCCCCTGCGAGTGAGTACGTAACCATAGTCGGTTGCGGCGGCTTGGCGGTTTGCCTTGTCACGTAACGCCGGAGCACATAACGTGACGCGACGGAGGCACGCGCGGTATGGCGTTTTTCATCAGCGCTTTCCTTGGTCTCCACGTTCTCTCCGTTCCCTCACGCGTCTCAACCTTCAGGCTCTTTCACGGCCCTCTGACCATTGGAACGCTCCTCGGTCCTATGCGATAATTCATCTCTTCTACCGGGATGACAAAGCGGAACTAGGGTTCGCCAAGTTCAGGCGTATCCAATTGGCCGATTCTGTCTCACGGACCCGATAACTTCAGTAAAAATACGAATGCTACAAATACTGTTAGTTATTTCAGAGTTTAAGGGTTAAATGCTTATTATTCTTATTCTTATTATTATTCCATTTTCCCCACACATGATTAGTCTTAAACAGCTACCATATAGATACAACATCAAGGCATGATAACTGATTTGTTTTACTTTTACAACATACTATATTACTATATATATAATAATAATAATAATAATTATTATTATTATTATTATTATTATTAATAACTATAATACGGCTTTTCAATTCCACGAAATTTCGAATGCTTGTCCAACGCGAACAAAATCCGAATAAATGAAGTGGTGCGATTGGTTATGTAGTTATCTCCACTGCTAGATCCCTCAAAGTCCCAAAAAGAAACTACAAGTGGTACGAACACTCAAAAACATTTGACTTCTTTGGGATATATACAATACTGTATGACCAATATACCCACACTGATCGTTCAAAAGCAGCAAAAAAGCCTTTTATTGATGTTATTCGATATTTGGAGAACAGAATTCATGTAGGTGTGGCTGAGCCATGTGATTAGAAGGTCGTAACCAATGAGGCACAGAAACGTCTTAAGTATGTCTTGAAAATCGAAATCAGCTGATGTGGAGTGTGAAGGCACAAGTTGCACCGATAACCACTACAGATTAAGAATTTAAGAACTTTTTAAAAATCTCATCACGTCTCAGTCTCAAAAGACTCCGACATATAAGACATAGTTATTAATTATATTGATTGAAATCACTGTCTTTACAGATGAAAGTTTACAGTTCTCATATTCACTTATGACCCGATTTTATAATTTATTTTATAATTAAAAATGTTATATTATGGGGCAATCTGACTAGTTAAGTGATATTTCGACTTATGCCAGAATTGTACATCGGTTTGAAGAATGTTGGATAATGTAGATGAGTTATACTGAACTTTTTCTTTGGCTCATAGCTTTCGTACTTGCCACACTATATTAAATATGTTTAAGTATTGCAATTTAAAGATATTAAATTCTAAGATGTCTAATATATCTTGTTGATTCTTTTATTGTAGTGTTCTGTATGTCACTCACCTGATGAAGGACAACAATAAGTCCGAAACGCGTTGTGATACAACCTCAATGTGATGTAACTATTTCTACTGAATATAATGTAATAAATATTTTTAATGAAAAATAGAATGTTTACTGTCTATAAATTATAAAATCGGGTCATAAGTGAGTATAAGACATAGCTTTACTGTATTTTGGGCAAAGTTATTTAGAGGTACAGGAAAAACGCTCCTTAGAAATCTGGTTGCAACCTGAAGATTTTATATCTGACCAACATCTAACAATTTCGATCATGAATTCAGTGGATAACAGTTTTTAACCCCTGTACACTGCCAGTTCTGAGGATTGAGAAATTCCTTTTCCTCTCCCCAAAACGGTCTTCCTGCTCCAACCCTTTTCGCCTGAGTCAGGCACCCAACACTACGCCATCCCGGAACAAGTTTAAGCCCGGGCTTCCGGCCGGATCGCAGCTCTCCGCTGGCGCCCAACATTCGCGCTGACCCCATCTCTTCCTCTCCGCGCACATGGCTTCGCTGTTACTCTCGCAAAAGGTTAACGTCCTAGTTTCAGAACCGCTCGGGCTCCGTGAGTTTTATCGTATCTGAAACGTCCGCTCCTGCGGCAAATATTTGCCTGGCGAGAGAGGTTGCGCTGACGCGTTGTTCACACAGAATTTGTCTGGGCAGCTCCCTTCATTACGGAAGGATCATCGCTCTACATTAAAACTCACGGCGAGAAGCCGCAGTGTTATTTTTCCGTCATGATAAATTGTGCCAAATTACGTTAAATCACATTCACGCACTATAACTTGGTAATTAAGCGTTTCTTTTGTGACTAATCTAACCCTTACACAATATTTCACTTTTCCTCTCTATGCTACAGTACTGCAACACATACTACTGTAGTATTGGGAAGAAAAGCATTGGAATAAACTCAACAACAATGGCGTAAGTTTTTAGCCACAAAATGCATATTAATTTTTGTAGTAGGAAACCTGCAATATCCCACACACGTCGGAATTAAGGTCTACTAGTATTGTTCCAAAGACGGTTAAGATTGTGCAGGTGGCATGACGAGGCAATACAATCAATTTTGTGCCCGAAAATGGGGATGTCTGCTTTATGGATGGATGAGTAATTGGGTGATGAATGGAAGTGTATCACGCGTAACTCGGTCAAGATAGTTGCTTTTGAGCTGAAACATGTTAAATATACCAGGAGTAAGCCTTTCCGGAGATCACCAGGATACATCAATTTTTTGGATACTTTATATGACATTTTCTAAACTGTCTCGAAAATTACTATGAATTATTTTTTGTAATAAAAGAAAGTAGATTTATAAATACAGTATAGCTCGGATTTCCATTGAAATGTCTGAAACTTTGAAAATTTCAAAGTTCACATTTATTCCTCTCCTTCACCTCCATGACGATAGACAGACATCTTTCTCAATGTAATTTTTCCGTTAAATTCAGATCTTTGAATCATGTCATGCACTTTTCTTAAAAAAGTAGTTGTTGTGCAGTTACTAGGAAAAAAATAGGAGGAAAAATATAGATATCGCGCATTCCAACTAGTTACATTTGACGTTAGAATCATTTTGTAATGTTTGTAGGAGCTTGGTACATCTATAATGTATTATTTATTGTTTATTGCTTACATTTTTACACGTAATATTGTGTTGGTTTTATGTTTTGTTAAGTTAAATTATTTACGTAAACTCATCACTAATTTTTATAACGCAACATAATCAGTGAAGAGTGTAAGTTCCGCTTATATATAATAAATGTATCACTGCAAAAGGTTTCACGCATCTTTTTATATATCACATCACGGTTCACCGGCGTATACATACGTCTGTCTGAGAGATCAAAGAAATTATGAATAGCCGACTAATAATAGACTCAGCTGGGTTATAATCCCACCTTTCTAATCAAGAGGTAAATTCAATAAAGCGAGATTGTCTAAGCATTTATTTTTCACTTTGGCCGATCATCATCAATACTCTTAAGGTTCAATACCCTACTCCACATAAAAATTACGATCAGCTGCCAAAACTTCAAGTGATTTCAAATAATTACAACCAAACCAAACCAGGAGCAATGGTTAATAAAAATATTTCATTTACTCACATCCACTATTCAAACTTTCAATCTTTATCTTGGTTCTTCATTCTTCCACATTTTCTTCAACTGCTTCAATGCTTTGCATGTAATACATTTGAAGTTGGCTTGTACCTAACTTGTAATCATTTTGAAATAATATTAACAATAAAACCAAATAACGGAATTAATAAAAGCCACGAAGAAAAATATTTCCAACATTCACGCTTTAATTTGTTATCATTTGTCTTTTATTTTTTTGGCACATTCACCAAATTGTTCGCTTCTGCTCCCGTCAATATTTGGGCAGTAAACTGGGGTGATAATGCCCCGATTTAGGAAAAAATTCCATAAGTTTTTTTTCTTATCGATTTTAGCCGTCGAGTGGTGACGTGCCTTTGAACTTCTATTACCGGTGACTGCGCGGTCACTGTGACCAGGAAAGTTTTAGACTGAATAATTTCGTTATTTCATTTCGCATCGAATTCACATTTTTTTCAGTTAACAGAGGCACAATAAAGAGAACAATCCTAAAATTTTGTAGTTTATAAAATAAACAGAAAATAATATAATTTTTAATTACTCACTGAGAGAATTTCAGGTCATATATTGCTCCACATTTTTTCTTCACAGTTGACTATAGAAATACGCAAAGAAGTGTTTTGAAATGATATTGACTACATAAAAAAACTTCATTTTAATAACAAAACACACTGTTAAATGAAAATTATTTACTAAGTATAAATGTGCATTACCAAATATAAATTTCTACTACTGGTGAGGTGCGGTCATCGAGACGGATGCGTAACTTCAAATGATTCTCAGAAGCGAACAGCTGCAACTAGACCGGGAACCTAGTGACTGAACGCTGTACATTTTATCTTAAACTACGATTATATGATTCACGATTGGAAAGCATAATTGAGATAAACATTACAGTTATTTATTTTTATACAAAATTAGGAACATTATACGTAAATGTTACGATCCCACATTTCGTAGATCTGAAACAGGCATCCCCGCTGGGTCCAGCCGCTCGCGGTGATTCCAGTCCGGGTCCTTCGCCAACTAAATACTCCGGGGGATTTCGGAAGAGAGAAAACGGGTTAATTACTGCGAGCAGATTAAAGAGACTCTTGTTTGCGGAAGGCTGTAACAACATTTAGAGACACGTTGCCACTGGCGAGACGAAAGCGGGAGAAAGCCGCGGAGATGGACGATAAGTGGGGTCGTCGCCATCTGATAAGCTCTGACTGCTTACGCAGTTGGGTTAAAATTTTGTTAAGGAATGTTTGGGTGGATCATTTTCTTTCCGGCTTGGGGAAAGAAAACCGTGTCATGGAAATAGCGTGAGTATGGTTTCTGTGACGCGTGGACGTAACGGAGTTTCACGTAAAGAATGTGTTCGGGATTTTATTACATTTGTGATTGTAGTGAAATACGAGATTAAGAAAAGTGAAAGCTCAGGTCTATTGATGGTAATCGTGTTTTATATTTGTGTAATTGTGCGTAATATTTCAGTTGAGGTTTACAAATGTACTTTTGGAGAGTTATTAATATTGTCCCTTTTATGATTAATTTGGAAAATAAGTATAAAAATTAGTTGTTATCCCACAGAACATACTTCCCTTTATTAATGATAACATTTCTTAATATTATATTTTTTCAACATTTATTCTCGCTTGAAAAACATTGATCAGTTATCACTTGAAACATTCCAACAAAATACCGGCTGAGGTGGCTCAAGACATCCTCTAATATTACTGTAGTGCATCTAACAGGGAGATCCTAGGGTTTGATTTACGCCGGTGTCAGGATTATTGACATTAGCTACATAGCTAGGTCGACTTCAGCCGCTGTCTGAAAAAGAATTCTAGTAACCGGCTGCTCTGATCGGTAGTTTTCCGTTGTCTCTGATCTGTTGATCATGGGCGAATGCCAGAGCAGAACTCTAAAAGACGGGCCAAGAGCCATGGGCCATGGATCAACCGCGATCTTTCCTTCCTCTTCCTTGTCCTATTCTTACACCTTACTTAGACACACTTACTCTCATATGCACTACACTACCGTAAATGTTTATAGTAATGATAAGTTCCAGGATAATTATGTAATTACTGGGGCCCGGATAATTACGTATTGAAAATTATGAAAATATGTACTTATATATGTGTTATAATGTATAGAAATATCTACTACAAAAGTAAGAAATATATAACACTTTAATTATTATATCAATTCGTTTTAATAAAATGCATTACTTAAATATTGATCTGTAGACTTAATATACTCGTAAAGACCAAAATTAAAAGTAAATTCTACTCATAATTCTGTTATTTACAATGATCTCAGTAACAATGTGAGCAAAACATTTGTTTCGAATACTTAGAAATGAAACTTTTCCTGTTATCTGTTCGAGGACCTTGCACCGACTAACGCACGAAGTTACTGTGTATATTTAAACTTTGTTGCAACATGTCACTGTTCAATGCTATTCACGGATTAGGGAATAAAAACAATGCTGATTGATATTTAATCAATTGACTCTTAGCACAAATTCCGCTTTCTTTGATAATGTTCTTACTCAAGACGCTATTGCTAGACTTCTCTGAAAAGGTGCACCAAACTTTGCCTGTGGCAAATTCTCAGTCTGCGCAAACATAAGGTTTAAGCCAATCGCCGTAAATTATTTTTTGTCCTTTTCTAATCCAAAAGATGCAGTGCCACATCTTGATTCTACTTCAGATTTTCACCTCACCGAGATACTTTACAATCAAGGATTTAGGCTCACGTGTAACAAACGGGGGAAGAAAACTGTCAATGGCGCTTTCCGAGTTGCGTTGGTGCCTGCAATTTTTGGCGAAGGTCAAGGGAGAGCTGCGGAAAATGAGTTGTGGGCGCGAGCTATTGCCTGCTAGACATCATTTTCACACACCAACTTCCTTTCCGAGCAATTTTTGTTCTCTGTTATACTCGCGCAGAAATCTAGACACTGGAAGCTTTGAAGTGCAACAACGCCTTGCCCTTTTGTAGGGTAGTGCGTGCTGCAATACATCAACATTTTTAAGCGATGCAATAGCGCCAATTTAGAGAGAAGGCTGCACAAAAAATGTGTTTGACAATGCTGAATTCTTTGTCTGGGTGATCCCTTTTCGAAAACATGCAGGATAAATGAAGAATTATACAAAAAGAATGCAAAAAAAAACGAAAATTTTAAGAAATATTTAAAAGTTTGTACTTTTGAGTAAAATATGTAAACATATGTACTTTCAGGTAAAATATGTAAATATATGTAATAAAAAGTCATCGTTTTTAGACACTAATCGACGTGATCACGTAAATATATCGTGGTTTTGACTTGATAGAGTTAACTTACGGAAATATGTAATTACATAATTATCCGGGACCTAGTAATGATATAAGTACCTGACGTACAAATGAGAGAGGTATCACTCCAGGCCAGATCTCAAAACCTATGCATATTTTTACTACTTTACGTGAAGGTTACTTCCTTCACCCTCAACTCCGCGATCTTGGCACTATTAGTTCAAATGTAGAAAATGTTACACGAAATTTATTCATTATGAACGTTGAGTGCCTAGCGGCCACTACTTCTTTGCAGGCTTGCCCTTTTTCACATTTGCTGCCGCCTATTGTCCAGGGTCGGCCGGGGGGCTCCCGAAGACTGGCGACTGTTGATCGATAAGTTGGGCTGTTCTCTGAATAAAACAGATCATGGCAAGAATCTATCGATCAAATTATGTAGGTAGGTAGTCGTATAGCATCTCTAGATCTCATGATGACTGGTGCTCTTCTCATTCTTAAATCACGTGTATACTTCACATCTTTACTTATCCGTTAGTCGTTATCACTGTAGTCTACCTTGGTCTTCAACCTCACATATGGTATTGTTAACACAAAATGTCAGCACGAGATGAATCTGACATGCGATGAACACTAGTGTCACTCTTGTCTCAGAAATTCGAGATGTACGACTGACCAATCACACACCTTGAACAACCAATATTATTTTGTTAGAAATTGATTTTGGTGTTAGTGGGAGAAGCCATAAATTGATATCGAAACAAATATAGGATGTAAATCAGGGACCTTTTTAATGAAAATACTCACGCATGTAGTACAATATGCGTGGTGCTGTAAGCGTCGTAAATCACAACAATAGTTTACAAGTACAGAGAAAAAAGTGATAGAAATTGTGGATGTACACTTTATCCAGAAAAGAAACGTCTTGCTGGGAGTTTGTATTATACGCAGGAAATTTTAATTTTAGCATTGGACCTCGCGATCTTGTATGGGTATACTCATTTCTGGGATCTAAAATAAAAAAGAAAAATATCCAAAATATCAAAACAGTAAATAAATTGCAAAATCTATTGTATTTGGTGAAATAGAGATTTAGCAAATTCTTTTCACGATAAAATAATTAATTATGATTTTTTATTATAGTAGATCCTACTTCAGAGTAGTCGCGCAAAATGTTGGTTTTCGCAAATATGAACAAAAATACAAATTACAAAACTCCACAATACACCTTGTATTTTAAAGCTAGTGATCTTCGAATAACACGAATCATTCCAAAAATTGTAGAATAAATCTTTGAATTTTTTAGAAGATGTAGTGATTATTGTATGGGATACGTTCGAGTAAGACAGACCAATTTTGTCTGAAAGTTGTAGAATAGATGAAGTGGAAAAAAAGAATCAGCTCTTGAAACTGACATTCACATTTCAACCCTTTTCAAAAGGTACAGATATACATCAATCGATGTTTCCTTCTTCCAGCTCTTTGTTCTCTTAATTTTCATTAGTGAATAATGTAATCTTCAACAAAGCAGCGCGTTAGATAATCTATCTCGAATGAGACCTGTATTCAGTGTTCCGAAAACAAATTTAATGGTTTACGTCAACAATTAAACATTGACACTCCATGGTCGCACACGTTTTACGTGCAGTAGCACACAATCAATTATGCAAACGCTTGGGGAACGAGAGCCGCGGGTGCCCTTTGCCACTGCAGCACCGAGTGGGGGGGGGGGTCGTCGATAACAGAGACCGAATTGCACGGATGTTGATCCGGTAGTATTTGGCGGTGTTTGGTCTATAGCAAGGGCATAATAATATGTTCCTATTAGCAAATACTCCGGGCCCTACATGTATAATCTGGAATTCATGTTACTATCGTAACATATTGTATTGGAACTAGTATTCAGATACAGTGTTTGAAATCCGAAGCCAATTGTTTCGTTATAATGGTGCCTACAGAATAATAAAATGACAGCGGACACATTTCAAATGTGAAACCGACTCTGATAAGAAACTTATCAAGATTCGAACACAAAAAGCATTTTACAGCATTTATTTTTAATATTTGCATGCTATATGTTGATCGTTGATCTTTATAGATCATTTCAAAATTCTCAGAAAATATAAGAAGTCAAGATTATCACAAAATTTCCTATTCATGTTAAGCTTATAGTAAAATAATGTCCTTAGGTTCTGATAACTTTTTCTTTGATTCTTACATTATCTTACCGAGGGATAAATATCCTCTTGAGCACTTCAATAGAGTTCTAAGCAATTTTATTGAACAACAAATAATCGAACTTTATTTCATACCACCGCGTTTTTCTTGGAATACTTTGTCATTGATATTCCTCGTACGTGTTCCCAGGATAGCCTCACCATGTTTATAAAAGGGGAAAAACATGAACCAACAGCTCTAGCTCAACACAAATCGACGTGTCCCCCCTGAATTGCAGTGGGCCCTTCATCGGGGTACATCGCCCGCACTCAACGAGCAAGCGGCACCACCCAATCGCCACACATCACTTTATACGGTTATTGATACTGAGCTTTTTACCGCTCGGTCACACGGGACACTGCGCAGGGGAAGGAAATGACGTCAACAGCACTGGGTGTTTTTTTGTTTTGCGATGGCCAAAGAAGTATTGCCTATGACAAAATAGAAAAGTAATGTGGACATACTGGAAAGGACATACTTTGTTGTTTCTTTTTTAAACAGTGGCATAACATTATAACGCCTTCTACTCCACGAACACTTCGACCATCTCTTGAAATAATAACTAAACTCTACAAGATACTTTATTTCATACTACGTCGTATTTCGGTTGTTTACATGCCTCAATGCAGGCCGGAAAGTGGTACTTTACTGTGTGCCGTAATGCAATCTCATACCAACTTATGAACTTGGAAATTTTGTACTAACGTTCCTAACTTGTTTTATAAGTCCATACACCAGTGATGTAATTGATTACAATAATGATAATTACAATCATTCATGAAAAATGTAGACAACTGTATCATATGATGACAAAATTATAGAACAAAGACTGATAAGTAAGCCAACATTACACCCTCATTAACCATGTTAATATTATTTGAATTATTCCAGGAACAAAGTTTTTGATATTTTTCTTCCGATTTCTGAGGTATTAATGTTTCAATTGCTTCATTAGATTGATCTATTATCCATTTCCGAAGCCTCTCTTTATCTTTCAATTCTATTTTAAAATGTTCAGAGCACTGCAATTCTTTCACAGATTCCAAGGGGCTCGGGCGTCGTGAGCAATTCATCTATTGACACTCGTTCTTCGCAAAATATTACAATATGAAATTACAATAAAAGTAAAGAAATGCAACACAGTATGAAATGAAACATGCGAAGATGCAGAAATGTTACATTATTGTGGATTTGTAAGTCTCTCGCCTAGCGAGGTGTACTACAACAGACACCGCGACCTTTGGAGAACCTAGGTGCCTGCTTTGCTTGCAAACTCGGGCGGTCAGAATTCGATGTGAAGTTAAATTAATAAGAACTTTCTCATGATGCGTGCAGTACTCAGGAGAACAGCCTTTTGCATTGTCTGAATGTGCCGGTTTTTAAGGCCAAGCCTTGCAGACGATGAAGTTAGTTCTTCAGAGATCAACATTCCCATTACATCACGACTAAAGATGTTATGAGTCGTCTGAATATAAAACCTAATCCAGGTTGCAACCAGCTACCTAAAGAGCAGATCCGGTGACTGTCAGTGCCTCTACAATACTTTGCGCAAAATGTGGGCTGTTCCAAATAAAGCAATTTCTTGCACTTCCCAGTCTTTTGAATTACCTGGGAGTTTAGACAAGTTCTTACTCAAATTTTGCGGAACAAATCCCAGAGCTCCGATAACTACCGGGACGACCTGTGCTTTTAAGAGGTGCTTTTAAGATCAACATTATTATTATTATTATTATTATTATTATTATTATTATTATTATTATTATTATTATTCCTCTAAATCACGACTTAAGATGTTATGTGTCGGCTGAATATAAAATCTACTCCAGGTTGCAACCAGCTACCTAAGGAGCAGATCTAGGGACTGTCGGTGCCTCTACAATACTTTGCGCAAAATGTGGGCTGTTCCAAATAAAGCGATTTCTTGCACTTTATTATTATTATTATTATTATTATTTTATTATTATTATTATTATTATTATTATTATTATTATTAGCCAACTAAGATCTCATTGAGGGCAAGGGCCTCCCGCCTTTTTGCAGGGAATGCTGAATTGGTAGGGTGATGACGAGGGGTGAAAGGACTAGGATAATGGTGGGAGGTGATCGTGGAATTTTTTAACTATGCCAACATTTGCCTCTGACCGAGGAAAACCTCCGGTCAGGATGGCCGGCCCGGGGGTCAAACCCGGACCTCACGACTGCGAAGTCAGCGCGCTACGTACCGAGCCACTTCGATCAGAAATCTTACATTCCTCATTAGAAATTCCAGCTTCGGGGTTTGACGTCGTCTCGGCTGGAAACATCTCATTCGAAATGTAACATTTTCCGACCTTATGACGTAAATTACTTTTTCAATGAATGCTTTAAATATCTGCATATATTTTTATTTCTGAGAGACGTCTTACTGTAATGATGAAATAATTGAAGTCGTCTCCGTCGACTTAAGAGATTTCTTTAAACAGCCGGCTGTCGACGGCTTGTCATCATCACCAGTCTCGCTATCTGTGTCAAAAGTCGGGAGACTGCTCTTGCTGTAGGGTATCGCTTTGCACTCACCCTGAGAATGAAGTTTGTTCGTTCTCTTTCCAGCAGAAACAGGTTATCCTCTCCGCTGTAATGGGTGTATCAGTACAGACAATAATTCAGTTGCGGTCCCATCACTTGTTGGGGGAGGGGGGCAATCACACACAAGGGAACACACGAGAAAGACGAGGAATAAATGCAGAATATCTCAGAATGCTTCACAAAATGCCTTATTTGTAGTGTCAAAATGCAATTTGATTAATTTTCTTTCACATTTTTTCCTTTCATAATTCTACAAAAATTAAACGACTACAATTACAAATAAGCATTACATGGATAGTTTACCTCTTGGAAAGGATACATTCCTATCTTTTATCAAAAATGTTTTAGATTTCGAGGCATCGTGGCATACGATCCATTGCTCTATTCGTCTGCGGGCTTATTTTGGGCCTTTGCGGGACTATTTCGGGCGCAGAAGACTCCGCGGTATCAGTTATTGCATTTACTCTAAAATAGTCTATGCAGGCTCACCACGAAATTCAAACCTGCGTTCCTTCGGATTGAAGCGTCAAGCTGAAACGCGATTGAGGCATCTCCCTTTTTCATGGCCATTGAGTGGAAACTAATACTTCACAAAATGCTTTATTTTCAGTGTCAAATATACAATTTGTTTCAATTTATTTCACAATTTTTCCCTATTTACTATTCTACTAACATTAAAACGACTTCAGTTAAAAATAAGCTTTACATGGATACTTTCATCTTTCAAACGATTCAATCTCATCTTTTATCAAACACATAAGGCAGTGATGTCAAAGTCTTCAACTAGTGACAGTGGCACGCGTCGTGGCACCGTGGCATGCCACGAGCTTCTCTGCGCAACTAGCGTCGGGAGAGGAAACTGTAAGTAACCCCGCCGTTTTACAATAGTGATGGCGTTGTCTCTGGTGGCGGGGTGATGAACTGCATGGAGTGGCGATTTCGTCGTGGCACTCGTGCCACCGACTCCCGCTCGTGGCATCGACCTTGACAACACTGACATACGGCGACAACGTGTTTACATACGATCCTTCGCTCTGCTCATCCGCGTGCTCATTTTGGGCGTTTGAAGGGCCATCGCGGGCGCGGGAGGTCGCGCGGAGGTCGCGTCCACGTGGAAAGGCTCTTCCTTCCACCCTCCACCCTCCACCCCCCCCTCCGCCCTCCGCATTCCGCTCGGTGCATCTTTTATGCCCCGACGCTCCCCGAGATGAAATCGGCCTCTCGTTCTTCCGCGAGATTTCGCACCCGCGCCGCGCGGTAGGGTTACGGTCCCACGCGAGCTTACGGGGCCGAGCATACGGGGTGGAAGCGGTGTTATGTAAAGGACGCGAGGCGCGCCGGCGACGCTGCGAGAAGAGACGGGGAACGGCTGGGTTAAGCGATGTGTGAACGTATGACCCGGCCTTCGCAATAAAAGGTTCGCTCCCTGCATGACAAGTGCCGCGGTGAAAGAAACAATTCACTCAGAGGGACGCAGAAGGATGAACAATATGTGAAAGAGAGAGCAGTGTAATCGGTAGGAATTTTAAAACAAAACATTTAGGAAACGCGCATTAAGTGATATTTCACGAAGAGTTGAAATAAGACTGTAACTAATAACTGTGCATGTGACAATGAAGGTGAGGATATTTTAGGTAAACTGATAATCTGCGCAATCAGAATATAGTAGTACATTATGAAACAATGATGTAGTGATGGGTATTAATACACGAGTGTGATAGTATGATACGAGCAAGGGACGAGCGTGTATCGTAAACTTCACGAGTGTATTACATAGGTACTTTTTCTACGACTTTTATAAGTTAAACGTTCACAATGAATAGTTTCGTGGCAGTTGATTCAGCCAAGGCCATCTAGCGGACAGCTACCTAAATTACCCTCCCATGCTGCCGCAGGTGGCTGTGGTTACCTGTCCGCCTGTGAGGGAATACTGCTCTAGTCAAATAGGATCAAAGTGAAATCATGATACAATTTATTTTAAATAATATTCCACGAAAAAATACTAATAATAAAAGAAATTAATACTATTGAGCATAATATAATATAAAATATAATTTTAATGTATATAATCGAACGAAACATTAGCTAAAACGATTCTCAATGAATAATTGTCAATACTTGGTTTGTAAACTTCTCTGATTGGTCAAGAACGTGTATCATAATGAAAACTGTATCGAAATGACTATCATTATGCAACTGGTTGCAGCCATCAAATGACAGCATTATACAATGGGAGAAAAAAATACGTTTTCGTACGATCCTACATAGAAAGTGGTAAGGAGTGCAAATAAAAAATACCAAAGATTGCCAAGCAAATTGTGGTGTTGGAACAACTAATTGTTTACTTCAAGTCGAGATCGAGAATAAACGTAAGTAAAATACGCCAGTGCGTGAGATGAAGTAGTGTCTCTGTGGTTGGGCAAACGCAATAGTCGAGAGATTTCGGACTCGTAGTAAACCTACAGCAGCGTCGTTCCAGAAATGAAATGCAACCCAGCAGAGAATAATGCATAGAGATGAGCAGAAGTGCCGAGAAGCAGACTCACAGCGGAGACGTGTTTACCGCGAACAGGCGAAGAGCGGGAGGGGACGTAATGACGACGTGGGGCGAGGTGCGGCTCGAGCACGACTCGGCTGTGCGACTCCTGCGGTCAAGGGGTGACGCATGGCAAGGGCCCGGCCCGAGGGCAGCGGGGCACCTGGGGGCGTGGAGGTGTTGAAGCGTTAAGGAGCGGGAGTACTGGGGCAGTCGGGTCAGCGGAAGGGTGTCTGGACGCGAACAGGAGTGGGGGAGACTGGAGGTTGAGATAGGACGGGGGACAAGAGAAGGGGTCAGGTCGTGGAGGGTGGAGAGAGAGAGAGACCGGGCGGAAAGACCGGACGGGAACACAAGTAGGAAGAAACACGGAAATAGAACGGAAAGAGAGAGAACGGGAAGAAAGAGGGTCAGGAGAGAAATAACGGGGAGAGACAGAACGGGGAGTCATAGAACGAGAGTCTCAGAATGGGGAAACAGAACGGGGAGAGACAGAATGGACAGAGACACAACGGGGAAAGACACGACGGGGAGAGACACAACGGAAGAGATAGAACAGGGATAGACAGGGGGAGGCGGAACGGGAAAAGACGCGACGGGGGAGTCAGGACGGGAAGATAAGACGGAAGGAGGCAGAATGGGAGGAGGCTGGACGGGGGAGAAAGGACGGGAGGAGGAGGAGAACGGGGAGAAAAGACGGGGGAGAAAGGACAGGAGGAGACAGCACAGGGAGACTAGACTACCGAGACGACGGTTCCCCCGGGAGAGTCAGGTCGGGGAGAGACAGGTCGGTGAAGACAGAACGGAGTGAGATAAGACGAGGGAGACCGGTCGGGGAGAAGACAGAACGGGGGGAGGCAGGTCGGGTGGAGGCACCGCGGGGCAAAGACGGGATGTGGATCGGGCATTCGGGAGCTCGTCGGAACGAGAGGGGCGCGAGGCGCGGGGCGAGGACAGGGCCCAGGGCAACGCGGGACGACGCGAGGAATTCTTCACCCTTTACGACGCGCGCCCACGCGGCCGCGGGTGCTGCCGGCGCATGAATATTTGACGCGAGTCGAGAGTCGAGCCGCGGACAAACGTCCCCGAGACACGGCGCGGCCCGGGTGAATAAAACATGGCGGACAGATGAAGGCGGCGGCGGCGGCGGCGAGCGGAGGGTGGAGCGGGGGCACGGGAGGGGGCGGGCCCAATTATTCTCCGTGTAGCGGAGCGCCCGCGGGGCCCCGCGCCGCCCGCCCGCCCCTGAACGCTCGCCGCGACCCGCCCGCCGAACACGGCGCGTTATTACCCCTCGCGCGCGCGGGCGGGCGGGTGGGGGAGGGAGGGGCTAGGAGGGAGGAGAGGGCGGAAAGGGTGGAGAGGGGAGGGGAGTGGCGGGGAGTGGCGGAGGGGAGGGGCGCGACGGGGCGGGGCGGGGCAAGCGGTGGGGCGGGGTAGCCGGGGCGGGGAGAGGGGCGGGGTGGCCGAGACAGGGCGGGCGGGGGCGTGGGCGGGGGGGCTGGGCGGGGTGGGGGCGGGGCGGGGCGGGCGGGCGGGGCGGGGGCGGGGCGGGGGGGCGGGGCGAGAGCGGGGCGGGCGGGGAGGGGGCGGGGCGGGGGGCGGGCGGGACCTCGCCCGGTGGGGAGACTCGGCGCTGGCGGCTGCCGTCAAGATATCCGCCCCGCACGACCCGGGTAAACTCTACAATAGAACGTTGATTATATTTCTTCCGCGAATTTTCCTTCCGTCTATTTAATGTTCGTGAGTGGAAACCTGAAATCTAGGAGTAGGGATTTCTCTTACTTCACGACCTGTAACTGACTGTACGAAGAAATTTTTAAAATAAATACAGCAATGGAAATGTAGATTGTTGGGGTGTAAGGGTGAGATGGGTCTCAAGGGGGGTGGGGAGGCTAATTAAGACATTTAATTAATAAGAAATTACTTTATAATCAAACGTGGATAAGTTGATTAGAGACATTAAATATTGGCATATTGTTAATTGCAAGGTAATGATACTAAAAGGTTTAATTAACGCTGTTAGTAGTTGTTTTAAGTCCACAGTTTCTTTACTCGCAGATCTCTACAAGTGTTTCTGGAATAGCGTATGAGAGATGTCATCATTTGTGATCATATGCCAGCTCGACAGTGTGAAGCATCATTGACCGCTTTCAGAAAATGGAGTGGCAAGCGTCTGTCAGCAGAACGCGACCGAAGGGCTGATGGCAATTCAGCTGTCACGCGGGAGAATGGATCATTGTGACCTGCAGAATAAGTGGAATAGCGGCATTGTTTTAAGTGTCACAGGAGGGGACTCTAAGAAGAATTGAGTACTGGTTTGTTTGCAATGCTTTGATGGGAGAAAGAAACTTTACAATTAAAAAGCTCGCTACTCAAGTTGTAAGAAAGATAAGGATTGAATGCAACAATGGCCACAATGACAACATTTAACGACACGTTTCGTTCACAACTGGTTTCGGTTTAGGGGTGAGATGAATCTCAATGGCGGTGGGGAGACTAATTAGAACATTTAATTAATAAAAGATACTTTTTAATCAAACGGGGAGGCGTTCATTAGAAATCACGGAATTGGGAAATATTGACATATTGCTACTTGCACGATAATGATGCTGAATAGTTTCTAATTTTTGGTTGAATGTGCCATGAAACGTTCTCGAACCACACTCTCATGAAACAGTAATGTAGTTTATTTATCAAATAAAGAAAAAAATTTATCAAATAAATAGGTTTAAAATATAAAACATGAGTAGCAAAAACGCTATTTTGTTTGTATGTTTCAACGTTTCTCGTGGCAATGACATGTCCAAACGTATCTCGCAAACAATAACACCACTAAGCAATATTTACTGTGAGGTTGCCCGCACTTCAGCTATGTTTATTTACAACCAATGTATTTATTATACGAATTAAACACCCGTTTTTTCCTACTTTCCGTAAACAACAACAATTCTGGCTTAACGAAATACTGAAAAACTAAATTAGTTTTCGGCATGGTGATCAGTCATCACTTCAATTATCAAACCCAGTAAGACTCAAGCAGAAAGCCTATCTGCTTCAGTATTCTATCATTTTATTTTTATTTCTTTTGATGTTTTCTAGAATACTTGCCGCAGTTCATAAAAAACAAAATGAAATTGAAAAATCTCTCTTATAAATCAAGAGTATTTGGCGTTGAAAAAATTCCTTTTGCACTGTAAATAATGTTTCTGATTTATTAGCATTGTAAAGAAATTTACTCAGAAAGCCATTTCATTTATTTGGTTTTAAGGAGTCAGCAATTACACACACAATACACGGTACACTTCACAGTTCAATTCACAGTAGCATTCACAGTACAAATCAATACATATTCATAGCTTTGTATTAAAGGGAAGGCAAATTACTACATTGAAAATTTCTAGAAAATATTAATTTTGTTTTGTTCTCGTGAGTAGATAAGAGTGCAATTTTATATGGTAGAGTCAAGGACCGTTAAAAAATGACACAGGATCAATTTCGTTGAACTTCCTGAATTTTCGAAAATTGCAAAAGTTAGAAATAATGCGAGAACGTGTGTGGTCTTGTTGCACCAGTAGTTCCTGCAGTAAAAATTTTCCTACATTAAACGTAGAAAACTATGTACTAACATACTACAAGCAGTGTATTTGTATTTCGTGTTGGTGTAAGATAACGGAAAGATGAGAGTTGTATTCCAGACAAAGAGAGCTACCGGCCCCTTTAATAAAGGCCTCGCCCAGAAACTGGCAACATTGGATCTGTACTCCCGTACGTCCGGCTACTCATCTCTCTTTCGTACAGAATACATAGGAGACAGTAGCGCCTAATTACTAGGAGGGATTCAATTGATGAGGTATCAATGCTAACAATCTGCGCTTCTGGTATATATTAACCGTCAACATATCATTTAACTTCAAGTTACTATTTAACGTAATATTTGATGGATCGCGCCGTTTAAGGACACTGAAAACTAGCCCGACCTCAGGCAGCACCCTCTGGACGTGCTGTCTCAGGACGTATGCGCGGTGTTGCCGGCTTTTCTATGGGCTAGGCCTTGTTAAAGGTGGCCATGGAGCTACACATGAAAAAAAGTGGGTTCAAGAAAGAGAGTAGAGCCCACGAAATAAAGAATAAGTTGCAACTGAAGCGTTCTAATCATTGTCCTTATACACAGTTATTTCAACCTCAATTCATCCCGCAGCTTTGTTCGGGGACGGGGGATTATCTCTGCTACAACGTCCGGCGAGGCGAGGCGAGGCGAGGCGAGGCGAGGCGAGGCGAGGCGAGGCGAGGCGAGGGCGAGGCGAGACGCGAGTGTCACAGCCCACATACCGGCGGCCCGCGTTCCCGTCAGCGGGGCGTTAATAGCCAGCCCGCAGGGCGGGGCGGGCGGAGCGCCGCCGGGCGGGGGCGACACGTGTCGGCGGGCAGGAGCCGCGTGCGCCGGACGGAAGGGAGGACGCAACCGTCTGGCGCGCGTCAGCGTCCGCCCTGCGCCCTTCGATCGCCGCCGCCGCCGCCGCAGGGTAGGGCGCCGCTGAGAGCTCCGCACTGCGTCAGCCGGCCGCGCGGCTGACGCGGCCCTCCGCGGCCTCGTCCCCGACACCGACAGGCCAGGCCCCGTCCCTTGCGTTGTCTCCAATTCAGACCAGGCCCTGCGCCCGCCTCAGTCGCCCTCTCCGCCCCTGGCCCAACACAGTCCATCCCGTTACCACCTGCGTCCTAGACGCTGTCCCGACGCCGTCCCCGACGCCGTCCCCGACGCCGTCCCCGACGCCGTCCCCGACGCCGTCCCCGACGCCGTCCCCGACGCCGTCCCCGACGCCGTCCCCGACGCCGTCCCCGACGCCGTCCCCGACGCCGTCCCCCGACGCCGTCCCCGACGCCGTCCCCGACGCCGTCCCCGACGCCGTCCTCGTTCTTTTCGCAGTTCCCGATACCGACCCCAACGCCTTCCCCGAGGCAATTCCCAACGGCGTCTCCGACTCCGATACCACCCCCGTCCCCTTCGCTGTCCGCAACGCCATCGCCAACCCCTCACCGACGCCGTCCCTGACGCCATCTCCGACGCTGTTCCTGAACCCCATGCTGACGTCGATTCCGACGCCATGTCCGTCATAGTCCCCGACGCCTTAACCGTTCCTGATGCCGCCGTCCTGATTACTGTCCTCGCCGTCCGAGATGCCGTCCCTTCTCTGAACTCGTCCGCGTCCCCGTTGACGTCTCTGAGGCCATCCCCCTCGCCTTTCCTGACACCGTCCCCGTCGTTCCCGTCAGAGTTCCGAACACTGCTTACGACGTCGTCTCCGTCCCTGTCCCTGTTGCCGCAGGGCAGGACGTCGCTGAGGGCTCCGCCCTGTCCAAGTACTGTCCCGTTCACGTTTCACTATCCCCATCCGTCCTCCTTCCACAGCCAAATCCAACGCGAGCGCCGAGAGCAGCTGCTGTGGTTACGACTGCGGGTGATGTTGTGGACGTGCGCGGAGTGAAGCCTTATTTACACGGATTCAAACGCAGCAACTGCTTTCGGGCTGTTGGTACTGCTTCCTTCGTAGATCCGTAACACATCAATAGCTTCACAATTAATGTTCATTATTTAATTTATTACGAAATTATGTTACGTACGTCGGTTTATCACTCAATATAAATTCAAATTTATTACCATGGGCATCCCGCTTCTCACTAACACCGGAAGTGTTCGTAAAATTTGAACTGCTCTTCTTATCTGTCGACACGAAGGCTCTCTAGTTTATATTGGTTTAAGATATTCTGCTTAAAACCAGCTTAAAATTAATAAAAATAAAGCAGTTAAACAGTTTTCCAATCATAAACTTTTAAAGTATCTTGAAGTCCGATAAATACAAACTTAAACCGGCAAAGCTGCATAATAACAATAACTAATACGACTCATTTTAAAATGTAAATTGTATTCATTCACAAACAGGCTAGATTTTTTATAGATTTATTTTTAATACTCTACGTTAATAAAATTATAATCTTTTTTTTTCGAAATAACTGTCACTTTATGATTATTTAGACGAAATAAAAAAATGTAATTGTTTTCATAATTTTGTCTTTTTATCCGTTTGGTCGGCGGTAATCTCCAAAACGGCCTAACCGAATTCGATGAGATAACTGAAGGGTAGATACTGAAAGGTACTGTCGAGTTTAATTTAGACCACTTTCTTTCAATATCTCTTATGTAAAGAACAATATTTGTTTCTTTGTTTTTTGTACAAATATACACAATCATTTCGCCTTTGTATACATGATCAAAACAGTAGACAAGTAACTAGCCACATGAGATATTGAAAAACTATCATCTTTCTTTCCCTTATCTTACAGCCAAATTTAACGGTGTTCTCTTTCAGTTTTGCGTAAATATCGTGAGTCTCATATACCAGAGGTAATTAAACGCTCCTGAAGCCTTTAAAATTACCTACTAAATGTTACTTTACGCACTCCAATAGCGCAATTAGGCTTTCTGGAATTAAATACCAAATTGTTTCTGGGAGTTTGCTGTGAGTATGGAACCGTTTCCAGCAAAGGATCTCTTCACAGCTTTCCTTGGAAACGATGATCATATCAAACGTCCAAAGCGAGTCTGGGTGAGGCGGGTGGAGGAGGGCGGAGTTGGGGGGAGCGGGCCAGTCGGGGGGGGGGATGAGGAGAGTAGGATAGTGAAAGAATGCACAATCAATACTATTTATTACTTTGTTTTGTGTAATAGATAATTCATTTCGATATGATATCATGAGTATATGAGTAAATATCCTGGAAAATCAGGGCATTTACTAAGGAGATAGATTTTTAAAATATATGATTGATCATCGTTAACATATGCATACCCAATACGGAGGGGTAACTGATCTTCGAAACTTGGAAATATTTCAAAATAATGTTTTTTTCAAATATATTGTAGGTCCCATTGTTCCAAAAAAGTCAGGAAATTTTAAAAGAACTCGAAAAAAACTTTAATAACATCCAAATATTACCTCTAATCATAACCTCTAAACATTATCTCCAAAATAATCTCTAAAAACTTGAATTCTTACACTTTTATCTTATTTCATCTAACATTTCCCACATATTTCTATTAGAAATTTTCTTAACTCTTAGTAATTCATAATTTTTTTCTACGAATTAAATTGTAAAAAGATATTCGAAAGCTCTTCATCCCTCATAATTTCTTCAAATATTTCCACATTATTCAATTAATTATAAAAATGTATTGAAAGGCTCTTGATACCTTTAGTTTGTGATTTTAAGGATACATTCTTAATGTTCCATTCTTTACTTAACTATTGTAAACTTACATTTTTATTTAACTATTTGAATTCCTTGAAAAAACAATTATTTCAGGCCAGGAAATGTTTTAAAAAATATTGTTATAGTTTTGAATCTTAAACAATAGATAAGCCATATTATTGTTTCTTCCTATTTAGTCCTGTGAATTTGATGACGTGAGTATACACGCACTTTTAGATACAAATTTGCATACTAAAATAAAGAGTAATGGTTCTAGTTGGGTATACTCCTGATGGATAAGTAATTTTCTAATAATAATAAAAATGGATTAAAACAATAAAGGTTAATATTTGAATTATGTCGAAAACCACACTGCAAAATCAACAGTGGGTACGAGGTCGATGGAACATTGTGCAGACCACATTAGCAGACGAATAGCGAATGTATAGCGAATAAACCACAAAGCTAACATTCATTGCACTGCCATTTCATTCTGTTAAAGGAATGCCTACCAATAAAGTACATTTTGCAAACATATAAAGAGGTCGTAGCAAACTATACCTAAATTAATGAGTTATTTAGTTTACAACCGGATGTCCTTAAACATTAAAATATACATCATAAATCCGCTATGGTCCGAGTTTCACAAAATATCATGGAATTGAGTAAGTAGTGACTGACGAAAAGAAAAACAAATTAAGAAATGTAATATGGAGTGGCCGATAATCCAGTTGTCTTAAGGACTCACATTTCAAGCGGAGCATTCTTCTAAATCGCGAACATTCATTACGATTGCTCGGTGCGACCCTCCATTCAGTCACCTATTCAGGAAATCGAGGCAGCGCAGCGAATCGAAGGGAACGGACGAGGAACACGTAACGTTATTTGCCGAAGAAGACACGTGCGATTTGAGGAGCAGCGGGGGGAGGGGAGTAGGGGCGAGATGCGCTCATTCCCATGCACGTGAGTGGCGCTGCGGCGCCGTCGTTTTGTTGCGGTGACGTCTGCGGAGGCGGCGTCGCGGCGCGGCGCTGCGACTATGCGGGCGGGGAGGGCGTGGCGCAGTGGGCGCGAAAGGCGCACCGCGGGACAATGCGCGTCGTGTTTCCTACGATTCCACTGCAATCCACGACTCAAATGGCCCCGTGGCCGAGATTACCAGACCCGTGACCGAGAACGTATTAGTGCCGTAGTGATCTCGGACCGAGAGGTCGCGGATTCGGGTCCCGCCTCGGGCATGGTTGTATGAGTTCGCCCTTTTACCCCCTATCATCACCATATCGTTTCATCCTCATGCCATAAAGTTACATCCAATGGTGGTCGCTAATGACCTAGTACAAATACCTGTGCGACCTTAACAAAATAAACAATTCAAATATTAAGCTTTATTATTTCAAAACATTATTATTACAAAATTGCATATCCACCAGGAGTATGTCGAACTGGAACCATTAATCTTTACTTTAGTCTGTAAATATATTTCTAGACACGTCACCAAATTCACAGCACCAAATATGAGAAGTGACAACGACACTTTTGATCTATTGTTTAGTTTCAGAACTAAAATAGACTTTTTTTGATATTTATTTCCTGGCTCCACATAATTTTGTTTTGCAAGGGATTGAATTATATCAATAAAAATAGAAGTTTAGAATAGATATGTAAACAATAGAGCAGTAAGAATGCATACGTAGAAATTAGGAAACTAAAGATAATCCTCAACATTGACGTTAATTTTCGAGGTGAGAAATGTCCCAAAATCTCTTTTTTATTCATTCACTTTTCCCGTTCACTCGCTGTTCGAGACAATTTATTTAATAACTTTTTTTAGGTTTCCCTTTAGTGTAGTTACCTTACAAATATAATTTATTTATTTTGTAATTATCCAAGTCTTTGTAACATAATTATATGAAAATTTCTGCAATTGAAAATGGCAATATTATTTTGCATGAAATTCACCTCTTGTTAAGAATTAATTATTTCATTACTAATCTCCCATACGTTACATGGTTTTGAAGAAACTGGTTTCCACTAAACAATTTTCTTTTTATTTCGTCTCAATTCAGCTGCTCCAAGCCACATCACAGTAATCACCATTATTTCCAAAAATACCTTGTATGCTCTATTGCATATACTGTGGGCTATTGCATTAAGCCACATCTTTACAACATATCGTTTTGTAAATATCTTTAGTAGATGCATTCATAACTCTACTTTAAAACTCAGTAACGCCACACTTAAGACCAAAGAAGAACACTGAAACATTATTATCTGAAAGTAATTGTGTTTTGACATGGACGTGGTTTCAGTGTGTTTTGACATGGAGCAGCCGAACATTTATTTTTTTTTCTATTTTTTTTAATTTTACAGTTTTATTGAACTTCTTTTTGCCCTGTTCGCTTTCCGATCCACGTTGGGCCAGTGTGCGGGCGAGGGCGGGGGCGGGGGCGGGGGCGGGGGCGAGGGCGGGGGCGGGGGCGGGGGCTGGGGCTGGGGCTGGGGCTGGGGCTGGGGCGGGGGCTGGGGCTGGGGCGGGGGCTGGGGCTGGGGCGGGGGCTGGGGCGGGGGCGGGGGCGAGGGCGGGGGCGGGGGCGGGAGCTGGGGCGGGGGCGAGGGCGGGGGCGGGGGCGGGGGGCTGGGGCGGGGGCTGGGGCTGGGGCTGGGGCGAGGGCGGGGGCTGGGGCGGGGGCGGGGGCTGGGGCGGGGGCTGGGGCTGGGGCGAGGGCGGGGGCTGGGGCGGGGGCGGGGGCTGGGGCGGGGGCTGGGGCTGGGGTTGGGGCGGGGGCGGGGGCGGGGGCGGGGGCTGGGGCTGGGGCTGGGGCGGGGGCGGGGGCGGGGGCGGGGGCTGGGGCGGGGGCGGGGGCGGGGGCTGGGGCGGGGGGCGGGGGCGGGGGCGTCTAGACGCCACCGCCCGCGCTAATAAAACGTTTTATGCGCATCCGCGGCGCGCGGCTGCAGTCGCTGCGAGTGGCGGCGCGGGCGGAGGGAGGGGAGCGGGAACAAGAGAGGAGCGGCTGCGGAAATGCGACTGCGGAAGGGGGAGGACAAGACATCTGACAGCGAAAGGTAAGCGAAATACGCGTTTAGTTCCTGACGGGCGCGATGGGGAAACGGTAGGAGAAGATTGAAAATAGTGAAATAAATACGCAATCGAAGGAAAATCAGAATGGTAGTCGTCTGTAAGAAAGTGATGTGATGATGATAAGAATGGATATTAAAGAAAAATATCTAAAAATGCGAGAGAAAAATGACAAGGATTTAAGGAAAAGGACATTTCTTTCTAAAATGAATGTAAATATTGGTTCTTAACGATCATCTACGTGGACAAACACAAGAGATTAGATAATTCTTAAATAGGTAAAACATTCTGATCAAAAATAATGATGAATTAATATATAAAATAGAAAGCGATGCCACGAAAGTGTATTAGTTTGATTAGTCAAGATGTGATAAACGAAATACAAATTTAATACTATTATCTGAAAGACAAGTACGCAAATATTAGGTAATATTTCCGCACCTGAGTCAAGACTGACTCAAGACTGAGAATGGCAGAATAAAATGAAGGAGGCTGAAAAACATACTTGAGGGAACATAACATATGGGAATTTTGCTAAAAGAATCGTTGATGAATTGATTTATTGTATTAATTTAACATTCAATGGCGCTGAAGCAGTAGAATAACTGAGAAAGAAGCGGGATGTGACAATTATCTGTCATATGCTTTGCGACTTCTATTGAATATATTACAGCACATGAAATTGTTTTATCAACCCTACAATATACGAAGTGTTCTCTGTTCTAAAATAAATATTACGATATTTATTGATAAACTTACGTGAATGATCTGCAATATTTGGATTGAGAAAATCTTTTTGCGTGCGTACCTACATATTAACTATGCATAAAATTAGAAAAGAAGATTACCTCGCAAAATGTACGCTCTTGTTTAAATAAAATTCAACATTTTGGTCCTATTTACGACCCTTTTGCTGCCCACTGTTTTCGAAGAAAAAAATATACAGCTTGAAACAAAAAAAAACATGCTTTATCAAATATACAATTCGAAAATGTCATAAACAAAACCATAAAACTTTTATGAAATTCAAAGAAAGTATATTATTAAGAAACAACTCCATCACTCTCCACTAAATAAAGTAAAAGCTTACCACTCCAGAGAGCAAAGCCCGAAAGTCGTCTCTTTTTGCAAGAGACCAAACAGACCGGAGATAACTGTCTCCCCATTCATTTCATCTTCATGGGCAATAAAATAAACGAAGGTCCAGCCACAGAGAATAGCCCGGAGCGGGCACTGCAACCTCCAACACAGACCTCTGGCATCGCCGCTGTCCCGATCGTTATCTACGCCTGATAAAAGCACGCGCACCGCGCAGCTTTTTGTTCTGTCCTCGCGTAGTCGCGCCATGCGCATAAATAAATTCCATGTTAAAACTCGGCGTGCACGGCCCCCAGTGACGAACCGAAAGGCCGTGACGGAAAATCCGTATGTGGAAATTTGCAGAAACAAAATTCTTGTAGTAAATTTCTTGATTTTGATGACGCACATGGGTGTTAATGACCAAGTTGCGAAGAAACTGAATAATTTAAATAGCTGACAAACCTCGTCAGAATTGCAAACTCGATTAACATAAGTTAACACAAAGTAATCGAGACTATAAAGATGTTGTATTTATTGGTCTACTTCTTTCAATGAGCTAAAATCAAAATTCATCTTACAGTTTTTTGGAAGATCACTCCAATTTACAAAAACAGAAGCGAAAACATCAATAATGCGAAGCATTACATGAATATTGATTAGTGCTGTATATTCTCTTCGTATTGGCATCAGATTATGACAAACGCACACTCTGAGTTTGAGCGGTTAACACTTGCCCAGGATGCGTGGCCGCCAGTTGGAACATTCTCTGACGTTTCATTCTGTCGTTAATTGTATCTGTCACTACACAGTTAATGAAACACCAGCTGTCTCACTTCACTTTATTATCAGCCTCAGATAGAAGGAAAGGCGTGCAGCATGTTTTTCGTACTACAGAGACGCTACCAAGCACAAATTGCCAACGCTGTCATTTGGAAACATTGTCACACCACAGATGTCTCACACCCCTCCTCGTGCCCGCAGCGCGTGGCGAAAACAACGGCGCAGCGCCTCTCGCTAATCCCCAGGCCGCGTGCGCGAGCTCGCCCCGCCCCTCTCCGCCCCTCACGCCCCCTCCCGCGAGTCGTTTGTTCAAGGCGACAACTGACAATCGATCACGCGACTCGCCGATTGGAGCGCGTTAAATATTCATAAGCACCATTACGTCTCTCCCACTCCGATGCGCCATCCCCACCCTCTCTAGCATTCCCTTCCACCCTTCCCACCCACCCCCGCCACACCCTCTCATATTGCCCTGTTTCATTCCTGCTGCTCCTGCCGTTTCATTTCCCCACCCCCGATCCGCGATCACCGTAACCTCACCCCCCCCTCATCACCACCAACCTCGTCAACGTCACCGCCCTAACCGACCCCGTCTAGGTCCCCACCCCGTTTCCCGTCCCATTACCCGCCCCCTCTCCGTAGGCGTATCGGATACGCGGTCCACGTTGCCTCGTATTTCCACGAAACGCTCTCACTCATGCCAACGCTCACTTTCCTCTCCGATGTCCACGTCATCGGGCAGCATTTTCTGCTTCTGGCTCTGTCGCTCCCAGGTACCGTATAGATCGGTGTGATTGATCAAATAGTAAACAGAAAACTACAAACTCTAGCTGCAATAGGAAAACATTACTTTTTATTTAGCTATATAGCGTTGAAGGATAATGGAGAAATGCAGAACAATATCGGAATATGTTTTTGGAGAACAGGAAACTAATATGAACAATTTTACATTGAATATTCATTTAAGTAAGTTTTCAAATTTTAAATATTGATGTGTTTAGTGATGGGATTAGTCTATTTATACTACGTTGGAACCAATATTGCTCATTGATGTACATTTGTGTAATGCATTTTAGGAGTTATATAAAATGCAAGTGATTTCAGACATATTAGAAATCATTACTAATCAGAAGTCCCTCGAGAACTTGTTTCATCTCTTCTGTCAAGTAAAATTACGTATGTTAATCCTTATTAGTTTTTTTTCTTTGTTATTTTAGACGCATGGCGAGATGGTTAAACAGTATGATGATGCCGCAATTTTGTTGATACAGCCTATCTTTCCGTTGAAGCTATTCAAAATTTATAATCTTAATTTATAATTCGTTTCTTTATAGGGAAAGAGGCAAATCAAATTTTGATCTTGTAATAACATGGAAGAAGCTGTTCGTTCATTGGGCTTTATTGAATTCATTATTTGAAGTTGACGTCAACCGCCTAGAGTGACACCGTCCCTTCGTTCCGTTTTCCACTCTCGCCGAACTGTCTCGAACGCTGAATGACATCCAATGTGTCTTCGGGGAGAATATATGGATTCGACGCTCATCGCAGAGACGACAGCGCAGTAATCGCGAAATCTTCACAGAGAAGTGGGGTGATTGCGGGAGCAGGGTCAGAGAAACGGCGGAGGAAGAGAGGCAGTGGCGACCGGAGGGTGCGAATTAGAAGGGGCAGCACGTGTGTCCTATCACCTCTTCAAAATATTCTTGAACGAGGAAAACTATGGAATGTAGTGTTCAACCGATTTGTACGTACCGGGAATTTAATACGTTGATAAAACATATTTTACAGTGATAACGGACGATGCAATTGTGCTCGTGCAAAAATGAGAGATTTTTAAAAAATATTTCCAGCAACAAAACAGACATTTATGAAATCAGATGAAAGCGTCGGTATTCTTACCGTAGTTAATAGCCGCAGACTCTACCGAACAGAACCTTAATAGGAGCACGTTGACCCCACCCACTTCCCAGCACCCCCGCTCTTCAAGTTTCTATTGCCTTGCATGCACTAGCCTATGGACGGACTTCCTTATAATCCACGAGGCTACTCACTATAAAAACACTTATCTTTCGCTTAATCGGGCACTTAAAACTAAATCCGTCCTCAAAACTTAGCGCTGGTGGCATTGCACAAATTAAACGAGCCGAATATATTGCAAGTTTTGGACTTTCTGCAACTTTTCCGAGGTTGGTTTTTCTGGGGAGGGCGCCGCCCTCGAGTCATCTAAGGAGCAGTCGCCACTGAAGAGACCTGTTACGACTCCAACGGAACGGGGCTGATTCTGGAGAGCGTAGGAGCTACCAAGACTATATGATGATACTGAGAGATGGGAGAAGGGCGTTTTGGGAGAGAGAGAGTAGGCTGCGAATCTGAAGCGGAGGAGCGGAATACGAAACGAGTGGGAGAGGTGAGTCATAGGGGGAGTATGATTAACGCCTCCCCCCTCCCCGCCCGACAGTGGTCTGGCCTGTGGGCGGTTGGCAGAGGCCTAATTGTGCGAAGCTCTGCCCGCGAGATAAGGGACCTGCGGGAAATTCCACTCCGAGTATTTCTGGTGAAACTTTAGTTCATTAAGCGCCGGACAGTGCAATACCGGACAGAAAGCGCAAGAGAGGCAGACTCATGCTGCCTTGTTCGGTTTGTCGTTCCGTGCGATCCATCAGGGCGGACTTTGTTATTTAACATTTCATTAATTTTAAGTTACGGAAAAATGACCGCAAATCATTGCCGTAAAGAGAACATCATTTAATTTGTTGAGTAAAAAAAACTACATTTTATTTTGTAACACGATCACGTAGAAATTAACTGTGAGGTTTGTGGGCACGAGAGGATTATATAAGGAGATAATATGTTTAGCTGCAATTTTGAACCACAACAGGAGGTACGAAACACCGTTTGTACCAAAGACATACGGTAATGTCCTACAGCGTCTCACGCTATTTTTACTGCTGTTTCATTACGAAAGGGAAGAAGCTCTATGAGCCGCAGGAAAGAAGCTCGATGGAGCAAACGAACGGCAGGATATGTTCACTAGTTTCTTATAACTTCGCTTTGCGTCTACGATTGATGTGTACAATTGATTCCGCAACTCAAACAGCCAACTTACAACCCAAACTTGCCGACATTCTGAAATTTAAAAATTAAAAGTGGAAGAAAGAAAGCGATACGTAGTTCCTTTGGAGGGGTAGTAAAGTTGGCTGTCCCATGTTGTAGATTTACGGCATATAAATGTACTCTAGACTAAAAGAAGCCTTTGGGCAAAATTCAAATCGCCTGTTATGCCGCCCGATCATACCTTCTTTCTCTGCTACTCGGTGAAAGGAGCAGATTGGAATTTGCGTGGTCAGGTGGAATAGCAGGTCTGATGGCCTGAGCCTCACCATGGGAAATAAGGCACTATTTAATTGAAATGAAATGAAAAGTGATCGCACAGAGAATCGCATGATGTCAGAGTCAAACTTTTTGAAATTCGAATTTGGAATTTTGAAATTCTCTTGCGCTCTGCCACACCTCGACCAAGGACATTGACAATCACAAAAATATATGATGGACTGAGTAGGAATATCCATCGCAATGTTGCGAAACTAAGGAAAACCGTGCGAAAGTAGTGTTTCATTGAACACCGTCTGAAAGAACACTTCGAAAGAATAATGCTACCACCACTTCTGACTTATGCAAGCACAACACTCACGGTACTAAAAACCAAATAGTTGATATGCCCAGAAAAACTAAGTACTCACTCACTCACACGAAATATCAGTGGAACACACATTCATTATTTTTTTGTATTATCTCATAAATGATCCGGATTTATGTGCCCATCAGGAATGAAATGCATCTTCTAAAAATACTGCTAAAGAACACTTGAGACAACTGAACAACGAATAACATCTTAAAAAAGGACACGCTCAAAAGAATTGTGGACCGGGCTTTCTGGCAAGACCTAAATATGACACACATTTGTAACATTGTAGATGGAGGGATGCGTTGATAAAGAATATCCGACATCAGTTAAGTAGCTGTGTGTCGAAGCCGATCTCTGCCTGGATGATGATTCTTGCGCGCAGCTACTCTTCAACGAAATTATACGTTTTTTTTTCACCAATTCAGGTGTGATGGCGGAGTAGTAAACAAAGAACTGCGGACTGTGCACGATTCTTAGCTCCCGTGTTGCTCGCTGCCATTCTCAAAGAGCAGACATGCATTTCATTTCAGTAAGCTTAAGAAGAACAGCGTTGTCATTTTTCACGCAGCGGTTTATGTTCACGTACATATTCAAGATCGGAATTCAGAAAGCTTTAGTATTTCATTGCAGAGATTTTCATGTTTTTGAAAATGGTGTAGAATGGTTAAGAAAGTCCTGTGACAGTGCATGGAAAATTCAATCTACTTAATAATTAATACAGTTCACATGTTATATCCATAATAACTGGAAGTTTCTAAAGAATGAGATAGAATTTATTATGACATACGAAGAATCATGATAGAATTTATTTGGTCCACGTCTAAATGCCCATTCCTATACGGCTTATTTCAACGAACTGGAAAATTAGCACGTGGTACTATGAGTAGTTCGTCAGAACTATGGAGAAAGAAGAAAAACAAAAAGGAGAAAGAAGGAGAAGGACAAAAGAAGGACGAGAAGAAAGGAGAAGGAGGAGAAGAAAGAAGGAGGAGGAGCACAAAGAAGGAGGAGAAAGGAGGACAAGAAAAGAAGGAGAAATGAGAAGGAGTAAGAGGAAGGAGGAGGAGAAAGGAGGAGGAGAAAAAAGGAGGAGGCGAAAGAAGGAGGAGGCGAAAGAAGGAGGAGGCGAAAGAAGGAGGTGGAGGAGAAAGAAAAAGTGAAGGAAAAGGAGGACGAAGGGGAAAACGAAGAAGACAAGAATGACGGAGAAAGGAGTAGGAGGCGAAGCCCTGCCAGTCTCCTTTCGCTGCGGTCGCAGCCTCCGGGGCCCGCCGCGCGCTCCGTGCGACGTTATCACGGCGCGTCACGGGCTTCAGCCGCGGGAGCGAGCGGGTTATCGGGCGCGCCATCGCGCGGCGCGGCGCGACGCGACGCGGGCCATTGGGGCGTGGCGGGCGCGGTCATTCATCGCGCGCGCACGCCCAGGCAGGCGCCCCGCCCCGCCCCGCCCTCTCACCTCGGCGCAGCTCGGCGGCCGCGGACGGGACCCCCGCAGACGTCCGCTCACGCCGAGCGACGCGAGCACCGCTCCGCAGCCAGCCATACGGTACTCCTTACTCTTCGCTAAAGAGGAAAAGTGTTGCCAGGTGGGCTTAATCATTTTCTCATAAGAAACCGCTGCGGTAACCACCAAAACGTCAAAAATACTACACAAATTTAAAAAAAAATGATTACTTCATGTTTAAGATGTGTGAGGAGGTATGGAAATTAAAGAAGTAAAAAAATATTATTCATTGTGTATGATGATATTTATATTTTACAGTAAACACCCATATTTCTAATGCATAAAATATGTGTAACAACTACTTATATAATAATGTGATATACACACATTGTATACGTCTTGTTTTAAGGAGTTTCACTCTGTGTACGAGTTATGAAACTTAAGAAGTATGTATCTTGGGCTCACTCACTGAAATTACTGAAAAAGAGGTAATGATAACTCTTTGTAAAACTTTTCTTCAACCGAAATCCTTGTTTTCATTACTTGTTTGTTGCTGTGACTCTTTTCTTTTCATCAAATGTGTTGCAGTCTTCTACCAATCTTTGGTTGTGACAATCACACAATTTTGAACGTAGGAATTCATTCAAATAATCTTACACGTCTGTACGTAATATACGCTTCGTTATTTTTGAATAAATACACCTGCAATAATCATAGGAAACTATTTTTGTGTTTTGTGGTAACAGATATTTTTTTTAAAATATTAAAAACTGAACGAAATCCCCCAAATAAATGTGTTCCCTACAAAACCAATAAAGACCAAAAAAAACACTAAATTTAGGGGGATAACCCCTAACCCGCAACACTGTGAAGAATCGGCAGCGTGTACGCGATTCTGGCAGTTCAATGCGCTGTTGCCACACATTACTATGCAAATGGCACCACCTACACCACAGATAAAGTAAATATCAAAACATTAACACTTACTGACAGGCTATAACATGTCCCGATAAGTTCATAACTTTCGCCAAAGGCGAACCTTATCGCCTTCGCCACTTCGTGAGAATCAAATGATCGGCAACGCTGAACCCTGAGTTTAAGAAGTCTGATACAAATCCGCAAAAGCTGATTGCTTCGGAGCAAGTCACATGACGTACCACAGCAAGAGGCGAGAGAACTCGCTTATATGCGGGCGGTACTGTAGGGGCACTCGGCTCCTTCATACTTGACAAGTTCTCTGGCGTACATCTACGCCTATACCTGCATGTCTTCTAGGCGTACACCTGCATCTGCTATTGCTATACTTGCAACACGATAGAATTCCTTCTTCTGTTAATTAAACTAGGGGTGGTGCAACAGTACATGTTTTATCGTATTATTTGTAATTGTTACATATTATGATAATAGTACTTGAACTCCCGAAAGCGTTTCCAAACCATAAAACATTTGGAAGTTTTTGCAAATCTAGGCAACTAGGTTCAGTAAACGTTTCCTAAGCGACTACTTCTAAAACCACAGTCAATGTCGTCCAAGAAAAATTACTCCAAGAAATTCAGAAATAGCTTTAACTCTTTTAATAGATTAGATTTTTTAATTGATGAAATTTTATATTCTTTTATGCAAATATTATATACTACATGACACCTAATCGAAAACTGTTAATAATATTAGTGCAGTAAATGTTGCGAACCGAATTGTATTCCTCAAATCGATATGAACCTACATTTCATAACGTGTATTGATCGCTTGGGACAAAAAGTAGGTCTTAACAACATGACGGACTTGGGGTGCCAACCAGGCCACGGTAAGTGGATTGTGTTGAGGAAGAATGACACATCACCCAATGAGATCTGGCGTACGCAGAGAGACGAGAATATGAGGTAGGATAATTACCTCTTTTGTCGACTCCTTTGTAACAACAGTCATAAAGAGAAGAGTAA
The DNA here is from genome assembly GCA_031308135.1 of Acheta domesticus. Taxonomy (NCBI): domain Eukaryota; kingdom Metazoa; phylum Arthropoda; class Insecta; order Orthoptera; family Gryllidae; genus Acheta; species Acheta domesticus. The sequence continues at coordinate 31,842,051 of JAHLJT010004567.1, read as the reverse complement.
CTGCGTTCTAGATACAAAGCATTTCTTCTGTGATGAAATCTCGCGTAACTAATAAACAACATAAGCCGGGAAATTTCCGCGTAGCATTTTAAGACTATTCCTTTAAAAACACATCAAAAATTAAATGATGTTCAAAGAACAAATACAAAAGAAACGTAGGAGATAGACGAAAGCAAATATACACACAAACAATTCCTTAACCGTCTTCTACGGTATTTGCACATCGCCTCTAGACATATTAAGTGACTGAGGTCCAATAGACATAGTAGAATGCAAATAAAAAGTGAATCAAACGAGTGAATGGACGACTTCCAGCAACTGTTTATTTTCCGGTTCATATCCTCCGCCACTCCATTGATTCTTGTTGACCAAAGTGTTCAGCTCACTTCACTTAAATGAAATATCTTTAGCTTGATAAATGCGCGCTCGTTTTAGCTCTCCTTCTCTCGTCTCCTTACATCTTTCTCTCTCTCTTCGTCCCTCCCTATCACTCTCTGTCTCTCATCTCTGTCTTTCCCTGTCTCTCTGTCTGTCTGTCATACACACAAACTCATGCCCTCTACTGATGGGTTGCTAATCGATCGCCTTTGGCAAAACTGTTACTCAAACATGTTTGTTCTGCAGTTTTTGTTTGAGCACTTGTATTATCATGGTACCTATTTGTAACATTTTCTGCTCATCTCTGAACCGGATATCCCATAAAAGAAGGAAATACATTACGTGGAATATATCTCTTCACTCTCGATAGCGGAGAAGCTGAAGCACTGTATCACTTGCTGATCTCTATGGGTAAGTTAAATTATATGAAACATCACTGAAATAGTTATTATAATAGCACCATTGAGCCGGTGTAGAGCAAGGGATGGGTGTGGCTGAAGTTTATAAACCGAGTTTTTGCCTCGGTTTATAAACTTATTATTAATAACAATAGCGGACCGTTATAGTTATTAACGCCATTAGGCTGATAGACTAAGATAGATTAAGAATGAAAAGAGAAAAATAGCTTACAAGATACAGAGAATTAATTAATAAGAGTCACTTTATGACTAGAATGTATTATTTATTTTTACAAATGATTTTAAAACATTGCAATATGATGAAAAAAAGGAGAGTAACATACGTGACCAAGAAACGTGACTTCTGTCAAAATAAGCTTTGTCTCGAGAATACGAAAGAGGCAGAGATATCATTTTGGCATAATATTGGTCTCAACCTACGTAAATCTATTCAAATCCATTATAAAAACATGCGTCTATTTTTCTTTGCCTTACTCGCCTTAAAAGAAAATCATTCGGCCCCCAAATGGAAAATAAATTAATCCCAATAGAATATCCAATTAAAGACCTAAATAACAATGTCGTTAAGTTTGTAACATACACAAAAGAACGTTTGAAATAAAATGTGCAAATACACTACATTTAATCTACTCCGGTAGAGGTCTGCAATTTTCCATCAACGACAACTTCTCGGAATGTGTGTACAGAGTGACTCCAAATGAAATTCCCACCACCGAAACCACAGACCAGACCATTTCGGGGAAATCGCGGACATTTTGCACCGCATTTCTCCCTGCGCGTCGTTTGCGGCGGGCGGGGCGACCTGTGCGGAGCGCGACGCTCATTTGTCCAGCGCATGCGCGTACTCAGCCACGCAACGCACTCTTCCAACGCGACTCGAACTCTCCTTCTTGGAGAACGGCGCAAAAGGGAAGCGGAGAAGGAATGGAAACTAAACAGCGAGGAGCGTGAACGTTTTACGAGAGTGCAGGTCACGGGCGGATCCAGCCGATCTTTTTGGAGGGGGCCATCATAGATTTTTGTTAAATAATAAACACATTTGTTTTCAAATTTTAATTATTTATGTAGAGTATATATGACACTATACAATATTATTTTTAAATAATTGCATAATTCTAACATAAATATTTAAATCAATTTTGCGAAATAAAAGAACGTAACAAATGAAAACTCTAGGCCTCGGAGGGGGGGGGCTTGGGGGACATTGACCCCCAAGCCCCCTCCCGAATCCACCGCTGGTGCAGGTCATGATATCGCGGAACGACGAGAAAATTTAACAAGGAATCTTGTAGGAAGAGGATCATGGTAAGGAAAGATAAGGGAAAAACAATGAGAATTAAGAGGAGTAGAGAAAGTTCAGCCCATACAGGTAAATAAGAATGAATATAGGATTATCAGAAGAAAATGAAAGAACTTTAAAACAAGGAACATATGAATAAAAGGAAGTGCCTGTGTGTGACTGAGAGAGAAGTGAGTTAGTGAACAAGTGTGTGCATTATATACAGAAGTCCGGGGAGAAAACATCAAAAAATGGGAAAATAAGCTCTCAAGACAATTTTAAGTATATTTTGTCTAATACACTGTTTGGATATTCTGAATGGCTTAGCCGCATTAAGCACTCAAAAGTTTGAATGAAAAAATGCTTTCTGGGCAAAAATTTGCATTTCAGAAACTATAAATGCTCAAAAACTTGTAAACTGTTTATTATTTACGAAAGAAATGAATATATTTATTCAGAATAAAAAATCAAAAGAGAAATCACACAGAAATAAAAAAACACCTATTTACATAATTCAATTGCATTTTTATTGAAGATGAAAAGTATAACATAAAATAGCGCAAGGAAACGTTAAAAGACGGATGCATACACAATTATATTTGCTTATGTGTGCGTAAGATGATGCAAAGAGAATTAAATGTAAAACTGCGGCACAAAGTAAGAAACAGAGGAGTTTTGCTGGCTGCTCGTGCAGAGCCCCAGGGGCGAGGCGCGGCGGGACGTCGGGCGGGGTGGGGGGTGGGGGGAAGGAAATGCCTGAGGTGCGGGGGATGCGCTGCGAACGAAGCTTGGGGAGGGGGGAAGGGTGGGGGGGGGGGGAGGGGCCGAGGTTTAAGCGAGCCCATTACACGCCCCGACCTCCGACATTTGCAGCGGAGTCTGCGGCGTTTAGCGGCGGTTCGCCCGCCCTCCTGCCTCCACCACCACCACCACCTCCACCTCGGCCGCTGCCGCCGCCGCCGCCGCCGCCGCCGCCGTCGTCGCAGTTCTTCCCTGCGTCTTCGCGGATAATTTGATATCCGCTGCGCGATGCAGCGCGCCGCCATTTGCATCTAATTGGACCGTTACGATCCGCCCGCCAGGGTTCCATTCGACTTCTCCTTGCCCTTCGCGAGCAACGGCCTTGACCGTCTTCATGGGGCGGGAGGGGGGGAGGGGGATATTACTAACCCCACTGTCTTTACACTTTGCCGCTTTCGCGTGGGAAGGGTGCAGATCAACACATTTGTAAGCAGCATGGAAGGAAGTTTGGGCATCGTTTTCACATGGGGCACCGAATGAGGTGGCTCAGGGCATCATCTGACGACTTTGCAGGACCTCTGATCGAGAGATCCTAGGATTTGAATCCTGAAGATGGGAGGAATTTCGCCACTAGCTGTACTAGATAACTAGATCGAATTCCTGCTGTCCGGAGGACAGTAAAAGCGACCGGATGCTCTGATCGATAGTTGCCCATGGTTACTTCGCTCAACAGAAGGCGAATGAATTATCGTATTATAGTATCGAATATTATCATATATTTGAATAGTTTAATGGAGATAATGAAACCCCAAGAGATGTATAAATATGGCAATAAAAATGTAGATGTTGAGCTATTCTAATCTGATCTTTACAGCACAAGAAAATAATGTTCAGTGCACGAAATTTCCTGTGTTTTTGTGTTTGTTGTGTTTTTTTACATTATTATTCTTCCTACAAATTTATTATTTATATAATTTTTATTTTTGATAACTTCACAAAAAGTAATATAATTTGTGTTTTATTTCTAATATCTATGGAATATTAATTTCTTTAAGCAGGAGTCAGGGTAGGGAACCTTACAACACAAACTGCTGTAGCCACTCTTTCCCCTTGCGCTTCTATCGTCGTTTATATTTTCCTCCTTTTCCCCGAGACACCGTTCGTAGAAGGTTGCGCAACCATCACAGTACCTTTCCCCCTCCCTTGCTCCCTGTCATTGCAAGTCCGCTTTTGAAACAGGAGTACCTAAAGGTTCGCATTTTCTCATTTCCCTAACATTTGCGAACATTTGACGCAACAGTTTCATTTTGCAGTGCTGTTTGTATTTTCCTTCTTTGCTTATTGTCTCTAATACAAATGAGTCTTTTTTCTTTTTTTCAATTCAAAAATGTTCTCTTCATATTTGATGTTTACGGTTACTCAACACATTATATACTACGGTTTCTATTTTAGGAAAGTCAATACAATGTCCAGGTGCTCGAAGTGAATTACGAAATGAAATATTTCTCTCAATATTTTTTTCAAATATTTTCCACTACGTCTCTTAGGGAATGATCTTTTCATACACTAGACTACAGCTTGAACTTCGTCCCAGAGTTGAAAAATTTGCGAACAATATAAAATAAAATTGAGTAAATTTACAGGTTCAATAAAACATTTTCACAATTTATGTAACATGCCTTTAATGAAAAATAGTAGTCTTATTTACATTATCAGTGAACTATTTGCTTCACGAGAGATCCTATGACAATTTCTTTATACATTTTCGTCTACTACGTTCTTACGTGGTTAAGAGAAATGTTTCAATGATGCAGCGATTTTTCAACAGAAAAACTCGCTCTGTGTGACCCTGATGTTGAAAAAGTTAATACATTTTGTTCCCAAATGTAGTAAATTACTTCCTCGCACATGTTTTCTTCTTCAATCAGAATCCACATTTTATGGGTCTTGATAACAAAAAATTGGTTTACGGCGAAACGTCATTGCGCACATATGTGGATCCGTCCGTCAGTGGTCAGCGGCACTAACGCCTGAACAGTTCAGATATTTTTCTCCAAAACTGATTTTCCCCGATCGATATGGTCGAACTCGAGGCTCTGCGAATTTGAAATGGACATTTTAAGGAATAATATTTTTGCGTTATCCCTGATATCATATCAGTCATTTTCGTTAGTTACTTTCCACAACAAATCGGTTCTTTAAAGTGTTAGACTTTTTCAGGTAATAGTAATGGTTGATATTGAAACTTGGACAATAATATTTCAAAATGATTATTTCAGACTTCAAAGAAGAAGTAGAAGAGTTGTTTCCGGGATTTATTATGAAGAAAAAGTACTTAACGCTATAAACTCCATCTTTCAATTACGATTCGACACTGAAAAATTAAATAATCACGTCCACATGGCATCTTAAACGAAAACGATACCACCAAAGCAAAGAACAGACAGAAAAGAGAAACAAAAAAATCTTCATTCAACAACCCATATGAATTACGGAGCCTCCCTCTAATTGCAGAGCTAATTGCAAATCCATTCACCTCAACTAATCAAAGATTTAATCACAGCTCATAAGTTATTAAAAACAAATTCAGGGCAACTTCATTACCAAATTTGAGTTATTCATCAGCAAGCGCGATGTTTACATTTGATCTCTTTTCGCCCCGCAGCGCGTGAACGAATCAGTGTAGCAAATCCGGCTCCGCGCAAACTCGCGGCGGAGCGGTGGCTGCACTCGGATCGGTTGGGCGGAGCGGCGGAGTCGCACGGCGAGCGAGCGCTGGCGCACGGCAGAGCACGGGCCAGCGATCACGCGCGCGCTACCGCCGCCCACGCGGCGCGCCCCGCTCCCCCCCCCCGCGCACACCGCCCCCGGCACCGCCGCCGCCGCCGCGTCCAGAACAGAAACAAGGGCTGCCGCGAGAGAGCGAGATCAATAACCTAGCCGCTCAGCTGCACCCTCATCATATCCGCGCGCCCCGCCCCTCGCCGCCGCCGCCCCCGCCGCCGTCCCCGCCCCCGCTGCCGCCGCCGAGCCGTGACTCAACGGAGGCGGCTGCTGCTGCTGCTGCTGGTGTGATGCGGTGCGGTGCGGTGCGGCCCACAGAGCCTAGGTGCTCCCTCTACTGGCCACCCACACGCTTCCTCCACCCTCTTTACGAATCCAGATCAAATGATGTCATTGCAGTGCCTTTGATCGGGAAGGTCCTCGGGTCCTCGGGGCCCTCGGAGGATACGGGAAGGTGCTCGGGCCCCGACGGTGGCAGGATTTTCGACACTAGCTATGTCGAGTTCTGTCGCTGTCTGGAGGGGAATTCTAGCGACTGGCTGCTCTGATCGGTAGTTTTTCGGGGTTTCTCCTATCAATACCAGGTGAATGCCTGTGCAGTACCAAACGGGCCACGAACCGCGCGCGATCTTTCCTTCCCATTCATTCTCCTATTCTCACTCCTTACGCGCAGACTAACACTTACATGCATTACACTACCACACGTGCTAGGAGACAGGTCGGAAGAATTGCAATATGTGCAATTTTAAAAAATTACAAAAACAAGAGTTTCTCTAAAACGGCTGCAAATTCTTTCCTTAAAAGTTTGGTACGGACTGTGCCTAATGTACTCTATGAGATGACCAACTCCAAATTGCTCTATTCTTTTGTTTTCTCAAAAATTACAAAAATTAATTTTTTTGACTAGCCTCTCACGTCGTTAATAGCAGCGATTTGTTCACGTTGTTACATTTATGATTACATGTGCTTTAAATAATGTCATATAAAGTTTCTCGAAAACTCTACCGTTTTCTATGAAAACTAGCTCAAAATTGCGCATTTTCAGAAACGCGCAAATGCCATTCTCTCATAAATGGCTCCAATTTTTTTCTTGAATCTGTTCGAACGGACAGTGCAAATTGCACCCTTTAAAATGATGTAAAGTTCTCTTTGGGTTATTTTTTCCTTTTTTTGAAAATTACACAATGTAATTTTTTGAAAGATCTCTCACACACGATTATATGAACATTACCAGCAATTTGTAAACACTAATGTATTTGCAAGTGTAAGTGCTTTAAATGACGTCAAATGAAGTTTTTCGAAAACTCAAAAATTTTCAGTGAAAAAGAGTTTCAAATTTCGCATTTTTAGTAGGGCTTAAACGCCATTTTCTCAAAAACGACTCCACATTTTTCAAAGAAAATTGCCAATTAGGGCGAGGTTTTACTGTTCTTAAATATTCTAAAATTAATATTTCTGTACTACCATTAGGAAACTGAAAAATTAAGAAAATGTAAAAAAAAATGTACTTTCGGTGGCGATAGATGGCAGCTGGCACGAGTACGTGGCAATTCGGAATAGCTAGTCCGGATCTAAGGAAATATAAAACTAATACAGGAAAGTCTGTGCCATTCTGTAGCACCATTAGTTGTAAATATGATGAAATGGATAAAGATATGTGTAGTTTTCCGCACTGACACAATACGCTAGCACGTTCGGACGATTTTATCTAAAATTCAAGGTCCAGTAGAAACCGGTATTTGATTTTCTAGGGTACGCTATAACTTTACTTGAAGCCTCAACATTTTCACATTTTTTAAATAAATTGCACCAGTTTTTTTTATCAAACTCTTAAAGCACAAAGAAAGCTTAAGAGTTAAGTGCTGGTCTCATTTTCGTTGAAATCTCTTTTTTTCTAATATTAGCAATTAAAATTCTTTTAAACAATTTTTTTCTCAAAAGTGGCTCCAATTTGTTTCTTTAAATTTTCCCCTCGTTTGTATTAAAGAATGGTAAAAAAGTGGCCTAGTCTTTTTCTGGCGAACTCTCTGTATTTTCAGTAATTGCAAAAAGTTGAAAAAAACAAGTAGTTTTTGCAAAATTGGTGCTTGAAATAAATGCAATTTCTAAGATAAAACATTTTCTCAAAAACCGCTCTAAATTTTTTCTTTAATTTTCTTAAGGATGGTTAAAAAAATATGGTGCAAGTCCCATTTTAGGCGAACTTGCCGATTATTCGAAAATTGCAAAAATATAACGTTTTGTTCTAAGCAATCAGCTGTTTTTAAAAGGGGATGTATATTTTTTTGAAAAATCAAGTAGTTTTCATGTAATTTCTGCGTGCAAGTAATGCAAATAAAAATAATAGTTTTCTATCATATCGCTTCAATTTTTCTTTACATTTTTCCACGGATAAAAGAAGAGACTTAAAAGAATGACAGAGGTCTCATTTTTGTTGTTCTCTCTGAATTTTTGGTACTTGCGTTTTGGAAATATTGGGCTGAGACAATCTTGCTCTCATTTCCGATGAACTATACATTTTCGGGCATTCCAAAAGTTTACATATCAAAACTACAAAATTGAAGACTGGAAATTTTTGCCACATACAAAATCTGTTCTAAGAACTTCGCTATTTAAGGAAGGTCATAAACATTTTTTTTAAATGAGGCGTTTTCGTGTAATTTGTGCTTCAAATTAATCCTATTTATAAAAACAACATTGTATCAAAAATCATCCCACTTTTTTCCCAGGCATAAAACAAGGGAGTTTAAAATAATGGCACAGGTCTCACTTTTGTTGAACTCTCTGCATTATCGAAAATTGCAAATTTAGAAATAATGCGATAAAGTAAATGCTATTGTAGCACCACTGGCTTTTATCATGGGAACAGGATCGAACGCTTTGGTGAAATCTGTAATTGCGTTCACGATGGAACCTGCCACGAGAGAAGCATCGACGTCCTGACTGACAGTGGCTACGTAACTCGCACGAATATCATTTTTTTTGTATTCCAGCATTATATAAGGCCTTTACAAAAATATTTCACTAAAGGGCATCTTACGTCACAGGTTATGACGTATTCGCCGTTTATAGTACGAATAATTGCGTCATCGCACATTCAGCAGCAAATTCAATCGCAGCGAAAGTATCGTAGGGACGAAGTGGCAAACGGAACAGCTGACCACAGTTTTCTCTCACAGACGTCAATACCCGTGACTTTACAATAATGTTATTTCCCAAAATTAACTTTGATACTCTAATGAATGTATAATATTGTTATACAAATATTAGCGTACGCAACTCGTTTACAATGTTACTTCATTGCATTCATACAAATTTGAAAAGTCGTTCCTAACGTCAGTCCGTTTTCAAAAAAATGAAGCTTTGCATTGCAAACTAGTGGCATAAATTACTATTCAAAATCATACTGCCCTTCGTAAATTATATTATTCTTATTCCAAGCCCTGTGTAAGTATTTTGCTACCAAGTGTTACTTTTGCTTTCATACTACAGATGTAAAACTAACTGGGCAAGAATTTTAGACAATTTGACGCGAGCCTCCTTTTAAAATTGGAAACCATTAAGGCATCCCTCCAATCCCGAGAAATACATACTTTTATATGAATTGTTTATTGATATCTCGAAAAGGCGCAAGGTATTCCGTCTGATTCTGCTGATTTATTTTAACCTATTTTGTTAATTATTTTTCTCATTTTCTCATGTTATCTTCTTGTTACAGGCTGTCCATTTCAATAAACACCTCTGGCCACTTCCATACATCTCTCCTAACCTTCTACTATTTCAGTTGCGTCAAGGTCTTCTACTGGTGGTAGTGGCACCGCGTCGTGGCATCGCAGCATGCCACGAGCTTCTCTGCGCAACTAGAGTCGGGAAAGGGAACTAGTAGAAACCCCGCCGTTTTATAATAGGGATGGGGTTGTCTCTGGTGGCGGGGTAATGAACTGCGTGGAGGGGCAATTTCGTCGTGACACTCCTGCCATGGACTCCCGCTCGTGGCATCGACCTTGACAACACTACTATTTCGTACTAAGGCGTCTTTCCTATCGTGGCTGACTCCAGTGCCACGTCTCTCTCTGCCTGTCTGCCCCTGGTGGGCCGCAGCTCTGCGTCATCGGCCTGGGGACAGCTGCGCCCGCCGGAAGGGGTGCGCGGGATGCGTAATCCGTTTTCATGCGCCCTATTTAATATGCTCTTTAGGACCGGCTGAACGAGACCACACCGGGACGACTACCTCGCAGCTGTACATACACACTCGGGACAGCGCTGGGCGTGCTGGCTTAGTGCACACGTATTATTCTGGAGGCAAATCGAGATGTTGTGGTCTGAAGAGGATAAAGAGAATGGAATTAAAAAGGACAGAAGTTAATTGGAAGAATGTTATGTAACAAGTACTGACGACTCTTATGTTTGTTTTTTTGTATACCGGCATTATAAACGGCATTTTCTATTGCAAGAGATCGTTTGTAAAAGGGCAAATTACGGTATAAATGATTACGTATTAGCATTTATGGTACGGATAATTACGTCACCACACATTCAACCAATCGCGGCGAGAGAATCGTGGGGAGGTAGCAGTAAACGGTACAGCTGACCATCTTTTTTCTCGCACAGATGTCAAATACTCGAGATGTCACAAGAAAGTTGTTTCACAAAATTAAATTTGATTATCTTATAAATTTATAAAGCTGTTACACAAAAAGAAATTGAAATAAGTCCACTCGTTTATTATGTTGCTTTATTGCATTCGTACAGATTTGCAAACTCATTTCTAACGTCACTCGTTTTCAAAACGTACTCATGCTATAAACCTTAACATTAGTAACATAAATTACTAGTATTAGACTCAAAGGGGCATCAATAACTTTGATAACTAATGCATTTTTGAAGTTAATAAATGCACTATCAGTTTTTCTGTAGGATAAAAAGATTCGATGTGTAATATTTATGCCTCTTCCCTGTAACGTAAGTTCGTAAGATCTTTTGTAATAGAAGCTTATAGTCCCGTCATTTGTTTCCATATCTTCAGCGGATGGCATAGGAAAACTTTCTGGGCATTCTCGTGAGTTGACATAATGTTACACGTTTATGTGAAGACAAAAAAGTGAACGGCTCCAACATTTTGTGGTACACGTGCCAAAGAGTGGTTGTTTCAGTAGTAATGGATGGTAAATATTAGGTTACAACGAGCGTTCGCATGAGCTAACAGTCGAATGGGACAGCAGTTGGTAGAAGTCCCGAGGGATAGGAAAAAATTAGAACAAAGAGACACTTCTCGCTTTAGGAACAAGGTGGATGTACTGCCTTTACCAATATTTAACAAATTGAAATGCGATGGCCCAAATATTAATATTTATTATTGAACAGTCAAACGCCAATTTTTATACATCTTTATAAATCATCATATCGCTTTATATCATTTTAAGCAAAATATTTTAAGCATGAATTTAAGTACTTAATGGTAGATTTACACGGTGCAATAATTTTACAAAATTAGTTCTTACAACTCAATATTAACAGACAATAATTATAGAGCTAATTTGAACACATGTATATTATTTATAATATGCTGGTTCAAACGTTTAAACCGAATAATTAGTTGAAATTAATTAGAAAATTCGCTCTTGTTTTCAGGAGCTGTTTTTGAATTGTTCTTTGAAAGGCCCACAATTCAATTAATTTCAGAGAGAATCTGGAATATGCAGCTACAATGAAATATTTAATAGTGGAAAATAATTTTATATTACGATTTTTTATTCATGAAAAAAGGATTGAAATCTTTCTATTTTAAAGTTCCAGAATGAATGCTGGTCGATGCAATGTATTAAAATGATTTTTTCCAAAAAGAACATACATAATTTTTCTCCTTTACCTAGCAGACAATAATGTAATAAACCTTTTTAAATTCTAACAGTGCTTTTACAAACTGCGCGGAGCAATTGATTAGCATTATTGAGAAAAAAATATTTTTATGCTTTACTGTGAGAAACGTTTGTGGCGATATTCAGCATATTTTGAATTAGTTTTAAGATTATCTGAATTTGTCATTAGAGGAATTTAACACACGACAATTTACATTAGGCACTCCTTTCCAAATGCTGAAATTGTTTACGTTCTTTTGGATATATGATTTTAAAAACACTATCAATATTCATGCATTTTGAGTACAATGCAAAAGAAAACACCAAAGAAAAGCAAATATACGAACTATAACTCATATCTAAACTACATAATAAGATAGAATATCAAGACCACATCCCAATATTTTCCCGCGTATTAATTGTTTCTTCAGCATGATTTTGTAATAATTTTTATCTACATTTGTTTGTAGTTAATACTTTTTGATTATGCCTTGATTTGGGTCTAATTCTTTATGACTATTTATCTGAATAAGGTAAAGTGTGTTATTGAAAGGGTAAATATGAATAGACTTGATTGTAGATTACGTTCTATTAAAACGTATACAAGATACATAAATCTCGAATACAACAATGAACAAACAAGTAGCTGAAGATACTTGCTTTCTGTTAATTTGTACTTCTCTTGTTTAAATACACCAATTCAAAACAATCCTCGGATATTTGTTTTGAGAACAATGTAGCTCCATATAAGAGACAACCAATCGCATCATTTCCCACAAAAAATCGTTCTGATTGTTTCCCGATGGGTTAAATCGGCTCCGATATAACGACGTTACTCCGTCGTTGGTTTTATGTGAAGTGACAGCCGGCGTGGCGGCCGCCGGGCCGCGAGAGCGCGCTGTAGGAAGGAAGCGGCTGTCGGAGTGGGAGGAGCAGGCGGTTAGCAGGGCTGCCGCCGACGTCACCGCAACAAGTGTCTGGGCTCGACCCCGGGGCTGCGGCACAGAGCCTCTCGTGACTCCACGCACGAAAGGTATGGAGAGTTTCGCCGCGTGGCGTGGAATATATCAAACAATGGAAAATACCTAAATATCAGAACGTAGTTGTTGCGAATCAGTAAAAAAATAACGTTCTTCATGCTTCGATAAATTAGAATAAATTCAAATTTATCTATGTTCTTCAAATACTAGCACTTACTCAAATACAATAAACGGAATACACGAAGAAAAATATGTAGAGCATCATTATGCCGCTTTATTCCTTGTGATATTAAACATCTTCAGTTTCCTTCTCAATTTATTTTTGATAGAGACACAACTAAACGTGACATCCTGCCGTCAGGAAACCAAGAAGTGAATAATAGGCATTTAGACATTCACCCTTAATACTAAAAAGATTTAACAACCATCTAAACATAACCCAGGCCATACCAAAACATCAATTTGGCTTCATCAATAAATTATCCACATCACACCAGCTACTTAGAATATCCGAACACATTCACACTGCCTTCCAGAACAAACAACACACAGTAACCACCTTCCTGGATATCTCACAGGCTTTCTACAGAGTTTGGCACCCAGGCCTAATATATAAGCTAAAATCTATAGGAACTCCAAATTATTTACTACAAATCATCAAAAGTTTCATAACAGACAAAACATTTACAGTAACTGTCGAAAAGCATGTTTCCAACCCCCGCAGAATAAAGCAGGACTTCCCCAAGGTTCTCCCTTTCACCCACCCCTTTCAACCTACACACATCTGATATACTCTACCTCTCCTTTCACACATATTGCACAATTTGCTGACGATACTGCCATCTTCATGTCTCATCATTCAGTAAGTCACATTTGCAATAAAATCCAAATACATCTGAAAAACATAGAAGATTGGTCTCTAAAATGGAAAATCAAGCTTAATCCGTCAAAATCAACAGCCAAAATATTCTCTCTCAGAACATTCGCCACACCCACCCCACTCCAAATTAACAACAACACAATTCCTCTGGACCCCGTACAACCAAACTGTTAAATACTTAGGACTAAACTTCGATATGAGATTAACCTGGAAATCTCACATAGCAACGAAAATTCAACAAACCAAAATCAAATTAATTCAACCTAAAACCACTACTATATCACAAAAGCAGTCTCTCCTTAAACAATGCCATCGCCCTGTATAAAACAATAATCAGACCTCTAATGCTGTATGCTTGTCCCATCTGGACGAACGCTTCACAGACAAACATCAATAAAACCAAATAATGCAAAACAAGTTCTTAAGATTAGCCACTCACGCCCCACTGGTTCATTTCAAATGATCAACTACATAGAGAATTACATTTACCAACCATCAATCATCACATCGCTCATCTCTCCAACAATTTCTACTCTAACATATCATCAATAAATCAAATAGCCCACTACAACCTAGCCATACTCAACGAATTTCCGTCCCGAATCCGCAATAGACATCCTCTACACACCTTCCTCAATATATTCTCAGATGTAAGCTAAGCGTAGGTGCTCAATGAGTATCCTTGGCCAATTTTGTAGTTAGATTAGAAATAGTTTTTAGGTTAGGTTGAATGTAAGCTAGAAGAATTATATGTGAAAAAGTAATATTACTGAACCATGTATTTTTCATTCACATAATAAAATAAAATAAAAAAAGACATTTCACCCAAGGACCATCTACATTAGGTTTCATCCCCCCCTAGAGAATTGCGGTCGCATTATGTCCGATATGTCGTAAGCAGTGACTCATTGAATATGCAAATTCAGTCGGTACGTGAAATATGAGCATTTGAGAAATAACATAATCAAATATCATTTGATTATGTTATTTCATAATCAAAAATCATTTTTCAATCAAAATCAAAACAGTTTCATCGTTTTGAAATATTTCCAAAGTTTCAGGGTATATAACGAAGTCACCAAGAACCTAATCGTAAGTACGTTCCATGTACCCGCAGGTTGTATAGTTTTATTTCAAATTCTGCACGCATTGGAAATTAGTAATGTTGATTCCCTGCAGAACATTTAAGTCATTTTATGGCTATTCCTTTGATCACGCCTCTTTCCTCCTGCCTAAGTTGATTTTAATTTGTTGGCTTAATAATACGACGTTTCATCTTTTGAAGCAGCCGAGAGTCATATATTGTTTTTCTTACTTAACTCATTAACGTACCCACATTGATTTTATGGGATGTCCTATGCGATTCTTTGAAGAGCTCCCAATAATTAATATATATATATATCAGTTTCAAGGTCTCAGGGCCTTAAGTTCGGCCGGAGAATATCCGTTTTGGAGCAGATCCTGTGTACGGTTAACTGCTGGTGTTGCTCAAAGAGACGGGAGGAAGGATTAAAATACAGAAAGAAATACATACCGACTTTTTGGAATACAAAATAATAAGAACAGAGGGACCTCCAAAACGTGCATATCTCCACAAACATTTGCTCCGCTTTAAAAGTTCAATTTGAATGCCAATATCTTAATTCTCAACGCTCCGCGATGCCCCGCTCCGTTTCTCGCACGGTGATTGCATTCTAGTTCCTTCACCCCTCATTGCAAGTTTCACAACATGGTCTATCCTACATGCTCATTATTTCAATGGCAATTTGAAAGTACTTCTCCAGAATAATCCTTGAACTGACAGAGATTCTCGCCAATCCTTTGTGTCCGCACAGATTGGGTCTAATTCGCGAGGGGAGCATTCACATTATAACATTTACAGTTTATTACATTATAACATTTACATAGCATTTACAAAGATGCATGATCATCAACGTAAATGTATTCAGAGAGTTCGTAGGCTACTTAGAAGTAATGACGAGTGGAGACGATACTGTGAAAACTAGAGTACTTTTTTTTGCCAGGAAAAGTACTTACGAGAACCGATTTCGCTCGAGCGTAGTCGACGCACTTTGCCTCCAGTAAACTGTCCAGTGGATGCATACTCTCTCTCTAGTTCTCGGTCGTCCCCTAAAAGTTGTATTATTCAAATTTGAAATCTATACGAAACCTTTTTCATCCATGACTTTACCTTGGAGTTGTCCCGACCACATACCCGTCAACTCAAGGCACATTATGCTTCGACATCTCCTACGCCACTAACATGGCCTCTGAGAATGCTCATATGCCCAACTTTTAAACACAGATCACAGCAAATTTGACTTTCACAAAAATACTTCATCTAACAAAATACCCCCTGAAAGTCCCCCGCGCAACCTCACAACCTATACTCTGACCTGTTCCCCCATCCCGTGATAATACGCTCTGTCTTTATATACTCCCCGTCTGTCTAAACACTGAAACTCCGATCTTTAAAAGATGATCTCGTCTGTCAAATTTCCTCGCTGGATGGACTTTGTCACCCACCAATGCTGGATCCTGAATCTCGTCCTGACCTCCAACTACTTGATTCTCTCTAAAAAGTTCTCACACTCTCTTATTGAACAACTCGGTTTCCTCATTCTCCTCATACACCATCCCAAGCCCAATCTCACTCCCACATCTGTTTCTCTCCACCCCCTCGTCCGTCTCCACCTCTGCCTGTGGCACACCTCTTAGAGAGAGAGAGAGAGAGAGAGAGAGAGAGAGCTTACAAACAATGAACATCTCTAATGCGACTCTCATCTACAAGAATTGTCCACTGGATATACCAGGTCATCTCCTCATTATCCCAAATTCCTACATATTTCTTCATTCCCTACTCTCCCAACTCTTCCAAATTTTACAAGATGTCCCCATCTACCAAAGTTCTTTTCACTCATCATCTCAGGCTCAGTTCTGGTCCCATATTTGCTGTTTTTTCCCTACACTATCGTCCATCTCCGCCTCCACCACTTGTGGCATGCCTTAGAGAGAGAGAGAGAGAGAGAGAGAGAGAGATACAAAAATTCATTGGATATACCCCGCTCAATCTTTCTTCATCCCGTCATACTTATTTCTTCACCCATGGTTCTCCCCAATCTCTCCCCACACATTCTCCACCTGCGTAAACACCTAACAACTCAAAAACGACTATTTTTTACTGATACATTATAGCTTGTTATTGCCTTCGGATGCGGAGCTCGATATACACTGTATAATTTACCTCGGATCGAGAGGATTGTGGTTACGAGGGAAATATGAAAACAGTTGAATGTTGTTACGTGTTCTCTTACGGAGGGAATTATGAGAGGAAATTGTGAGAAGGAATTACGAATGGGAATTGTGGGAGAGAAATATGAAAAGACAAACCGAGTCAAGTCAACATAGTTAGTAATAAGTAAATCTGAATAAAAAAATAGGTAAAAAGTACAATTATGCACGTAATACTTGCGTTAACTGGTTTTAATGATCTCGGGTGACAAAAATCCCTCAATCAAAGACCCTCGGGCGTTTTGTTACCGCACCATCATTAGAATCATTATAACTGTCGTGGGGAAGGGGTCTAGCACCACGTGCAGGGGAGTGGGAGGACGGTAAGGGCAGAAGGTGCCCTCTGGGCCATTCCCTATTCTCTTAAAGGCCTAAGGCGGATGAGAGGAGCAATAAGAACAGGGATGACCCCAGTCATGGCAAACAGCAGTTTATTGGAGAGGTGTTACTTACATAGGCACCTGACGTAGCCCAGCCTCAGCGAGGACGGCCCACCGGAAGAGCGACTTTGCAACGGCCATGGCGACACTCGAAGTGCACGGCGATCAAGGGCAAGGGCGGGAAGCTGCTAGCAGGACCCCGGAGGATCGGTCTGGACTGGCAGGATGGAGGAGTGTCGGCAGGGCCAATTTAGGCCTATCTGAACCGACTAAGGATGAAGGGAGGTCGGCAGGGCCAGTTTGGGCTTATCTAAACCGACGGAGGAGTGGAAGGTCCGTGCACACGGGCAACGAGCTCACGAGTAGCATTCGTCCCCCCGCTAAGCGGAGGTCAAGCTGTTATATAGGCCTTTATTGCTGAAACGCTCTTTCCGCGGCGGAGCTACGTCATTATGCTTACGCGGGCGCCAGCCGTCTGCGGCCACGCGACATAACGTCCTAGGTGCGTAAATAACTATTACACGTGTCCTCCTCTACCGAAATTCTCCTTACCCACCACCCCAAATCCCGTCCTCTCCCACATCTACTCCTGTTTCTCCCCACACCCTCGCCGGTCTCGGCCGCCGCTTGCGACGCCGCCTCTGAGAGCGCACGCCGCCGCCGCCGCCGCCGCCGCCGCCCGGTTTTATTTTGCAAAGAGGCTTATCTGGCGCGGCGCGGTGAGGTCGGCTGCCCCGCGCAACCTGCCGGTGGCGGAGGCGGCGCGCGGCGGTAACGACGCGGCGCTGTTTACATTAGCGGACTAGTGGATGTTACATTACGCGCCGCGTTTCGTTCAGCGCCCCCCATAAAGATTTCGCTGCTTTTTCGCCAGAGTTGCTACCTTGCGACTCATTAGCGACGTAGACGCCCCCGCAGATTTCGCTCGCGCGCGCGCGGACGCTACCTGCTGAGTAGAGCCGCAGTTAACGCAAAGCAGTGCAAGCCGCCTCACTAACATTGGAGTGACCCAACGGAGGATTTCCAACATTTAGCTGGTACGTATATAGTTATGTACAAGGCACTTGGTATAACAAAATAATATTAACTAACATGAATGCTTAAGTTATGTTGTTGAAAAGGAAAGGTAGCTATAGTACGGCCATTTACAAACGTTGAATTCAGAAAAAACTGTCCAAAACGATTTACAATTGGTCGCGAGCAAGAGAAAGAAAAGAGGTCGGCCAAGACTGAAATGAAAGGATGGTGTAACAGTAGCAATGAAAAGAAAAGATATGTTTCAAGGCACTTGGCATAACAAAATAAAATGGCGCCTTGGATGCGATAAACGACCAATATAATACTGTAAACATAGCTACAATATGTATGTATACTAACTATTTATGCTAAGTGATGTCGCAGGCTTTCGCGGCCTCGCTGTCCGGGTAACGCTGCGTCGCAGGCTGAGGGGCCGACATTTTGACCGCCATGTCGCGATCTTCTTCAGGGCTGTTATGAGGCATGAGGGGCTGTAATGAGGCCCTGAAGAAGATCGCGACATGGCGGTCGAAACATCGGCACCTCAGCCTGCGACGCGGAGTTACCCGGACAGCTCTGATCATGACTAGAGACCGGATTTTTATGTAATTACATATTTTTTGTCTTTCTACCTACCGTTCTCAAAATTGTAATCTTGGCGAATCATAGCCCTCCTAACACAATATCGAATTTTTTCGTTACATATTTTTACGTATTTAGTTCTATATTACATATTTTACATATTTTGCTATTTTCACAATATAATTTCTTATTTTATCAATTTTCTTCTATTTAATTCCATATTTTTTATGAAAAGATGTATTTAAAAAAATCAGCATATTTTTCTTACATTATTGGGGAAATCTAGGTGTCCAAAGCATCATTAACACCGCGTTTTGTGATCCGTAACCTTAATTTCCGAGAAACATTTGCGATCACTGACGTGTATCACTTCGATAAACGATGCTACAGGTATGTTTGCTTGTCGTAGATCTTGCCAGTTTGTGCGATGGGGTCTATTGCAAATAGTCTGGCTGCTAAACCACTGGCCTGGATTACAATACTTTAAGCTTTTACTACTGACGAGAAAGTTGTATGATGTAAAGTGAACAGTTTTTCTAAATGTAATTTCTTGGTATGTAAATGATTTTTAATTTTAATATTACATAATATATCCAATTTTACATATTTATTACATATTCTTACTATTTTTATTATATATTTATGTACATATTTTGACGTTTTATACTACATATTTTCCGGTCTCTAATCATGACTGTGGTCGCGGAAGCCTACGACATCACTTATATATAGTTAGTATACATACATATTGTAGCTATGTTTACAGTATTATATTGGTCGTTTATCGCATCCAAGGCGCCATTTTATTTTGTTATGCCAAGTGCCTTGAAACATATCTTTTCTTTTCATTGCTACTGTTACACCATCCTTTCATTTCAGTCTTGGCCGACCTCTTTTCTTCCTCTTGCTCGCGACCAATTGTAAATCGTTTTGGAGAGTTTTTTTCTGAATTCAACGTTTGTAAATGGCTGTACTATAGCTACCTTTCCTTTTCAACAACATAACATAAGGATTCATGTTAGTTAATTGTTCTTTATTTTTACCAAAGGTCAAAGGGAAGATGCGACATTGTATTATGTATTTAAAATTAAAGATGCTTTTATGAGTACCGCAGAGATATCCCTCTGTGCACTTACATAAAGCACCTAACATTGTTTCCTCTCATTGTAGTTTATATCAAATATAGCTTACCGAGGTGATGCGTGAAAGAACACAATCATTTATTCCTACGTTTCTATTTTATTATTTTCATAATTTGTTCTTCATTTTTAAAAAAATGTGCGTCTGTTAAAATGTATATATGTTGACTTTATACTCGTTTCTGATGAGGTATTTGCATATTTATTGGTAATCCATAAACGAAAGAATAAATAAAATACTCGACAAATGATATGGCATTATTTAAATCGTGAGAAATAATAAATATGCAATGTAATTAAAGGAGATCATTCAATAATTGACACATTCGAATGACAATACACATCGATAATATTATTCTTTGCGTTTCAGAATATTCCTCGTCACGAATCCAATTCCAGCGTACGCTTGCAATGTGAGTGATGTAGGAAGAGACAGCTAATGTCGCGATGGCTCGCGCGTCATCGGAAAGACGTCACGTGGCGGCGCACAGAGAGGGCGGCAGGCGCGGTCGCGCCCGCAGCGCTGACTGCGGCCGCGCTTCGATATTCATGAGGCCCCTTGTCCTCAACGCGCCCTCGCCCTCGCCCTCGCTCTCGCCCCCGCCCAATCGCCACCGCCGGCCGCAACACAACCGCAAGCGGCTCGCCCTTCGACACTCCGCTCCGCTCGCTGTCCAGTGGTCGCTCTCCCAGACTCTGCAGTCGCCACTGGACCGCATTTCCTGCTGATCTCTCGTCACACCAACACCTTGTCCCCACAAACTTCCATCCATTCACTCCACTCCAATCACTACAACTGGCTCGTTCTCATTCATTATACCCTCTTCTCATTCCCATCTCTTCAGTTTCCTATTCGTGTTCATCACACTCTACTTCCATTTTCCCCAACTCTACTTCGACGCTCCGCTTCTTATCCAGTGGTCGCTCTCCCAGACTCTGCAGTCGCCACTGGACCGCATTTCCTGCTGATCTCTCGTCACACCAACACCTTGTCCCCACAAACTTCCATCCATTCACTCCACTCCAATCACTACAACTGGCTCGTTCTCATTCATTATACCCTCTTCTCATTCCCATCTCTTCAGTTTCCTATTCGTGTTCATCACACTCTACTTCCATTTTCCCCAACTCTACTTCGACGCTCCGCTTCTTATCCAGTGGTCGCTCTCCCAGACTCTGCAGTCGCCACTGGACCGCATTTCCTGCTGATCTCTCGTCACACCAGCACCTTGTCCCCACAAACTTCCATCCATTCACTCCACTCCAATCACTACAACTGGCTCGTTCTCATTCATTATACCCTCTTCTCATTCCCATCTCTTCAGTTTCCTATTCGTGTTCATCACACTCTACTTCCATTTTCCCCAACTCTACTTCGACGCTCCGCTTCTTATCCAGTGGTCGCTCTCCCAGACTCTGCAGTCGCCACTGGACCGCATTTCCTGCTGATCTCTCGTCACACCAACACCTTGTCCCCACAAACTTCCATCCATTCACTCCACTCCAATCACTACAACTGGCTCGTTCTCATTCATTATACCCTCTTCTCATTCCCATCTCTTCAGTTTCCTATTCGTGTTCATCACACTCTACTTCCATTTTCCCCAACTCTACTTCGACGCTCCGCTTCTTATCCAGTGGTCGCTCTCCCAGACTCTGCAGTCGCCACTGGACCGCATTTCCTGCTGATCTCTCGTCACACCAGCACCTTGTCCCCACAAACTTCCATCCATTCACCTCACTCCAATCACTACAACTGGTTCGGTTCACATTCATTATACCCTCTTCTCATTCCCATCTCTTCAGTTTCCTATTCGTGTTCATCACACTCTACTTCCATTTTCCAAACTCTACTTCGACGCTCCGCTTCTTATCCAGTGGTCGCTCTCCCAGACTCTGCAGTCGCCACTGGACCGCATTTCCTGCTGATCTCTCGTCACACCAGCACCTTGTCCCCACAAACTTCCATCCATTCACCTCACTCCAATCACTACAACTGGTTCGTTCACATTCATTATACCCTCTTCTCATTCCCAATCTCTTCAGTTTCCTATTCGTGTTCATCACACTCTACTTCCATTTTTCCAAACTCTACTTCGGACGCCTCCGCTTCTTATCCAGTGGTCGCTCTCCCAGACTCTGCAGTCGCCACTGGACCGCATTTCCTGCTGATCTCTCGTCACACCAGCACCTTGTCCCCACAAACTTCCATCCATTCACCTCACTCCAATCACTACAACGGTTCGTTCACATTCATTATACCCTCTTCTCATTCCCATCTCTTCAGTTTCCTATTCGTGTTCATCACACTCTACTTCCATTTTTCCAAACTCTACTTCGAACGCTCCGCTTCTTATCCAGTGGTCGCTCTCCCAGACTCTGCAGTCGCCACTGGACCGCATTTCCTGCTGATCTCTCGTCACACCAGCACCTTGTCCCCACAAACTTCCATCCATTCACCTCACTCCAATCACTACAACTGGTTCGTTCACATTCATTATACCCTCTTCTCATTCCCATCTCTTCAGTTTCCTATTCGTGTTCATCACACTCTACTTCCATTTTTCCAAACTCTACTTCGACGCTCCGCTTCTTATCCAGTGGTCGCTCTCCCAGACTCTGCAGTCGCCAACTGGACCACATTTCCTGCTGATCTCTCGTCACACCAGCACCTTGTCCCCACAAACTTCCATCCATTCACCTCACTCCAATCACTACAACTGGTTCGTTCACATTCATTATACCCTCTTCTCATTCCCATCTCTTCAGTTTCCTATTCGTGTTCATCACACTCTACTTCCATTTTTCCAAACTCTACTTCGGACGCTCCGCTTCTTATCCAGTGAGTCGCTCTCCCAGACTCTGCAGTCGCCACTGGACCGCATTTCCTGCTGATCTCTCGTCACACCAGCACCTTGTCCCCCACAAACTTCCATCCATTCACCTCACTCCAATCACTACAACTGGTTCGTTCACATTCATTATACCCTCTTCTCATTCCCATCTCTTCAGTTTCCTATTCGTGTTCATCACACTCTACTTCCATTTTTCCCAACTCTACTTCGACACTCCGCTTCTTGTCCAGTGGTCGCTCGCCCAGACTCTGCTGTCGCCACTGGACCGCATTTCCCGCTTATCTCTCGTCGCGCCAGCACCATCTCCTCAATACCTCCATCCTTTCACCCCACTTCGATCACTACAACTAGTTCGTTCACATTCGTAATACTCCTCTTCTCATTCCCTCTCTCTTCAGTTCCCTAGACGCGTTCATCACACTCTACTTCCTTTTCTCGCTTTTCACCCTCCGCTGCCCAGTCGTCTACGTCCTCTCTCCTGTTCTCATCCATCCATTTTCCCTATATCTACACCTCATGATCACTCATCATTACTCACTATCCATATCCCTTTCCTCACCTATTACTCCTTAATTAATAAGTTCTTCACTGCGCTTACTACTACTTACTACCCATTCCACACATTCCGCTTTTCTCACCTTTTAATCCTGTTTTTCTACCTTCACCCTCTATTATATTTCCTCCCGTCACCGCCTCCACTCCCTACCCAATGGTCGCTCTTTCAGTATCTGTCCCCTCATGCCTGACCACATTTCCAGCTACATGTCAGCACCCTTTTTTTATTCACTTCCTTCACTACACTCATGGCACTCACTTCAATCATCACAATCCCCACCCCCGATTCTCCACTTCCCAATCACTTTTCTTCATTTTCCTCTTCCCACTTCTAATGCTCCACTCTCTACACTATTTCCAATATATTGCCTTCATATACTGTTCAATCTTCATTGTTAATCTCCTCACGCCTTTCTCCACTCGGCTGCTTATTATCCACTCCGTATACCACTTATCACTGCACTACATACCACTACCACTCCCCATTCCCAATGCTCCACTACTCTTTTCTTTATCATCCCTCTTGCTTCAGAAACCCACCATCTATTCCACACTCTTCTGAGTTAACACAAAACCAATATATTGACAGGTTTAGTCCTCCGTCCTGACTTCTGCTATATTTTCCCCGCTGTTTCTTCACTCGTCCATCCCTATTTTCAAAATGCCTCTCTTACACTTCCTCGTCACGCCTTAAACCTAAATTCCCTCAAGTTTAGTGTTCTCTTTTAACTTTCTAGTGTTGTTTTACATAACTGGTTCTATACTTAGGGTTTTCTGACATTTTGCACCTTTCCTGTTTAGATTATCTTATTCTGTCTATTCCATTCTTCATTCCTGGCATTTAACTTCATTATTCCATTTAACTCTTTTTTCCACTCGTACTCCAAAATAATTACCACCTCATTCGTATTCTCACCAGCCGCAATAGCTTAGAGGAATCATCGTTGAATCTGCAGCATCTAGGGTTCGAGTGCTGACTGTGGGGGATTTTTGTCACTCATACATAATGGTCCGAAATAACCTTTTGTGTGGAAGAGAATTCCTCCAAACAGAGTAGCTTTAATCGACGGTTTTATGTCGTTTCTCCGATCAATACGAGGCGAATGCCGGAGCAGAGCCCTAAAAAAAAGCCGCAAACCGCTTGCGATCTTTCCTTCCTCATTCTCATCTCCCCTTTCTCCTTACGTGCACCCCACACTAACACATAAGTCAGGAGACTAGTGGGAGACGTTGGGAGGCGGCACCCACAGGAGGGAAAGTTGGCGTATAGGTTGGCGCCTTCTCTCACGTCCCAGCGGGGGAGGAACACAGTCACTCACGAGGCTAATGACTGAAGAGGTTTTTTTCATTTTTTAAATTTTTTATGGTTGCTTTTGAAGAACTTGGTCGCATAGCGACCAAGTGGCGTATCCAGGGGTCGGCTATGGGGACCATGCCCCCTCCCGAACGGCCTCAGGTTTTCGTTTGTTACCTTCCTTTATATAGCACAATTTATGTAAATATATATTTACATTAAAATTATGTAAATATTTAAACAATAATATTGTATATTATCACATATACACTTACAAAACTAATATATAATATAAGTAAATATGTTACTTATTTAACAAAATATGCTTCTCCCCCCCCAAATGATCGATCTGGATCCGTCCCTGCTTTCACTGAAGAAAGAAGGACACGTGTGGAACGCATGGAACACGAATACACATACACATCCATGTCCGAGGCACGATTCGAACCCGCGACCCTTCGAGGCGAGGTAGCAACGGCCCTTCAGCTTGAGCGACCTCGATTACCAGGCCGGCTGACCGAAAAAGTTGTCGCGACCCGAATCAATAAATATTCTCACGCACTCACTCGCAGTCACTCTGAACTTCCAATTCTAAATGTTTAGAATCTTTTTTTCTCCAACTTCATCCATCTCTCTCTCTCTCTCTCTCTCTCTCTCTCTCTCTGATCCTCCTTTCCCGTCCCCTCCTCGCATTCCGCTCTCATGTCCCAGCGTGTGCTTTGTGTACTCGGCGGCTGAGCGAAGTCGCTTTTCACGTGTGGTTTGCTGCGCTTAGCCGGGCGCTCCGTCCCAACCCCTCCCACCCCTTCCGTCAGTCGCCCGCCACCGGCGGCAGCGGCGGTCCGTTGCTCGCCCTCATAAATATTTCCGGTTCCGGCCGATCTCGCCGGCTGAGCCGTCGGCGGCCCCGCGCGCAATCTGGAATTCCGAAGTGCGGCACCCGTTCGTTTTCAGCGGAGGTTCGACGAAATACCTAACTTCTCCCCGGAGAGATCCGTGTCGGAATATCGAGTTGTGAGTTTACGAGCTGTTTTTCGAGCAGGTTCACTTCGAGTGAAAATTCCGTACATCGGGGTAGTTTGTTAAAAGGACACGCTGCTCTGAGAATTTAAGGCACTATGCGAAAAGACGACTACGGGTAATTTCCGAGAAATAATTTGTTGGCAATTTTGTGGTTCAGATAGAAATAATAAAGAAAGGAAAATACAGGAAAAATGTCATTATATTTAACGGACAAGAGGTCATGAAACTCAGAACAGAGAAATTGTGGAAATGCTTCTGAATTACACCACTGTAGACTTTTTGACATTGCAAGCCAGTTTAAAACCGATAGGATTAGAGTAGTCCATGAACCGGCCTTAGAGAGGATACGTTTTTTACACTTAACCTTAACAGTTGCATGGGTTAACGTGTCTCACGTTGATACCGAAGAACAAAATGCGACAAAAGAAGAACAATGAGAAGTGCGGCAAAACAGGGGATATCTCTTTACTAACTACCATTTGGAAATAACTTTCCAGTGTTTCTAACATATAATTCAAAGGAAAAGACGTTAGAAAAAAACAAAAAAAAAGATCAAAAGAATTGAAGCAGAACCGCGTAAACACCGTTTACTGCACATGCGTGAAAAAGTTTGATTGGTAACATACCTATTCATAGCATTTGGTTGCCGTTGACTAACTGCCCCTCTATGGTATTTCTTCATGTTGTAATACATTTGGAGACTCTAACAATACCTGGTATTATTTGCGAACTATTGCGTGGCACGCACAGGGCGCCAATTACGTGGAATAAGTTGACCGTTCCGTAGCCACAAGAAGTTGTTACACCCGTACAGTTTCCGCATTATTATTCTGTACAACACTGAGTGATGAGTACGACCCTGAACACAAACAGAAATTTGATATTAATTAAATATACCTGACCTTCTGTAGTTTAGGATAAGGCCCACAATAAGATGAGTTCAATTAGAACGCTAGCTAAGTCTCCGAAAAGTATGAAATGTTTTACGACCGTGAAATTAAGTACAGTTATGGATTTATAATATTTTTTCTTATTACATCCATCCAGATTTACTTGTGCGCGAATAGTGGAGAATTACGTAGTAGTACATCATTATTACATTTAATTAGATCCAATGTCATTCAAGAAAATAAAGTTTCCCAGAAAATAAAATACATCAAATTCAGGCTAGAGATGTTATTATAGATGTTCTCCACATTAAATTAGACTGATTCGGTTCCTTATTCTTTTCTTACATCTCTCCGGTTGGATGCACGACTATAATCTAAAAATATTTCCCAGGTTAGAAGAAGCGGGTCGAGAAATGATCCGGGAAAAGAGTCCTGCAGAAAATCAGTTCCATGTTAATATTTGAACTAAAAATCAAATACTCTATCAAATATTTCGGTGCGTTTCTGTAGTAAGAGATTGCATTTAGACACTTTTTGTTCTAATATATCTGTCTACTCTTATACTAATAATCCCGCAGTCAACTCCAAAATATCAAATAAAACAAAATAAATAAATGTGAATAAAAACAATAATTTATACAAGTAAAATATTTTTTAAATCCATTTTTCGTTCAGAATTATAAAATTTTGCTTTATTATAATTCCAAGGCAGTACATTCCCATTGCAAGACGGGAACTGGAAGACCGTTGATTGCATCCGTGACGTTTTTCACTTATTCCATTGTACCATTTCCTTCCCATTCACTGAAGATGCTTTCAACAGAAAGAACGCTCAAAAGCCTTACAATTTCGCAATAGGTACTTCCCATTATGTATGGTTCAAAAAAGATCACATTCGCATTTCCTTACAGAAATCTTTTCAGAATTCGAAATTTTTATAATTTTAATTTTATTTTTTAATAAAACGTATATGTTGTCTTCCTTTCAAAAATGTTATTTCATTTATTCATTAATTCACCACGAGTTCATTACGCCAGACTTTAATTACATACTAATTCCTAGCTGTATCCTGCAGTATACTCGCTAGCTCTCTTCACCCGAGTCTGGCAGCGCGAACTTTTCATCCGCGGCATTTCTACAACGAAACTATTTCAAAAGTTGAATAACACAGCAGAGGGCGCGGAAAAATCCGCGACCATGTTGGGCGAAAAGGCGCGTAAAATTAATTGGGCGTTTGTAAAGCAATTAGCGGGCGAGGCGAGCAGGGAGCGCCGGCCTTGAAAAGCAGCGAGGCCCCGCGGCGCAGGAGAAACCGCCGAGCGCCGGCGGCGGCGGCGGCTCCGCTTTCGCCTCCGGGCTTCGAACCGTGACCCCGCGCGCCGAGAGCCCCGCGGAGAAATTGTGGAAGCGCTCCGAGCCGCTCCGGTTTCGGATGCGACGTCCGCGGTGGGCTTTGAAGGCCGCGCGCCGGCGCGGATCCGGAAAGCTCTGCGGCCAGCGACTCGTGCGCGTTTCTTAAGAATTCAATTTTACCTTCTCTTAAGAGAAGGTAAAATTTAATTGATTGATTAATCATTTCGTGTACCCGGACGCGTCAACTACATTCCAGTCACTCCATCGTTCCGTCACTTAGTGCAGTGTTGTCAAGGACGATGCCACGAGCGGGAATCCGTGGCACGAGTGCCTTGACGAAATCGCCTCTCCACGCAGTTCATCACCCCGCCACAAGAGACAACGCCATCCCTATTGTAAAACGGCGGGGTTACTAATAGTTACACTAGTTGCGCAGAGAAGAACGTGGCATGCTACGGTGCCACGACCACCAGTAGAAGACCTAGACACCACTGATGTAGTTCATGATTTATCAGTGGCGGTGAATTGCCCCTGCTCGATGGTCAATTGAAGGAACTGCCGTACTTGTGACCGAGGTGTCTTAAAGTTCGTATTCCGACGATGGCATGATTTTCGGAGCTAGCTAGACAGCAAGGTTGAATTCAGCCACAGTCTGGAGGAGAATTTTTCGCGGTCAGGCTGTTAAAAACAGTAGTTTTTTGTGGTTTCTCCAATCAACACCAGGCGAATGTCGGAGTAATACCTAACAAACGGGCCACGGATCACGCGCGATCTCTCTTTTCTCTTGCTTGCCCTATAGTCACCCCTTACTTACTCACACATACTAAAATGCACTACACTACCATTATCACTACCACTACCAGACAGCGACTGAATGATAACCACCGAACTGACAAGCCGGTGTCGAAAATCCTGCCACCGCGAGGACTCGAACCCCAGGACCTCCTGGTCAGAGGCACTGCTGTGACATCAGTGGATGCCCTGAGCCACCTCTCCCGGTTTGATCGTTAATCTCGTTGGCCGAGAAGCCTCTGTGGGGCATTTGAAAGTGGGATTCCTCTCCTCATGCCAGATAGGTTCAATAAAAAAAAATGAACCGCATTATCAGTCTGAAATATGGGCAATTAGTACAAGAGATGAGGAGAACTTGAGAGATCCTCCTCAAAACGACTTTGCTTTCGATCGTTGTCGCGTTGCTTCAAAGTGCGAGTATTTAAAAAAACTCTTAAATTCTCGACGACCGTGGTGGCTTTGAAAGGCACACACGGATGTGCTTCCGGCACGTATTTCGGCTCAATTTTTGTTGGTAACCTCATTTCATTTTTTTTTAAATTCTTTAACCAATTTTTGACAACAATAGATTTTTTTTTGGAAAAAATTAAAACCTTTCTTCTGTTTCTTAATTTGATATGTCTTTAATCTATGAATTTGCAGGAGCTAGTTAAAAAAAATAACAATAATAAAACTTATAATTTATTGTTGCCAAATTATACTGGTGATTCTTTCAAATTAAATTTGATAATAATTTATTTGACAACTTGACGTAATTGTTGATTATCTTAACAAATAACAACAAAAATAAGCCAGATAAAGCTCCAAGTTAGCATTCTCTTGCGATAAAAAGTTATTTTCTTGCAATTATTCGAGAATAGACTTTTTAAATGAAGTGAGCGAAAATAAATATAGGAGTTGAAAGATGAGGAGGAGCTATGACTAAGTGCTTCCTGGATCCATCTCTGGGCACACGATGCAAGGAACTGAACCTGCTTTTGGGAAGAAACACAGTGCATAAAGCAGAACGGTAAATGTAAAACATTTATTATATGAAATTTTCATTAATTTTCCTTATTTATTTATGCTCCTATTTTGTTACGTGTGATATAAGGAGAAATAAATTTTTGAGAGGAAGAGAAAACTATATTTAAAAGCCAACCAAGAAACAATCGGAGAATTTTCTGAGAGAGTCTTGATCGAGCTGAGGTGTGATAGAACAGACAGTTCTAATAAATATTTGTATTGGAATTAGAAATGAATAAAAATTAAGAAATAAATCACATTTCATTAAAAATAACAATCGCGAGTTGGAATTATTTTTTCGATACTACAGTTTCATTATATGAAGCAAACTAACTATTCGAACATTTCTGAGACTAAATGAAACAAGAATTTTGTCATATTACACCACAACTTTTACCAAAATTACGAAAATAATATCGTGAACAAGCAATATAATAAGTCAGCAGACAATATTTTCAGTTTCGTAACGGCCATCGTTAATATTACTTCAGAACTCAACTTTTAATTACAACAACAGCAAACTCACATTAAACAATATCACATTTTGTGATAAATAAAAGTTTGCAGCTTTCCGCACGAGTTGGAAGTCCACTTCATATTCGACGTGAAGCCGTCCTTTCCTAAAATCACATTTAACACCCTCCACTCGCAGAGTCACCATTGCGCGTGCAGGGAAATGCGAGCGTTTTTAAACGCACTTCACAAGTTCGCAACGCCCATGAGCACTTCTCGTTACCAAATTTCACAAGAGCTGCGGGGCAACACGTTTTCGGCTTTTTCATTTGGAAATCGTTGGTGCGTTATCGCGCGTTGGGACATTTCACAAAGCCCAGTGACGAACTTTGCGTCCGCGATGGGTCCGAGAGTATTGCGTGTTGTTATCGAAACGGCGGAATGATAAGCTGTGATGTGATACACGGACCGCTCCGCCTCGCTATGGGGGTGATTGCGTCTCTCTGACAGGTTGCAAATGGCTGCGTTTTCATAGACGTTTTGTTATGTTAGGGAGATATGAAAGATTAAAACCTTATCGATCTCCATGTCGTTTTCGTTTTCTACTTTGCGGCATGTTCTAAGATTGATGATCATCTTCCACTCCCATGATATTGAGTAATCTGTGTGACATTAAGTGAAGGTTTTGAGTTACGGTCTGTTTATTGAGTTTTTCGCGATTGTCTATTGGGACGAGTAAAATGAAATAAGCATACTAGAGGTAGTTTTTACCTTCGGGAAGTATCTTGGAAATTGAAAAACGAAAAGCTGGTTCACGGGAATGATAATTTTTTTGTAATTCTATTTACGCACTTTTATATCTCTCACACTAAAACAATAATCTGAATGTACAAGCTATGTTTATCCAAACTCTTGGTACAATTTTAAATTTAAAATTATTATTATTATTATTATTATTATTATTAAAATTACATACAAACTACATTTTGTACATTGACCTGTCTATTTAATTGCTGCACTCCGATGTACAAATAAACGAATACTTCAAAATCATAGAATTTACTCAAGTATTTTGCTTTCTTTTCTTTTTCTTTTTTTATTGCCCACCGTAAAATATTCATGGAATTAGAAAGAACCCATAAATTCACACTTAGGATATAAATTATTCATGAGCTAATTCCTCAGAAGTTCATACAGAAAACAATATTACATCAATGCACTGCTGCAACTACACTTAATTTCGCAATCAACAATTTTACGTTCAAAAGTCTTTATTATTGAAACCGATCAAATAAAACATATTCAGACATCCAATGGCATATGCATGCGTCAAAAGAGCTCAAATGAAAATCGCTCAAAATACTCTGGTTCCAAAAATATCATCGCAACAGATTGGCCGATATTATATTTCGAATGCGTATTAAAACAGCTATTCATTAACACATTGAAAATAGAACTAGTTGTAATCTTTATTCTAAGAAGACATATTTAAAAGAAGAAAAGTTATAATTAAACTCGGTGATGTCAGTAACTTTCTCGCGACAGGAAGATGTGCTTAGACAACACCACTCTGAGCCAGTAGCGGAGAGTTTAATTAAGAATACTTCTGACACAGCAGTGTACTTTACAATTTTTTCATTGTCCGTTGTTCTCAAATGTTCATATAAAGACCTTTATTGCATTTTACTTCTTGGCATGTTTTATATCCAAAATTAAATAAAACTTTAATTGAAATATTTTCAGTTAATTATGTTTCTTATGTGTCTTCTTTGGAATGTCGTATTCTCATATATATATAAACACAATAAATAGCAAGACATAGGAATGTGCTAACGATTTAATGTCTGATTTTAATATGAACTCACTGACAATGTACATTGCAAATGCTTTAATACAATATTCTAGCAAATAAATTATATTTGAAAATTGTGAATCTTCATTTATGCCAATGATGACATTAATGACAGTGCTGGCTTTGTAAAGTAGCAGAGAATAGCTCTCATCCTTTCAATGAGTATCGTCCCGCCCCGACCGGAAACTCATCAGCATGGAGCCATGACAACTAAACTCCCCAACTAATTTCCCCATTTATCTTACTTTTCACCTGGATTTTTGAGGGTGAAAAAATTCTTCGTACGCCTTCCTTCGGAGGGGTAGTAAAGTCGGCTGCCCCATGTAGTGGATTTATTGCATGTAAAAGATCCTTAAGCCTAAAAGAATCTGAGCTAAATTCAAATCACCCATTTCGTTGCCCGAGATAATACCTTCTTTCTCCGCTGGATGGTGAAAGGAGCATAGCAAAATTTGCGTTGTCAGACGGAAGAGTGAGCCTGATGGCCGGAGTCTCGCCACGTAAAATAAGAAGTAACTAACTAACGAAGTAAATAAAATTAGATGTAGAAGAAAAACATTCAACTTACACTCACGAATAATTTGGTAGAATTAACAAATGTAATATAACACTATTTTAATGTATTTTATGCATAATTAACATGTATTACATTAGATCTAAATATAATTTGCGTTAGATTTTATCTGGAACAAACTTTTGGATTTAATATCGGGGATAAATTTCTCTTCATGAAAAT
Organism: Acheta domesticus; assembly: GCA_031308135.1. Lineage (NCBI taxonomy): Eukaryota > Metazoa > Arthropoda > Insecta > Orthoptera > Gryllidae > Acheta > Acheta domesticus. The sequence goes on along the minus strand of JAHLJT010004567.1, from coordinate 31,809,515 downwards.
TTGTGGTCAACAGAGCATCAAATAAAGAACTATCAATTAAATCAGCAATATACTATTACTACATTATTTATTATAAGTTTGGCATTCTGACTACATTTAATAGAAATACAATAAGAGAAAGGAACATAAATAAAATGGTCGATAAGTTGTGACGTATTCTGGCCACATTGTAATCAGTAGTAATATTTGCACTTCAATATTATTGCCCGTTTACAAAGCAATAAAATATCACGGAGAACCATCTCATCAGACAGAACCGACAAAATAAAACGTTAAGAAGCTACGTGAGCTGATGATCAATGCTGACCGTTGGCGGCCAGATAGACGAGGAGATTTAAAATGAAAAAAGAGACGCACGGATGCGCGCGCAGTTTACATGCCGCCCTCTGTCATTGTTATCCTTTTCCTCCGAGTCATCCAGATTACCATCTGCGGCTCGTCTGGCCTCTTCGCAGCTACCCCAGGAGCCCCGCCCGCGGCGTCACGCTCTGGATGGGATCCCCCCTCCCTCCCTCCCTCCCTCACTCCCTCCAGCCCTGCCCCTCCCACTCCACCATCTCCCAGCGCAGGAGGCTCCTCTCCTACGAACCATCTCGAGATAAGCTCCTTCCGGCTGGCAAGTGTGCCCCTTCCCCGCGCCTTAATCCTCCCCTCTGCACACCGGCTGAGGTGGCTCAGGGCATCGACTGAATGACACTGCAGGGCCTCTGACCGGGAGGTCATGAAGTTCGAGTCCCGACGGTGGCAGGGTTTTCGACACTAGCCAGATTGCTAGGTCGAAATCAGCCGCTGGTTGGGGGAGAATTTTAGTGGTCGGTTGCTCTGTTCGGTAGTTTTCAGAGTTATTTCCTCCCAACACCAGGCAAATGTCGGAGCAGTACCTGCCAACACTGGGGCCACGGACCACGCAATGATCTTTTCTTCCATTTTCTTCTACTATCCTCGTCCCTTACTTACATTTACACTTACAAGCAATACACTATGGGGCGTCCCCACGCTGATGGTAGAAACCTCGATAGGGAAACCGCGCAAGCCGAAGTGTAGTTCGTTACAGGATCTCACCATACAGCGGTGGAGAACGCCGCCACCGCCCGGTAAAAGCATACACTATACTTACTGGGCTGATGACCATAGCAGATGACATGCGCGGAAACATGAAATAATCAACGAATCCTCTCTGTACTCCTCTGGTTTTCTTCTACTTTATTCACCTCGCGATGAAATCGAAAATCATTTTGTTGTTACATTGCAAAATTATAAATGTTTCAAAAATCATTCTAGCTATTTCAGTCAGTTGCTGTTCATTGTTAATATAGTAAATAGAACCCTCCTTTACCGCATCGTTTATATTCAAATGTTCCTGATTTATGTTAATTTTAATTTATAATCACACCGCATTCTTATCACCGCAAAGTCAAGTTATATCCACAGGCCTGTGCTTATGTTCCTGTGATTTAGCAGCTTGCAACCGAGATGTGTACGTACAAGTAATCAGTTACTTGAAAATTGATTCAGAATGAAGAGTGGAGTATATCTGTGAATTGTTTTCAAGAAACGAATAAAATAACTGGAATCGAATTCTTCTTTCTCATTTAAAAATTAATATTATAATGTAGTTTTTTATCATTTCGTAGTTACATTTTATGCTTTGAAAGATGAAGTAACGAGAGGCGAAGTGAAGTAAATGGGACTGTGAGGTAAGGGAAAGCAGGAGAAAGGTAGAGGAGAGAGAATAGCCAAAGTCAATCGGGAAGAAGTCTGGCAGAAAGGCGGAAACAATATGATATTTCGAAACGGTAAGTGGAAAGTTTTTCAATGACCACTGTTTTGGGATCGTACTTCAAATTTCTTGACGGCATTTTTCAACAGGAGAATTGCTAAGTGTGGCAAATCAGGAAATAGTGAATTATGAGAGTTGTGATTATAGAATAAAATATAAAAGTCTCTTGGGAGTAAAACTGGGGGAGCAAAAGCTTGTGAAACCTGAAAAAAAACGACTGATCACAAAGCAGCAAATGAAAGGTGAGGGCCTCGCCTGCTTCTAAACCTTAGCCTTCATTCAAAAGGGGCAGATTTACTTTTAATAACGAGCCACATTGGGGATTGTACGATTTCAAACGCCGGACGTCTGTGGTTTTGGAAATCTTAAGGGAAGGTTAAGAATTACCTGAATAAAGAAAAGAAGTGAATGGCGTGGAGTTAATGGCTGCGGAACAGTGAATACGTTTGTCTGGAGGGCCCAAAACGCTGAAGTAGGAAGGAGGTACCATTCCAACATCTCATCTTGTCTGGCCAGTCCATGAGGGGAAATAAAATTACATGTGAGACACCAGTCACACTAGACAGCAGAATATCCGATATGGCTGATTCCTTCCGGAGTGGGCCCAGCCTCGCAAGCATTACGGGCATCCTGATCACAGCTGGAGCTACCTACGTGAAACCATACGTCTCCTTATTTCGCTAAAATCGGACGAAGGGGCTGCAGTGTAAGCATATAAGGTAAAAAAGAACACCGTTAATCAGAACCCATGGGTCACACGAAATGATGAAATGAGGATACCTGGTGGGTACCATCGTAGCCGCTCATGGAAGACTCACCAATTCACAGACTTCAGGGAGAGCATTGTAAACTGTAATCTGAACTGTGGTTTTTGGACACGACCGCCTAAGCATTTTCCCTCTGGAATCGTAAAGGTTCGTAGATAAAACAGGGATACATACATACAGAAGAAACTCTCTGAAACCCCACGGCGACCTCTACCATCACCACAAATTCCAATCCCTAACCCGATTTCAGTCCGTGACTCTCGCCAAAGGAAGGCCACCACTACGTCTCCACGGGGCGTCCCGTGAGGAGAAGTGTAAAGAGAAATAATTGCGATCTCGGCGAGGGCAAGGTGTGGCCGGCGCGCGCGCGGCGGGGCGACCCAGATTTCGCAGTGGCGAGCGTCGTCGTCGGCAGGGGTAAAGGCAAGGGCGAGGACGGCCCGTGGCGCGGCGTCCCCTGAGGTCCTGGCGAAAGGCTCCGGGTGGCGCGGCGCCGCGCTCGCCAGCCCCGCGAGACCCTCCCGCGCCGGAGCGCCACCAGCCAGCCGCTGGGCGAAGCGGGGACAAGGCCAACGCGAGCATGGGCAACAAGGGCAAGCGCGGAAGGGGCAAAGGCAATAGGAACAAGGGTGGAGTGGGGACGGATTGCGGGGACAATGGTGGTGGGGACAAGGGCGGCGGAGACAAGGTTGAAAGAACACGGGGCAACGGGGCTAAGACGGGGGGAACAATGGTGGCGGAGACAATAGTCGCGGGGACAGTGGTGGCGGGGACAATGCTGTCGGGGACAATGCTGTCGGGGACAATGCTGTCGGGGACAATGTTGTCGGGGACAATGCTGTCGGGGACAATGCTGTCGGGGACAATGCTTGTCGAGGACAATGCTGTCGGGGACAATGCTGTCCGGGACAACGCTGTCGGGGACAATGCTGTCGGGGACAATGCTGTCGGGGACAATGCTGTCGGGGACCATGCTGTCAAGGACAATGCTGTCGGGGACAATGCTGTCCGGGACAATGCTGTCCGGGACAATGCTGTCGGGGACAATGCTGTCGGGGACAATGCTGTCGGAGACATTGGTGGCGGGGACATTAGTGGCGGGAACATTGGTGGCTTGAACATTGGTAGCGGGGACAATTATGGCAGGGACAAGGGTGGTGGGGACACGGGCGGTAGTGACAAGGGCAACGGGAACAAGCAGAGAAACAGGAAACGGAAACAAGGGGGCGGAGACAAGAGTGGCAGGGACAAGAGTAGCGGGGACAAGGCGGAGGGGAACAATAGAGACGAGGAAAATGGCGGCAAGGTCAAGGTTGACGGGGACAACAGCAAGAAAACTCCACTCATTTTATAAAACTTTATTATAATCAAATTCTAATGATTTTCTGTTTGTACTGAATTTAAGCCAATGAAACAAAATTTCATACCGCTTGATACCGTGAAAATGTTGACGGTGGAGTGTTAGCGTCATATCCACGGTTGAGGCACAGCACACAGCATGAAGATTCGACTGTACGAGAACATTCACTTTGGGGCAAAGTCAAATTGTGCAAAAGAAGTCTGCACTGGATGAACTTAACCAGTCTTCAGTGCGTGCGAAAGCGTGACTAAAGGGATGAGCGACGTGCGCGGGGGGGGGGGAGGAGGAGGAAGGAACTGCCCTGCGGCATCGGCGCTCGCCAAGCCCTCCTCTCAGAGTAAACAATCTGAGTCGGGAGGGCGGGGCAGAAAGTGCGTAGCAGAACGGGGAGTAATGGAGGTGTGATCCGAGATCGGCACCATTTGGTAAAGTAACTGTTTGCATGAAAATAATTTCACAATTAACTAGTCCATAGTATGCAATACAATTAAAAACAATACTGCAGATTTGGAAAAATATTGGAACTTAGTGTATTAGGTGGAGGAAATTGGCGCACGCAAGCAATTTTGATCAGCTAGAGGTGTTGAAAGTGTATCTATGTTATGCGAGGAGCATAAGATTTACAATCACTGCAGGTTAGGCAACCCCCATGACAGCGAAGTGTAGGTACTTGCCATAAAGAGCCCCTTTAAACGATGGCAACTAATTAGCCGAAATCCGCTAAACCATAGTTTTACACATTCAAAATATTTTTTAATTATTAAATTAGACAATGTCTATCATAAGTAAGAGATAGCTTCGCTTAAAAAGAACTCCGCACTAGTTCACTATGCTCTATTCCAGTTCCTGAAACTGTACTAAAATTCGGTAAATTCTGTATGATTGACCACAGAGTAAATAAAGATGTTAAAAAGGAAGTCTGTTAAACTGTTGTTGCCCTCTTTTTTGTTTCCAACTCTTGGAAAGTTGCAGGGTCAAGTAAGTTATTTAGGGTTGACAGTGCGCTGTCGGCGACGAAAAAACACAAAATAACGCCGTGAGCGAAAACGGAAATCGTGTTAAGAATTGAGAAATCGATGTCAACGTTTGTTTTTGAACGGATTAGAAGTGATATTGTGGTTTTCAAAAGCAATACACTGTTACACGAGTGTTACGATGTTGATGACTGAAGTAGTTAACTTTGCGGTAAATAAAGTTATGAATTGCTACTAACTTCTGCGCGGCAACATTTGACTATGCTCGGCATTTGCTCGCTGTCCTGTCCTAGGGACTACCTTTCGCATAGCCCACACGGCCCCACTTTACCCCAGATCCCACTGTGTAATGGGTGTCAGTCAGATAGTTGTCCTCATGTATACCACGCCTAACACAAATTTCACAGAATGATAGATTATTTATTTAATATATTTTATACATGAGTACATAGGATGTAAAACTAAAATATATTCTTGCCATCAATCACTGGTGGTCTGGCAGGATTGGCTGTTGTTAGGATTGCCTTTGTATGGATCGTTAATGTACCGAATTTTGGCATCGCTCTCATTAATCATCCATTTGACCATAGGTTCTTTATCTCAAAAAGTGTGAGTATTCGTATATGTGACTGTTGAATCATTTTCTCATTTACTGGCAATTAATTTTTTTCATTCTGAATTTGCCATACGAAATACCAGGTGTTTAATTTTTTGATTATTTAATGCGTGAACTTTCTCTACCTTCATTGTGTAATTCACAGTAATTTGTAAATTCATTGATGTCCAACCTCGAGGACATCGACTGCCATAATTTCATGTAATGTACTGAAATGTACCAACAATGTCTCCTCATGAACTATTATGAGATCGTTGACATCATTCACCTTAGGACGGTTATAATCGTGACCCGTTCCGAATTTATAGTAAAATTTTGGGTGCCAGGAACAGGTTACGTTAATTAAACCAATGCTTCCACAGCTAATTTTAACAAATTGATAAATGTCCGGCTAGCTGGGTCAATGGGTCCCGTTATGAATAATCGCTATCGCCTAGATAGCCGATTACTTGATCTGCCAACTATACAGTATGGCGATGAATCTGAAAGGGAATAATTATCTATTTCTAACTACTTAACAATTATCACTATTTTGAAATACGTTTTTTTCTTTTTATATTCTCCAAAATGGCACTTGGTCATGGTCTTTTGTAATGCAATAGACAGAAATGTATCAGCAATTATTCAATATTCAACATCCTACATGTTTAATGTTGTGAGAAGTACAACTATAATGTCGATAATTTGCTGCCATGTTTATTGCAGAGATTGTGCCAATGAATGTGTAGAATTTGTAATATAAAAAGTACATCCACAAACTATAAACTATTTACAAATTGTATTTGCCACACTTATTGGCAGCTCTTTAAAAATACAAATTATAAAGATATTTACTCCTCATTCAAAACACACGAGCATTTTAGACAATCTAAGCCAGAATTTCACTGAGATCTGTAGATAAGGAATGCTTGTAGAGGAGAATATAATATTCCATCCGTTGCATCAAGAAGACTTTTGTAAAGAAGCTCGTAATTGAATGAAACAAAGGAAAGAAACCAATTTCTTGTGTTATAACATAACGCAGTGTTTCTTCCGTATATGCAAACACAAAAACCACATGCAGTATGTCCGTTGTGAATATTTTAAAATAAATGTAACGAAAAAAAAATCAGCGAACAGTTCACAAGAGAACCCATTATTATACCATACTGAATTGTTTCCGCGTTTATAAGAAATGTAATATAAAAATCAACCAATTTTTCCAGTAATAGAAGACATGGTTTAGTTAGTCAAATTATTTTTTCTTCAAATCTCTTGTGTCTTCCGACGAAACTAATTGACGATTAGCTATCTTCACCTTTCGATATCTATGTTACTAGGCTACTAATATCTATTACGAGCAGAAATTGAAAAAAGAGGCTTGTATGCGGCATTACTAACAATACAAACAATTAGATTTTGACTGAAAAAGGTAAATATATTATTACGTTAATCAGCAGTATCTCATAACTTACGTTACGACTGTTTTCTCATATCCAGTATGTGATTAAGCTTCGAATGTAGTGGCGAGCTCAATTTGGCAGGTCGTGGGTTCGAGTCCCGCGTAGCTTTCTGTGTTATGGCTGGGTGGAACTTTTCGAAACCAAGTAGTTTTTTGCTACAGCAAGTCACTAATATATATCACACACTTAGAAGGGTGATTAATATTCACCTTAAGAAATTAATTTCTTATATTCTCAAATATAAGAAATGTAATACCTTGCATGACTAAATGTTCATCAAATTCATAGCTCCCTGGGTAGTGTGCCAACATTCGGGTTCTGCGGCGAGGAGCAGGTAGCGGCAGGTGGCGGAGCGGTGAATGGCCGTTGCGTGGGCGGAGGCAGGGGCGGGGCGGGGAGGGGAGGGAAGGGAGAGGCGGGGCAGGGCGGTGCAAGGGGGTAAGGCAAGGGCGAGGCGGGCGCGGGGAGGAGCAAAGCGAGTATCGTGGCGACGAAAGGCTTAGAGGATAATCCCGAACGAGGCCGATGCAGCGCCACCGGCGAACGGAGTAGCGTGTGGAAGGGGGGAGGAGGAGAGGGAAGAGGGAAGGGGCGGAGTGCTTGAACGGAGGCGCAGCCGTTAGGGATGAGCGATAAGAAAAACCCGGAGCGCCATCACGCCAGCATTAACGGCGCCAAGGCTGCCGGGGGAGTTCACGATCAGCGACAGGACTGCCAACACGTTGTGAAGGAGCTGGCTAACATGTACCGACACTCATAGTCGATCGTTCACATTTTATTTTTCGCTAAAGTTGACGTCGATATAACATTACAAAGGGTGTTTTTTGACCAAGATTAAAGACTAGTTTTTTCAAGAACCATACATTTTATGAACGTTTCATAATCAGGAAAAAAGATGTGACAGTCATATTGTTGTCCCGGAAAATGTCTTCATATTCATTACTGTACAATTAATGCTGGACGTGCTTATTGATCATTACGTTTCTCTATAATATACCAATCGAATACAGTTATATCTACAATTAAACACTGATATGCACAGAAATTTAAATATTCTGGTTTTTCAGCTGAGAGTTCAAAAGCAATTATGAAGGTCCAACCCAATTTGTTTGAGAAGACCGTTTAATCTATTACCCATATTCGTCTTACTGGATGATATATTCCTTTTAAGAGTACTTTCTTAGAGTAAAATTACTTAATATTTCTCATGAAGTACTTATTAGTGAAGTACTATTTACTGAGGTACTGATCTGATAACAATGAGCCATTCCTTTAGGTCAAAACGTGAGTCATTCCTTCTCTAAGAAAAATTCCTTTTATAAATCTTGGAATCATTTTTAAAATTACGTGAGTCAAAATACGAACAATGGTTGCAGTCTACGAACAAGTTCAAAAAGAGGCTCGTAGATGGGCCAGACACCGCCGCCTCGAAAATTCCAGACCAACCCCACCAAGTGAGCTTTGCTGCACCGCTGTCGACGTCGCGGAGTGAAAAATCACCTCGACTGGCGCGGGGGCGGCGGAGGCCGTGGTGGCGGAGGCCGTGGTAGCGGCGGCGGCGATGGCGGCGGCAGTGCCGCTGGTGGCGGCGGCTGAGGCAACGGGAGCGGCAGATGCGGCAGTTGCGATGGCGGGGGTGGCGGGGGCGGCCGGTGGTGGCGGGCGGCGGCGGATGCTGCGGTTGCGGCGGTTGTGGGCGGTGGCGGGCGATGGCGGAGCAGTGGCCGTGGCGGCGGGGCGGCGGGGCGGCGGGCGCGGGGCGGCGGGGCGGCGGGGCGGCGGGGGCGGCGGGGCGGCGGGGCGGCGGGGCGGCGGGGCGGCGGGGCGGCGGGGGCGGCGGGGAGCGGTGGCCGCAATGGCAGAGCTCTTTGGGCGACCGCGCCGCGGATGACAAGAGGTAGGCGAAAGGGAGAGTGCACGGAAACTGTTGCGAGAATGGAGGTGCCGGGACGTCTGCACGCGGCCGTAGAAGTAATGATGGAAGAAAAGATAGAAAGAGAACGGTAATGACAATACTAATGGCGTTGGTGGTGAGATGAAGCTCACCCATAGTGCCGCCAAGAATAAAAAGAAAACAGAAAAAGAAGAAGAGAAACGAGTTGAGGGTGACATTTCTCAAGGTTCGTTGATTTCACGAATTGCGGATAAAGGATTTCCTTAAATAAAGAGTGGGTTAATGCATTGTTATGACAAATAATAAAGTGATTACATGATGTAACAAGATGGAAAATAATACTTGTTTCAATAAATAATTCCAGGCCCGTGACAATGAAAACACTAGGGAATAGCGGTAGGATTTAAGTGACAAGAAAACTAAGGGTAATAGGGAAAGAAAAGGAAAACAAGCTGCATGAATTCGCTAAGTTAGAAAATCGCAAAAGAAGCAAATGAATCGCGTACCAACAAGTTAATGATTCCAGCGAGTTGTGGCCGGATTTTGCGTTTAAGAATATGCTAATAACCATAGTGTTGTTGAGAAACGTGAGATAAGGTCTTTGGCATTATTAAGACATCCATAAAACACCTGAAATCTTAATCATTACTAGTGTTTTCATTAATCCTCGAGAACGAATAAACTCAAACATGGAAAAATACTAAATGATGAATAAATAAATGATGAATGATGTTCACATAAGTATATTGCCGAACAAAATGTGATGTAACACAAGAGTATCGTCTGCTTTTTTAATTCCAAATCCGAATACACACTCGAAAAATATTAATAATATATTAAAGTTCTTATGTAGGGAGAAAATTACAATTCTAGATAAATACGAGCTGCTCCAAATAACCACAGAACCAAAGTGTCGTAATTAGTAATCGTATCGTATTAGAATAGCACTACCGTAGGACTCAGCAAGTCAATGCAACCTCAATCGGGTCAGACGAGTGCCAGAGTGCACAAAACGTGTGCAGAGCGCGCGGCCAGAGTGACAGAGACGACAGACCTTAGGCGTCATTGGCGCTGCTGGCGACGTTGTTGGCGCGCGGGAGAAGATAAGCGATCGATGGCGGAGGCGCAACGAGCAGTCACTCCGCTACAGTCACCCTCCCCGCCTCTTCCCTTCCCGCCACTCCCCGGAAGTGGGTCAGGGCCCCGCGGAAGTGCCACCGCCCTCTCCGCGCGTCGCCGCCGCCGCCTTCATTTTTTTTTACGCCGACGTTCGTTTATTCATGCCAAGCGCGCCAAAGAAAATTTCTTGATGTGCGTTTGTTTGCCCTGAGAGTTCCCCACTCTAAAGCGTTGCTTTGCTTTTACGTTTTCGTAACTTGAGTTGGGACCTTTTTCACTGTCTTGTGCAATAAGCATTGAGCCGTAGTTCCTGAAGAAGTCGATGCAATTGGAATTTGTTTTGGACAAAGAGGTTTCGGAGCAGATTTTCCCCGTTTTATTTCCATCGTTCTTCAATGGTTGCATTATGTTTTGTCTCAGTTTGCTTCTCCTCTACTCCTTTCCTCGTTATGAACGTGCAGAATTGTTCTCGATTTCATAATTAACTCAAAGAGCAAAAATCAGCAGTTAGTTGTTTTTTTTTGTTTTAACCCCCTACAAATTCACAATATTCCTGCAAGTAAAGACTAAATCTGGTTAGTACTCAGAAATAGTTAGGAAAAACTCTGTTTTGAAATATGATTTTCAAGAAAATATCAAGCAACTCCTAACAGTATTTTACCCTCACCGCATTACCATCACAAAGGCTGCAAAACCGGGCTTTCTCGATGCCCCGAGAAGCGACATGCAAATGTCAAATCACCATATCGTGCCAAGCACACACATCGCTTTTTGTGATCGCGTGAGAGTGGGTCAGCAGAAGCGATTGGATGGGGCACCCCACAGCAACGAGCGCAGGTCAACCTCCTTCCTCCGTGTGATTCCATTACTGCAATCAGGAAAAAAAAATTATAATCTCTTTATGCGCTCAAGAGACGCGTTTCATTCCGGCTGTATTTATAACCGAAATCGATTGTGGCACCTCTTTATTTAAAAAAAGGGAGGGGGCCTTTGGGTGAGCACCGTTTGCGTGGTAACTCGATGACGTGATCGGATTTAGACTAATTGCGTCCCCTGCGCCTGACTGCTGCTCCCCCCCGCTCGTTTTCCGACCTTTGTTTCTTCGCCGCCCTCCCCTCCCCTCCCCTTCCCCTCCCCTCCCCCCCTCCCCTCACCGCCTTCGCGCGGTTCGTGTGCAAAGACGGAGCAGCCTGGGTGCGGCGAACTCTTTGGGAGGAAAAGGAGGAATAGCGTGCGTCCTCCTGCACTCGATTGGGCTGTAAAGCGGTCGCCTCACAATTCCACATCTTGGTGTTTCAGTCTATGGATGGGAATGTGGAGTGAACGTCCTATCTCTGTAAATAGTTTCTTAAGTAAAAGTGTAGTAGAATAATTTTGTGAATTTTAGTAAAAATACGGGTGAATTAATTTTCTTATAATAATCTAAGTCAAAAATTTTAGTTATTAACCTATTTAATGCATTTTGTGCATAGGTCCTAATTAATAATGATGCAATATAATTGTTTTCCAAAGTGATTCCTATAAACACCTGGGTGTTCTGAAAGTCACCAAGAGGGGACTATTTCCAGGGTGACCAAGAGGGGACCAAGCTGGACTATTTCCATGGTGATGAATATCAAAAATATATTGGTTCTCGCATTTTCTTACCGAACAAAATATAAATTAATTCAATAACTTAATTTCAATACCACAATATTCCACTTTTATTTTAATTTTACTTCACCATTCAAGACATCAATGTTAAATTTATATTTTTTTGCGTAGAGTAAATTTACTCGAGGGTCCGTCGTCACGAGTTTGCAGTAGAAACGAATCGATGGGCGTAATAAGTTGGAGGAGTTTGAAGTGAAAGGTCAACGAACGGGAAACTACCATTCCTTCCCCATTCATTGATCTTGGTTTCGCTTCGGCTTGAACAAACACAAGACCCGTAGGTCATATTCACGGCGGCGCTGTAAGTAGGCAGAGATCCACAGCCAGGCACAATTGGCCGCTGCGAGCGGACTTCGGAGAGAGCAAAAAGAGGAGCCGCAAGACTGACCGCAGCTCCCAACGGCCGCTCTTTCTCTGTGTGTATGTCGGCGGGTCGGTCCATTGTGTGGGAAGGTGGGGGGTGAGTAGGGACGGCCTTTTGCGCAACAATAACATGACCGCGTGCAACTCCCCGGGGGAGCGGGAGAGGGAGGAAGTGGGGACGGGGTGGGGAGGGGGTGGGAGGAGGGAAAGGGGGTGGGAACGTCCACGCGATCGATTCCGCCTTGGCTCCCGAGTGACCTCGCGGAGGGAGGCGGCGGAAAATTCAATACCGCCGCATGAGCAAATGCTGCCAAGACCTCGACTGCGCAGTGGTCGAGCGGAGGCTGGCGTTATGCACGCCGGCACCGCCTCCCTTACCCCCCTCTTTCTCCTCCCCTTCCCTGGCCCCCTGCAGAAGATACTTGGCGGAACAAAATGCGCTGCGACGCAAGGGCGGTTCTTGTTCGCTCAGTTTCGGAGAAACGGACCTCGTACGCGACCACAACGATGTATAGGAGGCAATAAAATTGGTTGTTTATCAGCTGGTATTCATTACTCACAAAATGAGAAATTGGTGTGGGTGGACACAATAACCTATCAGAAGCATGCATTATTTATTGATTTAAAACGAGATGGTCCATTGCCACATGACTTAGAGAAAAAGCAATTTCGGCAATGTTGTTTGTTGACTAGTTATTGCCTCTTAAATCAAAAACAAAAACAATTGAACAATACTTCTTAATTTTAATTATTTATTGAATTCAATTCAATTGAACTTCTTAATAAATTATACTAATTTACAGTTACATGACTTCAATTTTCTCCCCATTATTCGATGTTAATACACCAATATACTTATTTCAATACATTGAAAATCTTTTAAAATAATTGGCAAAGTTTCCTTAAAATTAGTTTATGAAAATACCGCATACAATGTACATTTATCACCTTAAACTCAGAAATCAATTAATCTCGTAAACATATTTAAATTGTGTGTCAGTGCAAACGACAGATCATTTGCAAACGTCTTTTCCTGGGAATAAGTTTCGCACTCGACTAACTTTTGACGAATAGCACGGTCCATCGTATTTCATGCATGAGGAAAGCTTATCATTCGCACGTAGTTTAAGATTGATTTGTTTACCACAACTGCTTTCCATGCGCAAAATTTCTAACGAGACAAAATGCGGGCCGTGACGGGTTCCATTATGCTGCATTACGTGGTCGATCGTGCAGGTTAATTATCTCGAACGTGTTTGGCTTACAGTATGCAGTAAACTAAATTGGTTTTAGCCCCACATAAGCAAACTTTTGGACTTGATTTACTTTAATGACGAAGAATAACGACCGGAGAACGAAACTCCGGTCCTCCTTCTCACTCTTCCTCCCCCTCTTCTCTCCAACCACATCGCACACCCGCTCCTTTAGTGCTGAGAAAACTTCCATAAGTAGCGAGAAAATGTCGGTTTTAGGTATACAGACGGGAACTTTCCGTTGTTGTCTTTTTTCTCTCTCTCAAAGGGCACAAAAAGTTCAACAGTCCGACGGAGAAATATGACCAAGCGGCTGCGATGACTTCAACCGGAAGTTTGCTTCGTGGACTGACTCTGAATTGTTTCCCCACATGTGTCACGTGGGGAGAAACGAATGCCCCGCATCGACGATGTCGCGAGAGAGGTAATTCGAGTGGCCACAACGCGACGGCGGAAAACTACGTTGACGAGCGTCGTAATTCGAGGACTCTTCGCCGCTCGTAATGCGCGCGTGGATGCTTTCGCATTCGCATCGTCAAACAGTTGCTCCCAACGTCGAGGGCTCTGTTCCTGGTTTCCCTTGCTAGGTACCGCACCTTTGTCTGCATTCGATGTACAGCCGAGAGCCCTCCACTGACAAGGAGTCTGACGAGGTGGTAGTAACAGAAACAAAGGCATTCGAAGTGGGGGGACGGGAGGGGTGGGTTCGCTGCGGGTGGTAGGGAAACGAGGAGAGGTAGAAGCGGTGATGGTAATGAAGTCTTTGATGGGATGAGAGGAGGGTGTGGCAAGGGAGGCTAATGACGGGAGGAAATGAGAGGATGAAGTTGCGAGAGTAGCGAGTAAGTGACGAGGGTGGCGAGGAAGCGATGGAGAGTGTGTTCTGCAAATGTGACGAGATTATTTTCCATGATACGAGTAACCACAGAAGACGTGGTAATGGTTGTATATGATAACGAGTTAAAATGGTACAAACATCTGTGTTAAAGAGAGAATGCGAAGGGCTCTTGGGGCCTCTAAGAGGCTGAGTGGAGCACAGAAGGAGGTAGCAGTCGGTGCGAAAAGCAGATTTGATGGCGCATGATGTAAAAGGAAATAACTAGACAAAAGAAACCGCAAATAAACTTGAGCTTTCATGGGATGTTAAGGGATTGACGAGATTTGAGACAACTTTAGATCTGACGATGTGAAAGAGTGCATTTGAGTCTGAAAGTGTGAATAAGTTTTCTGTGTTTTCTTCTATCAATACTTAACGAATACCGGAGTAGTACCTTAATCATGATTCACGAGCTGCACACGATATTTTCTTATCATTTTTGTCTTCTCCTTCCTCTTCACAGGCACTTACAGTTCACTGCCAAGTACCGGCAGACCAATGTGCTTACAGCCTGTCCCGTCTGGGGCGGTGTTCCACTTGGGGGGACACCTAGGAAGGCAACCCGCAAGTCTACGCTTAAGCTGGTACTGAATTTCAATCCCAACGGGGAATGAACACCCACCTCTCCCGTACGACCTGCACCACACTTACGGGACAAATACCTTACTAAGTTAACGCTCCCGTAAACAATACTCGCTTCGAGATGAGAGCGGAGAAAGCCTGCCAGGGAAGCAAATACCGGTTGAAGAGGCACATGAGACGCCAGGGAAAGGAAGATATTGTTGGCTGTGGACTCTCCTCTCCCTGGCTCGCCCCGCGCCGCGCCGCGTCGCGCCGCATCGCGAAGCGCGGCTGAGCGTTTCATGGCCCTCCACACACGGCCAAGTGCGCGGAGAGCGGCGGGCAGAGAGAGAGAGAGAGAGGGCGCCGAAGGGGCGGGCGCGCGGTTGGAGCCGTAAGTTGCGAGTTTCAACAGCCGCCAGAGACGCTTTCACGGAGGCGGCCTCGCGGCCCGCCCCGCCCCGCCCCGCCCCGCCCCGCCCCGCCCCGCCCCGCCCCGCCCCGCCCCCTTCGCTGGCTCTCGCTGCAACCCCTCCGCACACCTGGGTGCTCCCGACAGACAGAGATTGGATTGATTGATTTGCGATTCCAGGAACGTCAGCTGCTGAGGCCATTAGTCCCGTAAGTGTGGTGCACGTTCTTTGCTCGGGAGTTGGCGGTGATTTTCCACCGTTGAAAGTGAAATCCGGCGCCGACCCACCGTCGGCTAGCTGAGTTTTCCCTAACCCAATACCTCCAGCTTGATCAGCTGCAGCTCCATCTGGCACCGCCCCAACAGGGAAAAACTCGACGCTCCCGACCGGTCTCTCGACATGTGTGATAGTCTAGTGCATGTAAGTGTGTGTGTGTGTGTGTGTGTGTGTGTGTGTGTGTGCGTGCGTGCAAGAAAGGGTTGGATTCCCACAAGGAATGGGAAGGAAAGATCGCACGCCGTCAATGGTCCGTTTGTTAGGGTACTGATTCGGCATTCACCTGATACTGCTCGAAGAAAACACGGAAAACCACATATCAGAGCAGGCGGGCCGCTGTAATTCTCCTCCAGGCAGCCAAAAAACTCGTCCTAGCTATCTAGCTAGTGCCGAAAATTACGCCACCGCGAGGAGTCGAGCCTAGGACCACCCGGTCAGATGCACTGCAGTGACATCAGTTGCTGCAGTGAACCATCTCTCCCGATCTGAGATTGAACGGAATGGGAACATTAGTATATTGCGGCTTCGGTGGTATAACGGTTAGCGTATCGAGCTGTTGTACCAAGTTTGCGGGTTTAAGTCCGATGAAAGCCATGGATTGTTTATAAGCAAAGAACTCTACACCTTCCTTCGGAGGGGATGAAAAGCCTGCTGTCCAATGGTGTAGATTCACTGCATGAAAAGATCTTCGTGCCTACAAGAAGCCACCGTGCTACATTCAAATCGTCTATTTCGTCGCCAGAGAGATACCTTCTTTCTCCGCGACGTGGAAATTTGCGTCGTCAGACGGAAGAGATGGTCCTGCGTCTAGTCACGTAAAAAATATTTTAAGATCTTTTCTGCCTTTCTGCCATCAATTCTAAAGTGTTCGTGACTGATAAATCTACTACTTAATTTTGAAATTAGTTAATGTAATTCGTATTTTAATACAGGGAGATTTAGGAATTCTCCTACGTTTGGTCACAACATTCTGGTCTCATTGATGAGACTTTCCTCTTGCAAAATGAAACCTATAGTTATTATTTTTAATTGATAATAAAAGTAAAGATTTCAAATTTGAATTCAATTTTTTTTAAAGACAACAACTATTATGGGATCAAATAAAAGTTCATTGATGTATTAGTTTATTGGATTCATTCCTTGATAGGTTAATGATTCCGAGATTGTCAACTGCTAAGGTCATTGTAAGTGAATAATTTTATCGCGAGAGGTGGCGGTGATCTTCCCTCGTTGGATGGTGGGATACATTCACGTTTTTTTCCGTACTGGAAGTGTCCACATCCAGACCCTTTTTTGGCACACCAATTGTGGTCCCATCTATAGGAGATATACATATCTATTTAGCCGTTTAGTTTCAGTTGTATGCTAGATGCTGTCTTCCACGTTCATTTGTCTTACTGTTTCATTTCGAATGTTCCAATCTGGATACACAGCAAATCTTTCTCTGTAATCCATTTCAAGGGCCGTCAACCTACTTTTATCCTTTGTGTTCAATTCCTATTCTTCCGCTTCATAGGTACATATGCTCTCTATTCCAGACTGATTTATATTATTTTGTAACAATTATAATTTATTGACATAAATTGACAATCTAAAGCATTATACCACAAACACACATATTAAGAGGTGGTACCTAGTGTTTTATAATGTAATATACCACATTTCGCTTTTAATTGCCTTGGTGTAATTTATAAATGCTAGTATGTTTCATCAACCATTGCATAAATATGTTTTTCAAGATATATTTTGACACGTACACCCCTTTAACATGTATATTACTTGGAAATTCAGCCATTTAAATATTATTTATTAAAATAAATAATGGTGTCTCGGCTTATTTTCATTCTCCGTTTTTACGCTTAGTTCACGTATAGATAAATCGTATTTTGTAATTAATCATAAGCAAAGTTTATTTTTATTAAGCAAGGAATAAAACTGCATAACTATGCGTAGAGAACTACTTTACCTCCTCTTACGGATGGAATGTCTGACATTTAGATGCTGAATAAGAGTTTGATGCTCTCAGCCGCCTGGCGCCCTCTACGCCGCTGGCAGGTCAACGCAGGAGAAGCAGTCCAGCGCTTTACGAACCCAGCCCGTAAAACACACTGTAGGATTGTCGACTTTATTACGCTTTTTGTTTGCACAGATGTATTGTTGAGATATAAATAGACTGCTGTGTTTTAATGAAGGGGAAATTGAATGAACAGTATGTAATTTTTCCGAGAATACGAAGGTCAAAGGGCAACCTATTCAACGACCAGCATAAAAACTAAATTGTGGCGAAAGCAATCCCCAGCTACCGCCTGTTGGTTGAATGTTATATGAGGGAGCTCAGAAACATGAACTAGAGGTGCACTCTAAATGAGAAAACATACATTGTATTTTTCACACATCCTTTTTCAATACTTCGACATTCTCAATAATTGCTCTTTGGGATCGACATTCTCCAGCATGAAATATTGCAAGAATACGTGTAAGAAACTCGAAATGACCTCCAGTCCCGAACGTGACTCCTGTAAATTGCCCAGATTCTTCAAACTAAAGATGTTCAATGTTTTCCTGGAAACGAAGTACGGAAATAAAGACAGATAAAATGTTGGCTGATTTGACAAGTATTGTATATATCATATTACGTGTATTTGTAAACCCCTTGGACAAGAAGCGTGAGAAGATTAAAAAAAGCAGGGAACTTTTAGTGAGATATAAAAAAAGGGTTTACCAGACGAGGACGTTTTTGGGCTGTGTTTGTAAAGCTGAAAATAAAGTTAATAAAGTAAGAAGATTTGTGAAATATGACAATATTTGATGGCAAGAAGTGACACTGGGAACGTTAAGAAGTGAAGTTGCGTACTGAAGTTCACGAGGAACAATATTGTACTATAAATGTAGCCCGATCATCCAAGAAACAATTACCGAAGATACGTTAAAGCATTGCTATTATGAACTTAAAAGTGAGAGTAATAATTTAGAGCAAGGAAAATAAACGCCTTAAAACGGATAGGAATAGTTATAGAAAATAAGTGTAGATTTCTTGTTTGGTTTTTAAAAAATGTTCATTTAAATATAATGATAAAATTGTATTTGTTCAACACAGAAGCTCGTGGCATTATTTTAGTGGTATTAGTTGTGTTTTTTCCCACTATTCATCACAATATCGTTCCAATGCTTTCCGTATGGAGCATTCTAATGTACGGGTCCATGTCATGAGATTTGGTGAGTAAGAAACCATTCATTGTGTTGAGGTATTAGAAAATGTCGGGCATATTGAGTAATAAATATTTCGGTACGTCACAGTATCGGGAGATGAAAATTGACTATCGTGTGCTTATAACCGACTTCTAAGACTTTGTGGCCCCTTTGCTTCTACAGCATCCCTGACCGGAATGGCCTGTGGTTGGGGTCTCAATGGTCACGGGCTTTCCACACTAGCGACATAGCTAAATAGAATTCAACCACTATTTGCAGGAGAAATCTTGCAGCTGGCTGGTCTGATCATAGTTTGCCATGTTTTATTTGATCAATATCATAAAAATGACGGAGCAGTACTTAAACAAACGGAGCACGGACCGCGCACTATCCTTCCTCATTCTTCCCTCCTCTCTCCTTACACTCACAAACTTACACTTTCATGAATTACATTACTAGACGAAAATTCTAGCTGACGGCTTCTGTAATCGGTAGTTATCCGTTTTTCTACACCAGACGTATGTCGGAGCTGTACCCTAACAAACGGGCCACGCATCTTTCCCTTCTCTTCCTTGTTCAATCCTGACCCCTAACACACACACACACACACACCAACATGCACTACACTGTGACACATGTCGGGAGACCGGTCGGGAGCTTAGATCTTGTCCCGGCTGGGACGGTGCCCAGCTAGTGGGAGATACCTGGTTGGGGAAATCCCCGCTAGCCAACGGTTGATCGGTTACGGTTATCGGGGGAAGATCACCGCCACCTCCTGAGAAAAAACATGTATAACACTTACGGGATTAATGACCTTTGCAGTTGACGCGCCCGGAATCACTAACCAACAATAACTGCATTACATCATACGTCGAGAGCCTAGAGAAGTGGCGGTGTCCAGGTAGGGTAGACACCTGTAGTGGAACTCCGCAACTGAAATGTAGGTCGGCGCCGGATCGAACATTCCAGAATGGGTAGAGCTCCGCCAACTCGCGGGATATTAAATGAGCTACACTTAGGAAACCATAGAAGCTAAACTTAGAGAATGACCGTAGTAGTTGTCGTGTACGGAAACACGTAATAACAATCATTCAATGCACTGAAAATGTCCAGTTCCTTAATCCCAGATTCTGGCTTCTTCCTGCACATTCGATCAATTCAGGCGTTCGTTTTCAAAGAGCTTTCGTCGACACATACTAACTACCAGAACTAAAGTAGTTTCTCCCGAGATATGCTTCTTTTCCCGCATTTGCAACCTCTTTCCTCAATTAAGCTTGCCACAAGAGTGAATAGATCTTTGTACGTGCTCGTCTCTAAACAACGACATAGCTCGTGTAAATTGTTGTGGTAGGCATCGCACATTGGGAGAAACAAGAGGCGAGTTTGAACTCCGCATTTATCTGAGTATCTTGTGACACGAAATGAAGAAGCAAATAACGTATTCCACGTTATTACCGAGTTCGAGATCATCACACACGAATTCAGAGTTACCGATTCCTACATATTTGCTTACCTACGGATCGAATTCGTAGTGGACACAAACTAAATGGCCGATTCGTATACACAAGTAGTTCTTATTCTCCAATGAGAGGGAAGGGATTTTTTTATCGCTTCGTATGTATGAGACAGAGGCCTCTCAACTCGTTCATGAGGAACGTCTATGGATATCTGTAGTCGAATGTGGCCACTTATTGGAAGCAACCTTTTATGTCTCGGAGTCCCTTATTCTTGAAGTGAGGACTTTGAATCGGTCCTAGGTTTTATACGTTCACGTTAACGAAACGTCTGAAAGATGCTGGCTAACAAAGTGTGTTAAAAGTGTGGGCAAAGAATGTACGAAAAATTTCCAACAAATCAGATATCAAACTGCATGTCCTACTATTTCATAAATCTTAACCGTAAACAATTAAAAATTATTAGCTGGCACTTCCAGTTCAGCGATTTCGTCATGGATCGAGCCGTATCGTCCCCCTCCTTGCAGCGCTACCTGTCCGGTGTGCTGGGCGGATTGCCTTCCCTTGCTTAGTCCGCTCTCAGCAAGAGTAGCCGCCGGCGCTTTCCCGCTTGCTGACCCCTACCCTCCTCCACTTCCCCTTCCCCTTCCCCCTCACCCCTTCCCCCCCTGCCAGTTCCGCGGCTCCCGCGCGCTGTGGTTTCGGCGGCCGCGGGCGCCGCGCGAACTAAATTTAGCACATGCGGCGCGGACGCAAGCGAGAGCAGGCGGTGAGGATGGAGTTGGAGGTGGTGATGGAGGTGGCGGTGGCGGTGGCGGTGGCGGTGGCGGTGGCGGTGGCGGTGGCGGTGACGATGGCAATGGCGGTGGCGGTGGCGGTGGAGGTGGAGGTGGAGGTGGAAGGAGTTTGGGATGTGGTGGGGAAAGGGTCGGAGGAAAAGGAGGGGTTGGGCCGGCTCGGGCGAACCGAAACCTCCGCGCGGCTGTCTCCGGCAGGGTAGCGCTCCACACTCCCCCGCGTTTTTCTTCTTTTTTCTCTCTCCATCGTTCCCTTTTGCTTTATGGTTTTACCCGTTTCTCACTTTTGTGACACCTAAGTGCATTTTTTTGTGATTGTGAAGTCTCTTGCTAACGTTTAAAATACCTGAATTCCATTTTAGTTCTCACCACTCCTTGCTACTTCGTATCGCATCAATCTTTTCCACCCAGATATTTTTATCTACTGTATATTTTCAGTCACTGAAATTTTGTATTCTTGATACTCAAACCAAAAATATCATTAATGGACTCTGTTTACCGAAGCAATATATCTCTGAACCCCGTGGGTAGTTTTCTTAGCTATGTTTACATAACAAATAAGAACAGGAGAGAGATGATAGTCCTGATCTGCTTCCTAAATATGGAATAATAAATTACAATACTGGAATAAAAAAATTAAATATATGTAGCAGGAATATGTACAAAGCAAAAAGTTATTTAATTTCTGTAATACACTATTTCTTCTAAGTTGACAACGAGGAGTGAAATCGTACAGAATAAAATTCAAGTATTATCCATAAGTATTAGCCCTAATGTAAGGTCTCAGGTCAAAGACAGAATGCACATACGTACTCATAGTCAATATAAAACAAATATCTAACAGCAATTTATCAACATGAATAAAAATATTAAAAAATATCTCTGTACAAAATGCTTATCGCCCTGTTAATCTTATCGCTTCTTTAATTGATGTACTGTTAAGATTCTGGGTCGGTGTTTGACGAAATGCCATTTTGTCGACCATAGATGTCGATGTCGCAGCAATTTCCTTATTATTTTAAAAGTATTTGTTGAAATTAATGATCGCGACGAATGAATTATCTTAACTAAATTATTCTAATTACGTAACAGAAATACGTTATAATTACCATCTCGTACATTATTTCATACTCTTTACCACGTATTATGCGCATCTACTTGGAAATGGGAATCTCATCTTCATGAATTAGCGCTCTCAGGAGACTTTAGCTGGAAACTCGTTGTGGTGGGGCGTCGAAGTGGCCGCGAAGCGGGATTCCGCGCGCCTCTTCGCCGCCGTCAACACAGAAGCGCCCCGGGAGCGGAGCCGAGCGGGAGGCGGAAGGTGCACGGGGGCGGGGGCGGGGTGCGTCTCGTCTATGAGTTTGAGTTTATGAAGCGCCAGACGAGGCAGTTCCGCGAGACGTGGAAACTTGGGGAGGCCGCCTCCGCCTCGGCCTCCGCCCCCGGCGTCGGCGTCGGCGTCTCCTCCCGCGCCGCCTCGCCCCACCCTCCCGCTTCGCACTCACCCCCTCCCGCTTTGCCCTGTAGCAGCCTTCCTTGCCTTGGCTCATCCCACTTCACTCCGCCTCATCCCACTCCGACACTCCCTGCTTCTTGTGACTCGTCTCGCCCCGCTTCACCCCGCTCCGCCCCACCTTGCCCCGCTTCACTCTTCTCTGCCTGGACCGACACCGCTCCACTTCACTCCGCCTCATCCCACTTCGACACTCCCCGCTTCTCCTGACTCGTCCCGCCCCGCTTCACTCATCCTTGCTCTTCCCCGCTCCACCCCACCTTGCCCTGCTTCACTTTTCCCTGCGTAGACCGACACCGCGCCACTTCATTCCGCACTACGCCGCTCCACCCCTCCCCAAACAGTTCGGTCAATTCCGCCTCTGCCTTTCTTCGCCTCGCCGAGCTGCTTCTCTCCGCACTGTCCCATCTCAGCCAACTTATCCACATTCCCCCATTCCTGCCCCCACGCTGCTCCCCTCCACGTCTCTACCCTCTCCACCCTTCCCCCACTATTCCACCCTCCGCTCTTGTCAGAAACCCGTGTTTGCCACTGTCCCCGCTTCACTCCCCCCCTCGATGCCACCCAGATCTTGACGTCACCCCACCCCCTCCCTTGCCGTCAACGTGCCCTCCCCATTTCCTCCCGCGCTGGAGTTCTCACCGCCCCCTTCCACTCGCCATCCGCCTTTGTTACAATCACCCGCCCTCAACGCCCTTCTTCCTCACATTGCCAACCCTGCCTCGTCACCGTCCTCGCCGTTGCCCGTTCTCCACGCTGACTGTCGGCCTCCCCCTCGCCAACACGGCCTTAACTGCCGTCCCCACCATCCCGGGCCCAGCACTGCAACATGCACCCATTGCTTCTGTTGTCTCTCCCACGTCACCCTTTCTCAGCGTCAGAAACCTGCCACCCTCCCCGTCCGCCGTCGCCACCCCCTCCCCCAGCCGTCGGCTGCGCGTCTCCGCTTCGCCCCGTCCCCTCCCCACCCCCGCGGGCCTTCCCGCCCGAGTAATTCATGTAAAACTAACGGATAAAGGTGGCGCGCGGAGCGGGGCGGGCGGAGCGAGGATATACACGTAAGACGGAAACTTCACCTTCTCCGCCGCGCCAGCAGGATGTGGGTCGCCCTCAAGATTCTACGCGCCACAAAGCTCCGCGAACCTTCCGCTACAGCGAGGAGCGGGCGGGCGCCGACGGCGGTAGCGGCGGCGGCAGCGGTGATGGCGGTGGGGGCGGAGGCGGTGGGGTCGCGATGTGGCGGAGGCAGGGGCGGAGGCGGGGGCGGAGGCGGGGGCGGAGGCGGGGGCGGATGCGGTGGCGGAAGCGGTGGCGGAGGCGGTTGCGGTGGTGGTGGCAGAGGCTGTGGCGGAGGTGGTGGTGGAGGCGGAAGCGGGGGTGGAGGCGGGGGCGGGGTGGAGGCGGTGGCGGGGGCGGCGGGGGCGGCGGGGGCGGCGGCGGGGGCGGCGGCGGAGGCGGGGGCGGAGGCGGGGGTGGCGGCGGGGGCGGCGACGGGGGGCGGCGGCGGGGGGCGGCGGCGGGGGGCGGCGGGGGGCGGCGGGGGCGGCGGCGGGGGGGCGGCGGCGGGGGCGGCGGGGGCGGCGGGGGGGCGGCGGGGGCGACGGCGGGGACGAAGGCGACGACCGGAGCCGGCGGCGGGGGGGAGGAGGCGGCGTCGGCGTCTAAGGCGGCGGGACGGGAGCGAGGGAGTGGCGAAGGTCCAAATGCCAGGCGGAGGGAGGGGGTGAGGAGCGTGAGGTGCGGAAATGTCAGGGCGAAGGGGTTGGCGGGTGGCGGAACGTGAGGGTTGATGGATTGTCGCTGTGGACTTGTGCGGAGATGGGCCGGGGAAGTTTGTGGTGTTGCGAGGCGGCCAACTGCCGTGCAGCGATACCCAGTGTCACAAGTGCCAAGTTTCCGGTTACATCAATTACATGTTTATGACACTTTTCGTGAAAAAAGCTAGTTGAGGTGATAAAAAGTAACGCTCTTGTGTCGTGCTTTTAGTCTTAAGTTTATTTACTCTGTACAAAAGCAATATTGTGGGGAATATAATTTTAATATACTTCCAATGATGATTTCTAAGGATAGTGTCGCCAAATTAACTTTGAAAAATACACAAACAATAAAAGCTTAAGCATTAAATAATTCCTAACAAATTCCGACATTGATAAAAAGTGTAATAGACAAGATGATCAGTACTAGGAATAACGCGCTTTCTATTGTAAACAATAATATTTCGGCGTCGTAACCCATTATTTCCGATAACTAGACATGTTCTCAAGATTATTACGCAGATTCTTGCTATATTATCAATGTTTAAACCTCACTTTATTATAAATCAAATCATTGTATTACTAAAGAATACCATGTGCTTTAGTATTTCATTAGAGAAATAAAGCAAGTAAGTAATTTATTTATTGGCTTTAATCTCAGTTAAACGCTAGGATACAATTATGGAAATAATGCACAATACGCCAATCCAATAAGAATACAGTTACTTAAAACACAAAAACTTAATTACAAAAAACTTACAACTAACAATTTTTTTTACATATTTACATTACAATAATATTAACAACGTTCAGAGGTAATAATTCTTCGTAAAAATATTAAATTTAATTCAACAAACCTGTATGTTTTATTTTAATGATCAAATTGACAATACTTTTAAGGAAATGTACATTAATTGCCTCCTTAAAACATAGGATGGACATTATAAAATAGGGATCAAAACCATCTTTGCAGTCAGTCAGAATGTCCTTTTCTCAGAATAACAAAATAAATAATGGTTAGTGTATTCCTAATGAATAAAAATATCTATGATGCACAATAACAACAAAAAATTATTCTACTAAATTGAAACGTCTTTATAATCGGCTTATAATAGTTTGGTAAAATCACGTGTAATTTTACATGTAACGAAAATGTTCTAATAATATATCTTTCGTCTTCGCAACTGTACTCCCCGCGCGCGTTACTTGACATTATTTTGTAGAGCAAAGAATCAATTACTCTTTCCCTCATAAATGGCGTGGAAAGATTGCGTCGTTGCCGCACGCATGCCACAATGAGAGCTAAATTGAAAATGCGCGTGACGTTAAAAGAGGTAACAGTGCGATTATCGATTCAAGAAGGACTGGACACTTTTGAGAGAACTTACCCTGCCTTGGTAGATTTTCTATCAATCTGAATCCGATAGTCATCGAGAGTTATGCTTCAAAGTATATAAGTATATAAGTTTGAAGAAATTTTACGTCTCTCGGCTATGGCGCAACCGTCCCTTGTTAATGCGGATGTTCCTTTACGTAATACAAGATATATAACCTCTTGCTTGCGATACGTGATATCTAGAAATGACATGTAGAGAGACTGACCGAAAGTTAGAGGGGACTGTTATCATTATCAACATTCGCCTATCCCTTTTCACGTGAAACTTGAATTTCGAGTAGTAGTGGCACCAAGCATGCACCTCGTAATGAAAACTTATAAGATAATTATAGTTTATACCTTTCTATCTGAACTCCCTATACATTAGAAACGTTGTGCAGAGGAGAACATACAGTACTAGATCCCACGTTTATTGTCCGAAATGAAGAGGAGTTGGCGTCTTTGTATCAACAAGCATGATGACATCGGAGTCAAATTTAGAGTCGCGCCATAACTATAGCAACCATATTGAACTTTAATAACAAACAGACTCTGAGTAGACATCTTTAACAACAAACAGACAAGTAGAAATCCAGCACAACTGAACTATTACTACACACCACCTCTAATTACTTTTATACAAGTCAAGGATGTAATATTTTAATGGTTTGAATAAGAGTAAGTTGTGTGATTTCTAACAATATTTAAAAACCTGATGCCCATATATCGCCTGAAGCATTCAAGGCGTGTCACGTACCACTGACACCACATTCCCGATACACCCAACTGAAATGCTTTTAGTGTATGACCCTTTTTCAGACATCCATTTTCCATTTGACAAATATGTGAATGAATGCTTAATAGTGGCCTGCAGCAGCAAACAAAGGATACTGAAGAAAACCACTCAAAAAGGCTTCCCAAATCGTAGGACGCACATTGCTCAAGAACAGCAAATAAAATAGTATACCATAACACTCCCATAAATTAAATATTTCAACAAAAATAACCTTTTCGAATATCAATTTTTTCACACTAAGTGTATCAAAAAAGTTGCTGTTCCATAACGCTTTTCCACGAACAGCAAGTATTTTATAGCGGGCGGCCTCTTCCTTGGATAGTTTCTGTCGCGTGACGTCATCTGTGTTGCCAGCAGAAATGTGCTGAGAATGAGAAGTCAGTCTGTACGAGCAATATGAAAATGGACGGAATAACACAATCAATAATTCGCATTTTTCAGTCAAAGTCAAAACTGTCTCATTGTGTTTGGATTTTTTCCAAGTTCGTAGGTATCAAACAAATTAATAGACACCTCTATCATGGACGGAGTTTTCTTTCAAGTTCTGCCAGTACTGGAAATTAGTAATATTTATTATTGGTCTCATGAGATAAGTAAACCCTTCAATGCACAGTCTCTTGAGAAACGCAGCCCTTACAATCTACCAGCAATTAAATAGAGAACAATAATCGTAAACACGTGGTACCAAAACAGTGAATATTTAACAAATTCTCCTGTCGATATCCAGAGCGAAGTCGCATCAGCAAAACGGCCTCCGGCAAAACACCGCCGCCGTTTCATTTCGACGCAGCACCATGTCGCTCGCTCCAAAGATCAAGTTCTGCGTCGCAGCGTCACGGACTTGGAACAATACCCGGACGCTTTCTCACAAGACACAATAAAACGCCGCGGGATTGCCAGAAGCTCTGGCAGATCTTCGCCCGGATTAAACGAGGATCTAATTTCAGGCTGCAACACAATACGGGGAAGACTTTCATTTCGACGCTACCGACTCGCGCAGTAATGCAAACTACTCCGCGCTCAGGGTCGAGCCTTCTTTCTGAGCTCAGAGGGCGATAGGAGCGTAAACTCAGATCTTCGGAGTTCCTTCTGCGTTTTATCCACAAGCAGTAACTTCGTCTTTGAACCAACAAGGCGGAGAGAAATGGAAGAAGATCCGAGAGATTTCAAAGAGACAAGAGAATCCAAACACAGCGTCGTTTGCTTTGCTGCGTCTCTTAGTCTGGGAATGTGTCGTTTGGAGAAGGAGCTTTTCCAAGCTAGCGTTACAATGGCGAAGCGTGTAATGAGCAATACGCTACATAAGTAAGACGGAAAGTGCACTCGGCAGAGAATGAATTAAGTAGTACAACTATTTAAAGAGAGGGTTGGGTTTTGATAGCAAAAGCTTCCTTTGCCGATTTGAAAATTGTCAAAGTGTGAAAACAATTCGTAAAAAACCGGAAATATATTTAAACATCAGTACCAAGACTGACAGTGTTTGTTCTTTTTTTACATTTAGCCGCTTAGTTTATCTGAATGAATGCTTATTCTGTGCTAATGATCGAAGACATGACTATTATTCTCATCATTATCTCATAATAAATCAATCATTTAATGAGAGGAATCATTTACTGAAACAATCACAATAATAGCAATAGTACTTCACGAGATATTTTTCCGTGCTTTATACCTAGCATCCGTTCTTAGTGTCCATTCGAAACTCATTCAAAATGAACCTGAGAACTGATAAATGTCAACAAAGAGAAAATATAGATTTGCGAAATGTAAAAACTCACAAGCGGTACGTATTGCTTCTTCACTTGAAATGAGCAGGTCACACATGAAAATTGTCATGCGGTCCAATTACACTAATAGGTATTACTTCATAAACGAAATGGCCCTTGAGAAACAGTAACAAGACGATTAAGACAAAACCCACATTTATAGCTCAGAGTGCTCTTATAAATTCAGAGTTAATAAGTAACAGAAAATAGAGTTCACGATCGAATATTTCCAGTAATGAGAAATTCCACACACAATATCATCCTGCTGTTTCCTCATGACTGAAATGAATGTAACTTCCATTACGGTAGGAATTCGTGTACAAATTAGCATCATTCGAAGAAACAACTGAAAGCCAATCAACAAAGTAACATGCTGAAGCAAGAAAGGTGTATTTATGACTTATTTTAATATATTACAAATGTATAATAATAATAATAATAAAAATAATAATAATAATAATAATAATATACATTTGAAACTGTGCTTAGCTGCTCTGTGGTCGAGTCGAATGGAGAGGCCTGTGAGTGAGCCCAACGGTGGTTGGTGACGTAGCTAACACCGCAAAGATATAATAGTTTCATAATTTTTTAGCAAAAAATTCGATCAGATTCGGACAGTTTTGCACTCTAAAGCCCTCTAGCTTATAATCTAGAAACATAACAATATGGCGAAAAAAAGCTGCAAGCAGATCGTTTAAACCAGCGTGCACCATTGCCTAGACAATGCGAAATATATTCGCCCTATATTGGGGTAATGTGGAATTTCACAAACCATATTATTCTGACATTTACTAATGGCTGAAATGGATGTAACCGCCGTAGATAGATTTTCATCCATAAAATAACAGCGTTCGAAGGAATAGCTGAGAATCCGGTTTGCTTATCCCCTCCCTGAGCAGTACTATCGACGTATGAACTCGCTGCATTTGAAGCAAACGGAGGCTCTCCATTTTGCTGACGTATTACGCAAACAATTCACGCTCGATCCATTTTGTTTTTAAGCTACAGAATGTGTTTTCATTAAGAAGGGAGACTGGAATAACAAGCCGATAATCGATAATTTCCACAGGAATATTTTTCACTTAAGAGTGAGAATTAATATTTTATTGGACGATTTAAAAACGAGTTATTCTTTCGTATCAAAACAGGACAAAATAGGGAAAGTGATGGTCTGTGCTTCGATTTTTCCATAACGTTTCTTAAATATTCATTATATCCACATCTGCTAACTTCTGTTCTGCTAATATTTTGTAGAGCTTATGTGTAAAGAAACTAACTTAAAAATTCTCTTAAAATACTTTTGAAAATTAATTAGGAGTGTATATTGAAAGATAGAGTTTGCTGAAAAAATGTAAAATGAATTCTTACGAAAAATGGAAAACAAATATTTGAACCACTAGAATCCGAGCCCAGGACTTACTGATATCCAGGCCATCTGAGCGATGGTGACAAACATTAGTGTCAATTTAATAATCTTACAGCGATTCTTACAGATAGTACATTTGACATGAAGTGTGAAGATCAATGAAATGTAGTGACTCATGCATTGCGGAGTAACACAATGTAACACGTCGTTAGTCTACAATGTGCGAGACGCTACATGCCGTCTACTATATGTAGAAAAAAATTTAATCACTAGAATAGCTGCGTACGTGGCATTTTACGATATATTTCTTGTAAAAGAGAATCCATAAACATGTTCAAGGAAATGGCGATTTGTTCTAGAAGAACAATGGCGATATGTATTTCATCTTAAGCTCCTATAAAGAAAGTCAAATGCATTTTCCCAACATTTGTTTTTATTTCGTTTAAATTTCATTTCAACACTTCCAACTTCCAATTTTTTTTCCACCTACTTACGTATTAATAATTCGCGCAAGGGCATACTTTTATTCTGGAACTTCTATGTTCTTGTTTGAATCTCATTATTTCTCTTCTATATCGTTCTCGTAAATACAATTGCGTACTACATCACACAGAATGATTCATACATAAGCACATATAAAATGTGATTTGATACTCAATGAATTGATTTTCGTACATTAAATGGACTTAATATACTATTGAAGAAGCAGGAGGTTCGAGAAAAAGCATCCAAACAATGTGATGCCAAATTTTTTTTACTTTCAATATTTACGAGACTACAAGTGTTTTATCTAGGAAATTACTCATTTTGAAGTTTGATATCCGATGTTGTTTGGTTATGCGAGCAAATTGTACTGGGACATTCAATGAAACGTCACTAGCGTCACTCAGTTTATTATTCGTGCCTTTCTCCAATTACGATAATTTGACTTATAGAAATGTAGGCAAGTAAACATTCACATCCAGGGAGATTTCAAAACTCAAAACTGTTTTCCACAATAGTAATGCTAGTATTTTGGTGAATACGGAGACTGAACTTTAATGAAAAAAGAAAACAATTGGAGAAAAGTTATTAACATATTTACACTAACAATTTTTTTTTCGAAAAAACATTTATTCTGGGCCTGGAAATGCTTTTGATGATAGAGAAATGCAGAAGTGTACTCGTTTAATGTATTTCAAGTACTCCTTAATTTCTCGTAATATACTCTCATTTAAGTATTCATTGAAAAAAAATCAATGAACTTATTACCAAACATGGATCCACAAAATATTGTGAAACCTAAGTACGAATAAATTGCGTTTTTTTCACATTATGTTTGATTGTCTTTCATAATTTGGAAACCTCTTCAAATGAACATCATTGTCTTCCCACATACTTTCTTGTGTGTTTGTGTGTTTACTTATTTAATGTCGCTTTTCAACTACTAAGGTTATAAAGCAACCACTGTAATTAATATTGGTTTTGTAACTTTGGGGTAATAGTAGAAGAACTCGCATACGGACACATACAAACATCCATGCCCAGGGCGGGATTACAAACCGCGACCCATCAGGCACGAGACACCTACATCCTTTCAGTCTTCGCAATCTCGGCCCGCTATTTTGTACAGTAAACCCTTACTAACACGAATTCCAAGAGACTAAAATAATCGAAGTTCGTGTTATAAAAATTCGTGTTATCCGCGCCCGTATCATCGAAATTTCTTGCCGGGAACAAAGTTTGTCCGTGTTACGGCGAAATTCGTGAGGCTCGGCGAAATGCTAACGAGGGTTTACTGTAGTTGTTTAAAATTGCCTTTCCGAACTCACCACGCTGCCTCCGCTGGAGCGACACCCGCACCGCCACAGACAGGGGCACGCCACGCTGTCCAGCTCCGCGTCGCCCCCGCCGCCGCCGCCGCCGCCCTCCGCGCTGCCGCCGCCGCCGCCACCGCCGCCGCCGCCGCCGCCCGCGTCGGCGCCCGCCGCCCCGCGCCGCCGCCCGCCGTCCGCGCTCGCCGCCCCGCCGCCCACGACGCCCATCTTGGCGCCCAGGGCGTAGCGGGGCAGGCTGTCCTCGCTGCTGCAGCCCCGCGACCCGGCGTTCGTCACGATGATGATCGCCATGATGAGGATGATGATGATGATGGTCACAGTAGCACTTGAGTGTTCAAGGGGTTTCACGGGCGGTTTCTTCTAGTTTAAGTGATCCAGATTACGTTCAAGGGCGGTTTCTTCAGAGATACAGATTGCGTTCAAGGGGTTTCACGGGCGGTTTCTTTTATCTCCAATAATCCAGATTACGTTCAAGGGGTTTCACGGGCGGTTTCTTCAGTGATCCAGATTACTGTTTCGTTTATTTTATTGTTGCTTGGTTAATTTTCAACGGTCTTCAGACACCGATCTCGAAATTTTTCCTTGCTGGGATTCGACCAATTCAACTTGAAACTTGGAAGTTCATTTTCATTCGTCGGTTTTTGTATACCACATTTTGCAGTATATTCTTTCCAGTTGCGCCAGTTCATTCAATTTCCTTCTTTTTGTACTCGCCTTATCCTAGCATTAATTAAACAATTAAATTACTTTCTATTATTTACTGTTTACAATTCTCTCTACTGATTTGGCTTCTATTAAAATATTCTGCAGTTAATATTCAACTGTCTTCAGGCTCCGGTCTTAAAACTTTTCTCCTGCTGGAAGTTGATTTTCATCCGTCGTTTTCATTCCACTTCTTGCAGTTGTCTTTTCAATTTCCTTCCTTTTATGTTTCTTCTTATCCTAGCGCTAATCAAACATTTACATTACTTTCTACCATTTACTCTATACAATCCCGTTTTTGGTATTTTAATAAACGTTTTGCACAAAATTGTTCTGAGGTTTTTCACTATCCAATGTTCTCTTCGCGTTTACAGTTCTCCCCTTTTTTTTCCGTACAATTTTTCCTTTCTGGAGACGTTATCTTCCTTGCATTCACGATGTAAAATCTAGACAAGGCAGATGGTATTATACATTAAATTTAATATTTATTAAAGAACACCGAAATATTCTGAATTCGGAAGTTTACACACTTATTTTATAAAAACCACGCAATAATATTTTAGTCCTCATGAATCAGAAATTTAACAAGCTTCCACTTAGCTTTCCTCTTTTTAGAATTTAATACATTCTTATCTTTAACCCAAGAAAAATCACTGAATTTGCAAAAATGTACTAGTTGAACTGGAAGATCATGACATGGCAAATTTCTGCGTGTAGCATACAAGCTTCATTCAGCTTATAGCCTTCTAAAGAAATAATCCACCTTCCATGAAATACCTATACTCCCTCGAAGAAGAGGATGAAACAAAGTTCGCTTTACAGATTTCTTTTGCAGATCTGGAAGATTTTGCGCTTGAATCTCTTCTGTAAATTTGTAGACTCCTTTGTACAGCCTTCTGTATGGAAGCGCATCACAAGGAAGTAAGGCACTGAGGCGTTGTGTCTTTGAAGTGCCCAATGCTGCAAGCAACTGCGACTCGAGATTCCTGAGGCAGACGGTAATATTCTTTCCTTCTTTTTGGTCCAAGTTTCCAGATGCGGTACTATGTATTGGGTATATAAGGGTTAAATTGTATTCTACTCTACTTAGATAATGTACAGAATATTTCTCGGAATGAGAAAAAATGAATTTAGATTTGGTCCACGGATCCAGCTCTTGTTGCGCAGAATCTGCACGTTTCGTTTTGTAAATCAGGCGTGAAAGAATCTCGGATAGCAATCGACTTGTCTGGCGCAGCTTATTTCATCATTTACAAATATACATATCACGTTTTTACAACGATTATTTAGCATAAACGAAGAGAGACGACATAACAATCTTCCTTGACCTTCTTTATATCAAATATATAACATATATTATTTGAATAATAGTTCTAATAATATAGAGCAAAACTGGATATTTTACATAATATTCTTTACTCTCCACATACAACAAGAAACGAAGATTACCGAGGAGTTCGAATAAAGTTGATTCTATTCATAAAAATCACCATATCTTTCAAATTCCTTTCTGTCGCTCGCATACATTCATCCCATCCTCCTTTATTTCAACAAACCCTATGAATATTATAATGAAGGCTCAAAGAATAACGCCCCGTTATGTTCCAATGTTTAGGAAATGCACTGAGATCATGGGAGGAGAAAGATAACGTTTCTCTGAGGGCGGTAGAATCGTTTGACGAAGAACGAAACCGGAAAAGAATGGGGCCACGAAGCGCTGTAGGCGGCTCGGTGGGGAAGGCCCATGGCAGGCTGAGGATCACACACGTGGGGCGGCGGCAGGACGACACGATCAGCACGTGTGGCCGGGTCTACAAAGTAGCCTTGCGGGAGTCGAAGCACGATCTCTTGACACACAACCACCGCACTCGAGTGCACCGTCTCGTACAACAGCGTGATCCATTAGTAGCAACAGCACATTTACCAAGAACCAAAAAAAATTGTAGAAACGGAATAAAACAAGGGAAAATTAACTGGTTGAGTCAGGGATTACAAGTGTCACAGCATAGTATAGAAGAGTTTCCGCCGGTTTCAGTCTTCCAAGAGCCGAGTGTGCAACACCTTGTCTCGAGCACCGTTGAGGCACTTCCACCACGCGCGAATTCTGTGACTGGCTTTGCGAACTCCGCGCAGCACCACCGCGAACTTCCTCGCCATGCACGTGCCCTCCTCCTACCCCGCGCTTTTCTCGAATGGTTCAACCGTATTCACGTCCTCTCACAATCCTCACGTCAACATCGATCGCCGGAATTACACATCGCCAATTTCTGCACTTCACACAATTTACACGAGTCAACTGAACTTGACAGCAAAAGAAACACAATTATCGCTTTTTTTTTTCGAGACAAACTGTCTTGAAAACAATGTCAGCTCGTTTAACTTGAATGGAGTCAAATAGGAAACTGCACGGTGGGTAACAAAAGTTGCCAAAGTCCGCACTCAAACACGAAACACACGCACACACACATCGACGAACTCGCGAAAACGTCCACTGTCCGTGCACCGTCCCGTGGCGGGTTTACGTGGTTCGCGGAAACACGCGCGCAGACTACAGAGCAATCCCGACGCGTCCAGAGCCACAGAGCACGCGCTCCGCGTGCGGCGTGACGCGGCGCGGGCGACCGCGACGGGCAGTGCGACGTCGGCGTTCGCGCGCCCTTCCCGACCGACGGACGGCGGCTGCGGCGTCGGCGTCGGACGCGAGCGAGTGCGCGGACGAGCGAGCGAGCGAGCGGGCGGGCGGCAGTGGAGGCGGCAGCCCGGCGAGCGTGGCGGGCGCGCGCGCGGCGTCGCAAGTGCCGCCCTCGACGCCGCCCCCACCGCCCCCGGCGCCGGCGCCGCCCCGGCCGCGCAGGGCGCAGGCGCCGTCACCTTTCCGAGCGCGCGCGCCGCCACCGCCGCCGCCGCCGCCGGTCCGCGCGGCGCGGCGCGGCGGCGCGCAGGTGCGGGTGGCGCGGAGACAAACGCGGGGGTGTGCGCGGGGGAGGCTAGGAGAGGCTCAGGCCGATTCATTCATCGTCGCCCCAGGCGTCCCTCCCAATGGCACACTTTCACGGAAGACTCCTACGCCTCGGGCTGCACAGGTCATTTCGGGGTCCCGCTTTTTACTTTCTCGCTACCGCCTACGCAGTACACAGAAAGTCATGCGAAAATGGCGAATTTTGGCAGAAAAAAACTCTTATTAAAGGGCTCTGATAACGAAAAAATTGATAAATCCAGTTGCCAAATTTAGAACAAAATTCTCTAACACATGGTGTAGCCAGATTCCGTGTTTTGTGGGACCTTGATAGCAAAAAATCTAAAAATGGCAAAACATGTCTATCCATCCATCCATCCGTATGTGAACAACCGTAACCCTTTCGGCTACACCTTTCAGCCGATTTTCTCCAAAATTAAAATCCCCCAGTTGAGCGGGTTGATGTCGCGGCCCCGTAAATTTCAAACCGATATTTTAATTTTGGGGGTACTTTACATAAAGCCCCTGGGACATTTTCAAAATTGTCAAAAAAATGTTCCCATCTTTTTTTATTAAATTATGTTGTTGGATAGCGTTACAGACGTTTAATATAATGGTGCAAGTTTCATTTTCGTTAAAAACTAATTTTTCGAAAATTGTAAAAATTAAAAATTTTTCGGCGTCTTCCTACAACTAAAATATTAAATATAAAGATTTCTTCCCTTAATGAAATCTGTTCTTTAAAGAGAGATTTTTGAACTCAGGTCACGTAGAACTTCGAAAATTTGAGTACTTTTTGCATAATTTTGCGTGGAAGCGCGGGCGAGAAAGTACGTGCTGTTTTAGTACCACTAGTTGTATCGCATTCGCCCTGATATTCCTAGACTAGTGATTGATTACTGATGGGAAATTGATAGTCTAAAAATAAGCATTTGTAAAGCAATTTGTAACATTCTCTTGACGCTAAGACACATGAGAGTCGTCGAAACGTATTTAATTTTCTTTGCTTACCGTTACGGTTTCGTACTAAAATTTCAAAAAAATATTATTAAGTCATGCTAAATGCATTCAATAAAGCATGTGATCATTTTACAACAAACATTTAACAATTTTTTGTGAAAAAAAGTTGTAATTTACCCCGTGATATTTTGAGGCTTATGTATTTGGGCGTAATAGGGGGTAGGACTGTATAGTGTTATCTTTTTGTCAAAAGCTTACATGGTTAAAATTTTGAAATTAATGATGGCGCCGGGAAGCGTCGTCCCGGACACGGCGGCAGAATGTTTAGAGCTGGGGTTGGTGGGAGATACGATGGGAGTGGAGGAGAGAAGCGCAGATGTGGGCCAGCAGCAGAGATTGTCTACCGTCCCTGTTGGCCCATTTCCATTGGCAGAGTCCTCGTCCCGGATTGCAGAGGTCATTGCGGCTTCCACATCTTTTGTACTATTTTGTTCTGGGAAGTTTCCGAACATGTAAATGAAAGATTAAGTTCTAATTAAACTTTAGTAATTCGAAGCTCATAGGAAGATAAATTTTATTCCTATGGTAAAGATTTTTAATTACTCTATAACTCAAGTATTATATTTCTAAATTACTCTACAGCTTAACAAAAATGAGTCAAATAACGTTTAACCAGTAATATCTGAATTAAGGAAATTATGTTACATAAACGCGAATTAAATTACTTTCAATTTATTTATTTAAAGACATAAAAAGTAAATCTGCATGCGATGAAGGGTAAAATATTCAATCAAAGCACTTTTCTTGAAGTCCAGAATTCCTACTATGGCTCTTTTACTTCTCTAAGATGAATAACGGTACAAAAAAGCGTTTTGGGAAGAATTTGATGGTAAGACATTTTCTCTCCCGTATAATCTATATTACTAATTTTCAATGTGCGCAGAAACTGAAAGAAGAGTCTGCAGCGTTCTGCCATGTGAAATATGTCTCCGATTTGTTATATACACAGAAACTCGAAAAAAAAACAATGAAACAGTTTCAATTTTGACTAAAAAATGCAAATATTTAATTCTGTTATTCCATCTAATATCATACTGCATCTTCCGAATGAATTATCATATCCAATGCGTCACTGCTGATGACACAGCTAAAAGTCATGCGACAGCAAGGCTCCAAGGAAGAGGCCGCCCGCCATTAAGCATTTGTTATTTATGTGTTGATTTATGGAACACCAACTCGGAAAATTCATTTTGTGTAGTTTGTTCATCAGCTTTTTTACTGCTGCAGGCCACGAGTAGAAACTATTTGCATCACTAGCGCTGAGCATTTGAATGTCTCAGGCGGGGTTGTAAATTGAAAAATATTCGCTACGAGCTCTACTAAGGCTGAGTGGATTCGAAAGAATTCTAAATGCGAAACATAATAAACTCAGTTTTATATTGAATTCTTTTCCGTAACTGAACATTCCACCTGAGGTTTGACTGTTTGTTTGAGGGTGAATAGAGGATCGACCAGAAATGTTTCTGCTTTGACGTTAGTCAATTGCACATTCTAGTTCATTTTCAATGGATTGTGCAATATTTATTTGAAATGGAAAACTTACAGGCAGTACAGATGTATTTGATAATCTTTTATGGATATCCGATGATTGTAAACTATCATATGGCTTTAGTTCCTATTTTTTAAAGAAAATCAAGTACGTAAAATGTATTTGTTTTATTCTACAAGAAGACCTGACGGTCAACGTACAATGTACTCAAACGATTCTGACTTAACATAATAGCTTCAGATATTTGTTCAAAATAATTGTGCATAAATTCAGGAAAAACAAGTTTCCTTGAAAACGTGGTTAATTGAATCTCAAAAACGCGTCAGGAAGTGAAATAAACCAAGTATATTTTTATGAAATTGATTGTCTTTAAAAACAATAACCAAGCATAGCCAATTAATAAATGACTCAGGCAATCATTCTCTATCTATAATACTTTTAAACTAAATCCCACATCAGCCAGTGAGTCTCGAGAATATTAATATCTCAGTTTTGTTTAATCACTATTTGAATATTTTTGAAATAGAATAGTTTTGTTTGTTAAGTTTCGAAGAAAAAGTGATATCACCTGAAATATATCTAATCATTGTGAGTGATCACCATAATATTTCTAAAAATTGTTTTCTAGGGGTAAAAACATTCAAAACTCGAAGCGGCGCGGTGCGGTGCACAGGTTACAAGTACACAAGTCAAACATCATGTATTGTTATGAGCATAAACTCTCAGCGAGCGATGTGACCTGGCAAAGCAAATAAACTGGTTTTGCTTTTCCGTACACGTGACCAAGTAGATGGACGGTTAATATCTCATCAAAGAAGTGTTTTCAAAACCCCGATATGCCAGTCTTAATATAAACACCACCTTAATGAAGATACATGGCTTTACATTGAAATCGTAACCGCAACCACCAAAAAATTGAAAAATAGTAAAACCAAAACCGTTATTCTTTCATTAATAGTATTATATTTAATTCTCATAAAATTCTCGTAGAGTTCCCATTCATTCACTTTGCTGCCTTGACCTAAGTCAGATATGGCTCGGGATGGTCTCCTGAGCTGCACTACTCCGTGTGGAGTTGGGTTGGAATCTGGATGTAATGGTTGCTGAGAGACTGAAAATGTACACACCTTACTAAATAATTATGGAAATATTACAATCATTTTTACATATCATATTATGTATTGTATGTTCATACTGACGGTGTCTTTATGTCTGATTGTTTTTTTGTACAATGACCCTGAGAATGGAATTAAAATATTCCGAAAAGTCGTCGAACTAATTGTTTAATTCTTTCTATTACGACCAAATCCCGTGAACTACCTGCCTCATTACATCATGGTCGTGAATTCACAATGACAGTTAAATTTAATAATACAGAATATCACTCACTAATATTATCCTTTCTTTCTTCCTTTTCTTTTTGTAGAGTGGGAACAAAACCCAAACATATACTGCCGGACTCGAAAGAAATGGTTCCGGCACCGGTGAAACTAATTCAGCCAAATAAAAGACAACTACATTAACTGTTGATTCAATCTGAACAAAGCGAATAGAAGATAAAGTGTGACCACTTCGCTTATTTTTACATTCATTCAGCGCAGCTAAAGAAACGATGCACCGATAGACACGCCGCGAACGTTCTGAATCCTCTCTTCTGCTCTGGTGTCGAATGTGTTACGAAGGAATAGAGTGTACAACCCTATTCCAGGGGTATTTTGTTGATTATTCCCTCAGTTACGAATGATAAGTAATATGAACAACCAAATAAGCGCTATATTTCAGCATTGAATGTATTTTAGAAGAAATATTTCGCTTTGAGTTGTAGGTTAAGATCAATTTATACATTCAACAATTTTGTTTCAAAGTAATTGTGAATATGAATTCATATTAGCGTGTCACATAGAAAGTTTACGATTAAAGATGCGGTGTTGTTTTCGCCAAGGTGTAGATCTGATAACAAATATTTTAAGGAGAGGAGATTTCTTGGCTGTTAGGGGGACACCACGTCCCAAGCAAAATTGTCAACGTTTCTGCCTTCATACTGCGACTTTCCGCAGGGCGAAATGCGGAGGAAGATTGCAGTATGATCGCCAAAACGTTGGCAACGGTGCCCTCGGACGCGAGTCTCTTGAACAGCCAAGAATCTATTGACTTTTGGTGCAGAAACCCACGTTTTTATTGCGAAGAGAGGTTTTTTTACACCTCCCAAGGACTAGAAAATATATTTACAAATAGAGCTAGAGAGGAGTTCATGGAAGATATAAAGAACATAGATAATAATCTGTTACGTGTGATGCTCACTTTTCTGGATATAATTAAATATGACAAATTAATCATTGAAAGTAAGAAAGTTGATACCTAAGAATAAAAGAAAACTTAAAATCAGTTTCCTCATATTTTGAACCTGAAAGGTATCTGAAAAATTGAGACCATGCAAAGTTTCTAGAAAATGTCTCAGAATCCAATTTTAAATAAGTTTCGAATACAGGAAATGTTTCACACGAAGTCTCTGTTTTAGCAACAGCTGATTTGCAAGAACACTTGTCTATATTAAAAATGAATGTAAGGATTTTAGGTTGTCTAGAGAAAAATTTAGCCACAAGACATAGAAGTCTGAAAAGTAATTGTACGTCAAGAGCAGTTGAATGAAATACAGAAGAAACTTTTAGATAAAGCCAAATGAAAAGAGGTTTATATAAAACTACGGAAACAATGATAGGCACATTAATACAGAACTCCGAGATAAAAACACGAAGGTGCAAAGATGTGTTTTTAAAAATGACTTGCTTCAAGCAGAAGAAACTTTGTATCAGAATCTTTTCTCCTACTGCATTTTAGAGAGATTTGTTTCACGCTACATAGTAGAGAGAAGATTGTTTGTCTTCTTGAATGCCATTTTCTTTACACTGGAATTCTTAGCGAATCTGCAATTACCGAACTGTCAGACGCAAAGAACCTTTTACTACAAAATGCAAAAGTCAAAAACCTAATGCTTACAACAAACAATACCTTTGAATTTGCCTTTGAACTTACGAAATGCATGAACGTAACGTGATCGATACTTGATTATTAAAATGACTTTCGGTCCAGTATCAAGAGCTAGCGCCGCACTCCGAACGATACGGTGTACCAACATTGCCCTTTGCCTTCTATTCGTTTTACTTTAAATGTGGATCAACGTCACATAGATTTTACGATGTATAAGCTTTCATACGAATCTTTTTCTTTACTTACGCATTGCCCTCATGTCATGCCTCATTTATTCTGTTG
The DNA here is from genome assembly GCA_031308135.1 of Acheta domesticus. Lineage (NCBI taxonomy): Eukaryota > Metazoa > Arthropoda > Insecta > Orthoptera > Gryllidae > Acheta > Acheta domesticus. The sequence continues at coordinate 31,768,900 of JAHLJT010004567.1, read as the reverse complement.
GCGCATCTGTGCATGTTTATGCATTATGATTTACTGATGAACAGTCATTAGGAATAACTCGATTCAAGAAATTGTTTGCACTTTTTTGATAGTAAAATCACGAAATAATGTTATTGAATTCGTCAACTTTCATTTTATTGTCATGAAGATGAGTGTAAACTGCAGCAAATGTAGAGAGTTAAGAAGTTGGTTTTCTCTCAGAAGAGAAAATGCGCTGTCATGATAGTGAGGTAATGTGAAATGATGTGACATGCTTGTATTGATTGTATATTTTTACATTATGTTTTTATTTTAATTTTTTCATCTGCAAGTAAGCGAGTACAATTCGTTACACTCATTTATGAAAACACCCAAAGCAATTCTAAACTTCCCCCTCCTCTTCCCTTACCTTGATTTTCTTCTATGCATGCTTGTGGATGATTTCTGTTTCTAAATGTAAAGGTTAGGCATTCCCTGTAAATTTAACGCATATTTCTAACAGGGTGACCGCAATTAGAGTTTCTCGTGATCGCAATTAGAGAAATTATAGTAATGCTGAAGGAAAAATTGCCCACTTTTTGACAGAAAACACCTAGTGTTCTTCATATCGAAAAGATATATTTTAAAACATCTATCTGTTCGTCCGTCGATGTCCCCGCAGGGGCTGGGGCAGAGGGAAGCAAGACCCGACTTTCCCGGCGGTACTCATCGCTAGTGCCAAGGTGGCTGGACTGACAAGTTGGTGCTAAGACCCGTGTTGCCGGGTTTGCCTGGTGACCCACCATTTGGGCCCCTACTCGCCGATATTTGTGCAGGATCGGGTGCAGGACTTGCTCCTAAACCCACATATAAAAGTTCGACGGGGAGCATGAATACCCCTGTCAAGTTGCCTAGGTTCCGGCGATACATACGTCGATAGCATCAAGGTGGATGCAGAGAGGAGATGAGTTTGTGGCCCCGTGCCACTCGATCCCCAGTTTGGGTACCCCCAGGTGGGCACTCGGCTTCCTCGTGGTAGAGCCCAATACTCTTGGGCAATTGAGTAGGGATTCGTCCCAGCGGCGTATGGTGCGTGGCGCTTAATTAGATTCCGGTGCTAGCCCAAACTAGCTCTGAGCTGGCAGAATGGCCCTACCCGGGCTTAATTGGTGGGGAGGCCCCGGTGGAGTGTTGTGTTCCGGCCTATCTGGGTGCCAGCCCGATGTATTTGTGTGTACTTGTACGCCAGATGGGAGTACGGATAAAAGCCAAAGAGCTTAGATGCCCATCCTGGGGAGCAATCCCCCTGGTAGAACAAGAAATGTGTAAGGTGGTGGTAGCCTAAGCAGCGTTTACGTCAGTCTATGTATCTGGTGAATCCATTGGTACTTACATAGTGGGTTTCGCGGTAAGGAACTACGTTGCAACTGGATTAGTGATTATCGCACTAAGTCCGTTGCGTCGCTAATAATAATAATAATAATAATAGATAATAATAATAATAATAATAATAATAATAATATTGTCTTCATTAATGTAGCAAGACTCAGGGTATCAGGCTCGCTCTTCCACGTAATACAAAAATTCACAGACAAAAAATTGAAAAACATGAACTTTCAAAGATACATTTAGTAACAATGCAATACACAATGTATGTCATGCTCCTAGGCTCACAAATGTGAAAATAACGCCCCAGCGTTTGCCTTAAGCGTCCGGGGAAAAACCAGTAAAAAAGAAGAAAGTGTGCAATTTTTTCAACATTGTGCAACAAAATTAACTATTTAAAATAATTTTAAAAAACATTACTTACAAAAGAAAACACTACAGGGGGCGCCTAAAATAGATAATGAAAAATACGTTAACATTATGGATCAAATGTTGACACGAAAACGTAAACGGGCAATTTTTTAAGCCTATAAAAAAGCCTGAGATGCCACACAACCATCCGGCCAGGACGACGACGCGGCTAGGGTAGATTTGAATTTACAAAAAGATGCTTTCAGTAGGAGCCTTGACAAGTAAAACATAACGAGTTGGAATTCGATAAATTTTCTTAAGAATCTTTGATCAATGCCAGCTAAATTAGGAAGAAATTGAATTAATAATTACCTGTCTCGTCAGAAAAGAGGACACAACTTTTAACAGCCCACACTCTTTTGTAATATTAATTTATAATTTCTTAATTATTAATAGAAAGTTATAGTTTAAATTTTTACATTTATAAATGTGAAATATAATCTTTCACAACTTTGTATAAATATAATAAATTAAACTATGATAAATATAATCACTGCAATAAATGTAATAAATATAATAAATATACTTTAATATAATAACTATAAGTAGTATAATAAATATAATTTTAAATATTGAAATTCAACTATTGAATTGTCTAATTGAAAGAAAAGAGGCTGTGCTGCCGCACTTGGTATTTCACGTGAAATGAAGAGACCAAAGATGATCGAACTGATGAAAAGGACTTACGGAGAATTGCTGGCGTACTTTTAGTTGCCCATGGCCAATTAGGATTAAAACGGCAATGGAACATTTCCCGAGAACGTGAGTTTACGAGATCTCATCGTTTATTAGTTTAATTGGACGATGATGATTAAGATCATGTTTTTCTCCGCTGAGAATACAGTAAGTGACTCAACGCAAGTCTGATAGTAAATTGTGAGTAGAATATAATTTCATTTCATTTTCCCCATACTATCTCTTTCAGGGAATGTACTTGTCCAGAACAAAAGATCCCTCCTTTAGTTGTTAATGCTTGGTACAACGGGAACGATAAGTACAAATTATTCCTATAGAACGGCACCGACAACATTAAGCATTTATAGTACATGTTATGGGAATAAACTGATGTGCGTGAGATGTACAGATTTGAAGATAAACAAATTAATTAAAAATTTAATTTACTTGGTTTCATATACAAAATAAGAAACGATATTTGTTTTAAAAGTTTTCCTTCATCTGCATGAAGAGTGAAAAAAAATTATTAGTTTCATTCACTACACAACAAAATAATGTGTCAGAAGAAAAGTATTATTCAACATTTCATAGTAACAAGAACATTAATATAATTACATATACTGCGAATGTATGATGTCATAACAAAGTTCAACCTCAAACATTCAACATTTGCGATATATAGGAATTCCAATGATAACAAACACGTAATTACGAACTTTTTGAATTTAATATCGCCAATTTTAAATTGTGTTATTACAGAAACATGACAAATATTTTATTCGCATGTGGTACGTGCTTGTCGGACGTGTGAACAATTGTGCGAGCGTTTCCTACCCCCGCGTCGAATTGATGACCCCCATGCGCGGCTGCGAGGCATTACCGCTTCGGAGGAGAGCCTGCGAATGCAGGCTGTGGGTCATTACATGTCGGTCGATAGCCGCGTTCACACGAATTGTGTAATGATCCATGCATGGGGAACTCCGTCTACAAGCTCTGGAAGGGCGGACACGTTGAGCTTTTCTTGTCTCGTTACTCCTAATGCAGTGACAACCAAATGTGCAACATTTAGGTATCATAGGAGAAGTTGCTTCTCCGTTAATTCTTCATCCACTTGGGATTAAAATTAATAGGAAATATTTTCATTCCATGTCGTGGCTACCAAATTACTTTTTTTAGTAATCACTTCATTTTAAATTGAAAGACTTGGTAATAGTCGAATTGGAACTTGGTATTTTACGACTCTGAAGTAAATTTAGATGTTGCTGGAATATTCTTTTACAAATGAGAAGAAATCAAGATAAATATATAATAGTTTTCAGTTGGTTCCCAGTCTTATATTCACGACAGCAAGGCGATAATACTCTCGTGGTATTCCTAATTTATAATTCAAGATAGATACATAATTTAATTACGAAAAAAAGTATATACTAATTAAAGTAATTCATCTACATTCATAATAGGTCAATAATCTAGGCCGCCTTTTAGGACCATTTTATTACGCTGCATTACCATCCCGAAACATGCTGTCACCTCAAATAGTTATTCTCCCAATATAATTTAGATAACGTTCTGCACATGTTCGTTTGTACCGCCGTAGGAGCGACACTGACCCCTTTGGCATTCGCCTCAGGCGCAGCCACGTGGAAACACAAATACACGAGCACATTCACATGAACACACATGGACCCTTGCTCAGAATAGCTCGCGAAGCGTTGTAATGAGACCAAGCATGTGTTGCGGCCCGCGGACACGAGCGAAGGAAGGGGCGGTGATGGTGATGGTGATGTTAGAGATTCTGCGCGGGGGGTGAGGGAGAGGAATATAGTAGAATGGTGCGGTGGAGACAAAGGATGCGCTTGGAGCTGCTGCTGTGACGGTCATTTCAGAGCGCTGTTCTTCCACAAATTGCGAGGGAACCTCGCAGTAAGTGTAGTATGGGATAACTTTGATAGATGACGGCGGGCAGTGGTACCGACGGTAGCGAATACATGACACAACAAAAATTATATCTTTTTGTGTAAATTTTACTTTCTTGATGCATACTTATTACTTTACTTAGTTCTGTAGGGTTGCGAGACTCAACTCGCAATATATGTAGGGAAGAGAAGACTGGGAAATTTATAAGTGGGTATTCAAAATCTCATTCAGGAATATACGCCATTTCTTGTAGACGATTGTCGTTCGGCCGTTGGCTTTTGACATTCAGCTTTGGAACTTAATACTGTCTTTCCTAGACTGCTTTCGCAGAATGGAATACCTGCAGTTTCAATCGGTTTGCACAAAGCAAATATAAAGTTATTGTTCTTCAAAGACCTACAATTCTTACAAGCATTATACATATGACATTAGGATAGCGATTCATTTAATGGTGTTTGAGAGATCTATCAAAGGAAATTTTGAATTCGTAATGCCATTCAATTAACGTTCAACTTTATTTATTGGAATAACTTTGAGTTTTATATCAGTAAAATGACTGAAATCCACATTTAAATTTCATAATTTCGACAAATAGTATTTTGAAGTATTTAAATAGCTGAAATCCGACTAATTTGACGGTAAGTGACTGAGAAAAAAAAACGGTAGTGCA